>OY856412.1:1172555943-1172560943 GCA_963693085.1 Alisma plantago-aquatica
GTAAGAAGTGAATTCTAGAGTCCTATGGCTTGTCCTATTTATAGGAATGGCCTAAGTATGCTTAAGGACGTTCTAGACAACTTCTAGGGGTTTCTAAGTGCTTAACTAGCCGTTAGGTACAAAGTTGTTGCTTTAACAACGGCTAATTACTTTACTCTGCAGTTTCTGTCAGAGATCGTCTCGGTCGAGGAATGGTCGACCGAGACTCCTACTCGGTCGAAGTTTTGTCGACCGACAGGCTCTCTGGATTAACGTTCATTTGCAACTGCCAACTAACTTGTCAGTTGTGTCTAACGGCTACATTGGATCTTTCTCGGTCGAGGAGTTTGTCGACCGAGAGTGTCTCGGTCGAGGAGTTGGTCGACCGAGATAGATCCTGTTTTAAGATTTCAAGTTAGGCATTAATTATGTGTGTGAGTGTGCATAGGTGATCCTATTGAATGGATGACTAAGGTGTTTAGCTAGGGAAAATCCAATGCTTGATTTACATGCGATTCTAAGTACTTGTACATTATATTTCTGTACAAGTTTTTACAATGATTACATTTGCATGAAAAATATAAATACTTCTTGTTGAATTTTCCTTATAGTTTTGTCATCCTGCACACTCAAGTAGCTCGTCAGATAAATAGGAATGAAATGTTTGTCATAATCAAAACAAAGGGATTTATCATAATATCCAATTTATCCAACAATCTCCCCCTTTTTGAAGATGACAAACATTTCCTAACTATGAAATAAGGAAATATAAAGCATGTGAGTTTCATACCTGAAAATTTACCTTTTGTAGCCATTTATGTTTTGCAAGTGAGTGCTGGCCAAGATGTGATGAAACTCATTTATATTTTTGATTTTTATATTCTTTCTCCCCCTTTGTCATTTCAAAAAGATATCCAAGTTGAATGTTTTATTTTTCTTCTCCCCCTTAATATAATGCTCCCCCTTAATTAGAGATCCTATTAGAAACATGGATTTTTATCTAATTCATCCTCAATTTGTTTCTCAATCATTTGCAAAGGATGGTAAGCCTTGAAATGATATGAGATTCCTTTAAGCATATGATGAATGTATATTGATTTCTCATGAATCAAAGGATGTTAAGCCCTAGATTAAGTGAGAATCCTCTAAGCTTAGATTACATAAAAATGTCTCCATCCAAAAGCCTTATTTTGGGTAGAGAATTCCTGTAAATACAAGATACCATTTTCAATAAATTCATAAATTTCTTGAAAATTTTCAGCTACACATAGTGATTACAATATATTTGTAAGCTTCTTCAATCAAATGGTCAAAGTTTTGATAATCTCCCCCTTTTTCTTATGCTTTGCTCCCCCTTAGACAGATATCTCAAATGAAAGTTTGAATACTAAGAAAATATATAAAATGTCCAAGATTTAACAAAGATGTATGCAATTTATGTCAATCTGGAAAAACAGAAACCCAGTCGGTCGACAGTTGCTCGACCGACAATGTTCTCGGTCGACTAGTTGCTCGACCGAGAATGTTTCTGGAGAACTGTTTTGCATTTGGAACTTCAATTACAATTGTAATAGTTGCTTGTTGTAATTATTATTCCCTTCATTTGTTATGCTCTTACAATAATGAACTTATGATCCATATTTTGAAGATGTCTTATATGCCAAAAAAATAACCATGTGAATCAAATAAAAAAATGGAAAATTTCATTCAATAGCATGAAGAAGATTACAATCATATAGAATTTGACTAATCATTTTTATTACAACTAGTACAACTCCAACACTTCACAGGAAAGATTTAAGAATTACATCGATGTCCGGATCTTTCCCAAGGAATGGCTCGGCTCCATAATATTTGACCAGAGTTTGCCAATCTAAAGCACCTGTCACAACTAATGCATATGCTTCCAGAAATGTGGGAACTCGGTCAAATCGGAAGTGAGCAGCTATATCTTGCAATTGTATGGAGGAAAATTGAGTATGTGCAAGATCCATTGATGGTGGAGGTGGAGGTTGATAGTAGTTGTATGAAGGGTTAAATGGGTGGAGCATGCCAGGATTTAAAGAATGCGGATATTCATCGGTTTCAGCAGGAGAAAGATTTTGCATTCTTTGATTTAAGTATGTCATGACATGATGGGTATAGTTTAGTTGGTTACTGAGATGATATTGGGAGCCAACAAGATAAGTGAGAGTATTTTGGATGGGATCAAAAGAAAGGTTAGTAGGAGGAGGGGGTGGTGGTATATCTTGATGTGATGATTCTCCTTCTACTCTAGCCCTTTTATGACCAAAGTCAATCCCCATCTTCTCTACAGTGTTCTTACTTATCTTTGGTGGTCTACGCTCCCATATGTATCCCATATCTTCAATGTTTGACTTAAGAAAATGTTGAGTAATCTGGCATACAAAATCGGCATATGGTGGATTGCCAGAAAACTCAAGCATATTTTTAAGTATTATGCGAATGAAGTTGATGGGAATTTCTTTTATGATAGCATAAATTAGACACATACGAAAGATAGGAACCTCGGATTTATTGGCTCGTGGATGTATGTTGGTGGAAACAATGAGGTTTACTATTCTACATGCCGGTTTTAGGTTTATTGCATAATAGGTTCCCCTATCTTCATGACAAGTGGTATTGGCTTGAAATATGGCTCTTTTTATATCACTAAGGCTAGTGGAGTGGTCATCATTGGAAAATAAATTTATTGGATTGCCGGTGGTAAGGTCAAGGAAATCTTGATATTCATCTATATCAATTTCTAGCATGTCAAGAATATCCCCTTCGGAAAATTTAAAACTATGCCCATTGACCATGGTGTAGAAGAATGTGGTTTCATTTTCGGTGTGGGATAAGAGATTGGCATAGAATTCATTTACTACCTTAATGGAATAGGAAGGAAAGGATGGATTGATGAAGTCTTTCAGCTTTTGTACTCCAAGGAGATGCTCCAGGTCGACTATGTTGATGAAGTCCATCACTTCGACCGGGCGTCGGGGAAGAGGAGCTTTAGAGGAAAGCCGAAAGTATCTATCTCCAGCATCTCCGTCGACGAAGGCGATGTCATTGATGATCGTCAGTGGCGGAGTGGCTTCCCGATCTTCTCTTCTTTTTCTTCCAGCAACTTTCTTCTTCCCACGGACGGCTGATGATGAGGCCATTGTGTTTGGAGAAGAAGCAAGGAAGATTTGAGGGTAAGAATGCTGAAGGATTGCACGAAATTGCACTAGAGATGGACTATGGAGGCAAGGAAATGCAAGTGTGAGTAAGTGGCTCGTTTTTGCACTTATTTATAGAATTCCAGCGACCGGGTCGGTCGACGACTCGTCGACCGAGCGTCCGCAACGGTCGAGTTGCAGACGCGCCACTTGGTTCTCCAACGGTAAAGAAAACGGTCATAACGGTCGGGTTGCAACGGTCATATCCAACGGCTATTTCTCGGTCGAGCGCTTGTCGACCGACATTGTCTTGGTCGAGCACTCGTCGACCGATAGTTCGTCCGATACTGAGTCTGTTTAGAATTTGTCGGTCGAGTGAGATGGGCTGACCGAGTGGTTCTCGGTCGACGAAGTCGTCGACCGACAGACTTACTGAGTTCAATTTTTGACTGTATTTTAATGCAAATCATAGAACATTTTTGTAGAGCACATATATGTAAATTCCAAGGGAGTAATAATATTTAGGGCTTCTAATTACTACAAATGATTTAAGTTTTGATTTAAAAATATGCTAAGATTAAGTTCAATAAAATAATGTCCAAATAAACAATTTTTATCAAAGTTTATTTTAGGTCGCCCTTGATTACGACCATGGCGCCCCTTGGTCAAATTTTATTTTAACCAAGAGGCATATTCTGCAGGTTTCCAAAAAAATATTCATACGTGGAGAATAAGTTCTGCAGATAGCTTACGAATATCAATATGAGGCTCATTAAAGTGTACAAATTATGAGAACTTAGTAAGGGCATCAAATATGATGAAGCATATTCAAGAATAATATCCATTTGGACAGACTATTTCAAATATGATGAAGCATATTAAGTGATGTTTAGCACAATGAGTATTTTCAAAAGTCGATTTGAAACATTTTAATCATTGCAAGTATTTCTAAGAGATAAATTTGCAATAAGAGTATGATTAAATAGGATTTTTCTTTAATCTAAGCATGATCCATATAATCTTTCAAGAATAATTTTCATAAAAAAATTTTCATCAGCTCAAACAAAAACAGTGATATGCTCGGTCTACAATTGCTCGACCGACATTTTCTCGGTCGACAACTGCTCGACCGACCATGTTTCTGGAAACTATTTCAGAAATCTATGCAATAAAGGTTGTATCTAATTCAATTATTTCGAAGATCGGTTTGAGATAAAAACATATGGATATCAGAGTGATATCATAATCAAATTTATTATAAATTTGTTATCCCTATATGTTAAGTTGAGATAGACAAAAAGATGTGCAAATTTTGAGACTTTGGACATATCTCAACTTAGTCTAATCGAATCAATTTGGGGATTTTGGAACCCATACCATCTCATCATTCTTTTTCTTGTATGGGCGTGAAAAGGAGTAATGTCCAAGACGTGAACAATAGTGGCAACATATAGAATCAACCTCATATCTCTTTCTATGATTTTGGTCTAGGTTGTTCTTTGGTACAAAAGTATATTTGCCTCTATGTACATTCATGGATTGACTTGCTTGTGTCCTTCTCCAACTAGGTTGTTGATAGGATTTCTCCTTAGGCTTATAACCTAGTCCTCTTCTCCCTATTTGATGATAGGAATTTTCTAATATTTTATCAAGGATTCCATTGTTGCTTAACTTACTAACTTCTTGTTGCAACTTAACGATCTCATCCATTCTTTTCTTGATATCTAATTTTGCTTGATCTAGATTGGATGATAACATATTTCTTTCTTTCACTATATTGTCATAATCTACATGGGTGCACAATATAGGTTGTTTTTGAATATCATTTAACTTTGCAAGCAATTCAGTCTTTTCTTG
>OY856412.1:1173170943-1173663443 GCA_963693085.1 Alisma plantago-aquatica
AATCAACTTAGACACCATCCTAGTCCTAGTCCTAGTGTCCCTGTAGACTCAGCGAACCTATAGCTCTAACACCACCATATGTGACACCCTTTGCCACACAAAGCAAGATTACTCAAAATCGAGTGTGGAATTAAAACTATAACCACATTACCACAAAATAGGTTAAATTAAAATTGATTTCTTAATCATATATCAAGATGAACTCATCATGTTTAAAGCCATAAACTGGAGTCACTTGTATTTCATTTATGTCAAAATATTTTACATAACATAACTCATTGGCCAACCAACCACTACCCGTTACATGCGATAATCTGTTCACATATATAAAACATCTCTATACTATCATTGTATAAAATCAAAAACTCAGATCGATCTAACACCACCAAGGACCTGAGAGTATAGGGATGATACATATGACTCTATTACTAGACACTAGCTACATAACCATAACCAACAACTAACACACCTCAGGATATCTATTTCAGTAATGCGATTTCTATCTCAGCATGCACGTCCACCTAAAAAGATGTGGAAACCCACGGGGTGAGGCCAAACCTCCCACTGAGAGATATAACTCTCTTCCAACATCAATTAAAATCACAAATAAGTAACTAAAGAACATAAGTAAATCTACATCTATGATAAGCAGATTTAATTACTAATATAAGAAAGGCAGTTATCATCCTCTAAGTAGATCAAGTGACTATAATTGAGTAGTGGAACATTTTATAAACTAAGAAGGAATATGAAAAATATGTATATTTTCTACCAACCAAACTATACAAAAGTAAGAAAGGCCTCATCCAATATTTTCGTACTTGATCTTAAGAAAATACAACTACTAAGTCCTTATTGGTACCAAACATGATCAATGGAAGATCCAGATTCCATGACCTTTCTAACGCCTCCCGACTAGCACGAGAGTGACACCACACGGACATGTTAGTCAACTTGTACAAGTGACATATAGTCAATAGATTGATCATGTGGGCTCCGATCTCCAAACCACTAATTAATCCCGATTTAATCATGTGCGGAAGCAATCGGTAAACAGCGGAAGACAAAAATCACGGGAAATTAAAACTTTTCGAGACAAGAGCCTGAAACCACAAACCTTTTCCATAGAAAAAGGATTTAACTGTTTACATCACTGACAATTACTTCTTGAGTAATTATATACAACATGATACCAAAACTCTCAAGAATTCATACTCCAAAACACTCCAGGACCTGAGAGTACAGAGGACACATAGGACTTGACTCTAACTACACCATGAAGCAGGCTAGATCTCCACCTGAGATATTTACTGCTCCTGATGCTGCTGTTGCTGGGATTGTTCACCTGAGTTCTTGTTCCTTCGTCTTCGACGACCACCTAAAAAGTAGAAGTCTACGGGGTGAGACAATTATACATAATTGCCCCAGCGAGAGTTATAACTCTCCACTAGGCTTTATAAGCAAAGCAAGGAATAACTAAAGCAATAAGAGCCTTCAAGATATTCACTGGCAGTTCTGATGATAAGCAAGAGTTCAATCAATATTAAATATGAGAACATCTATGCTATTCAAGGTAACATCAATCAAATAACTCGTAATTAACTCTAACAGATATACTACGCTGTTGTTTATGTTTTTCAAACATTATTATGCCCTGTGGAGATGAGGCATACCACTCATACTCCAACTGATTGCTAAGAAGTCACATCAGTATCATACATAGGTCATTAAGAGAGCCGGATTCATATGACCTCATATTCCTCAGTCAGTTAGAGGATTGATTGTTTGACATCTGGCGGGATGTCTTTATAATAGCTCACCAGGGTACTCTGGTCCTTCGCTATTTTTAGAGTTACAGTGGCATTCTGTACTCTCTTCACTATCGGAAGATTTCTTGTTTATCTTTCACCGATACGGTATTTGTGTCTCTAAGGGAGTGTAGATATACATCTCACCTTTAGGACTTTATGGTGGGGTCTGATGGACTACTAGAATCTACATCATCCTCTCACCTTTTCTTTTATAGTGAAGGTATGACGGACTACAAGAATCTACATCAAATACCTACACTAGGATGTAAGGTTCTACACATCCATGTACCCCACATACTCAAAAGTATGTGATCCAGGAGTTCCCTGAGGAAAACCTGTTTCACCATCATTTAGACTCTGACAATGATGGATCTATGATCAGGGCTCTACATTTCACTTGATTAGTTAGGTACATTCAGTATTCATATCATCGTACAAAAACATTAGCATCACAGCTATATATGAGAATACTAAAATGTAGCAGGCCTAACTCATTTCAATTACCAGTTCTCAATTATCTCATCACAAGTCATCTGTCAAGCATGACCTTTATGGCTCTTACAGCCCATAAATCACAAAAGATGTCACTTAGCAGTGCATCAAGATGATTCACTATTCATAAAGCTTAAGACATGCTTTCAATGAATATAACATGGTATTTCATACCTGGGTATGACCATTATCTCATAATAACCTACATAGTTAGTTCAACAGATAATAGTAAACAATTCAACAATTTAGGGTTTACTATTCATCTTTCAAGTCATCACCCTAAAATTAGGGTTTACTATTCACACCATGGTGAATGGTACTCATTACATCATCATGTAAGAGAAACATCATCATTAAGACTCTTAATTAAGATTAAGATCCATTAGATATCATATTTAGGGTTTCCATGACCTCACATAGGTGGGTCATTCCCTAATCATGCACACTCATGTGTATTTGAAGTATCTCACTTGAGTTTCCACCTTAAAAAGGGTACTTTCTCTCTCTAGGATAATTTCTCTCTCTTGGAATACTTTCTCTCTCCTCTCACTAGTAGATGGTGATGAAACCACTCTAGATTAGGTTGGGTTAAGTCCTCATTGACTTACATAAGCCAAAACATCATCATCATGTGATTAGGGTTTGATTAGAACAAGGTTTTACCTCTTTAGACCCCTCAAGGGTATTTTGGTAATTTGCCTCATGATCACCATCATGGGTCAACTCACTAATCACTTAGTCCCTTAATGACCTAGGTTACCATTAGGGTTTAGATTAGATCACCATTGAACTAATTACACCATCAATTGATTAAGTACAAACCACCATGTACACCTTCAAACGGTTTCAACCTTCAAACGGTTTCAACCACCAAACGGTCTTGAAACCGTTTGGTCTCAAACGGTCTTGAGACCGTTTGCTCCAAACGGTCTTGAGACCGTTTGGATGTGTTGACCGTTTGGAAGAGTTGACCTTCCAAACCGTTTGGAGCTCAATCGGTTTGAAACCGTTTGATCAAATCAACTTGAGATCGATTGGACCAAACGACCCTGAGATCGTTTGAGCCCAAACGGTCTTGAGACCGTTTGGATCCAAACGGTCTTGAGACCGTTTGGCCTCAAACGGTCTTGAGACCGTTTGGATCCAAACGGTCTTGAGACCGTTTGGTCCAAATGGGCTCAAACCGTTTGGACCTCCAAAGTGGTTCAAAAGTTACAATTGGTCATGGATATGTATGTTGAACCCCTCAATTAACCAAATCCATGATAATCACTTATAAATTGAGTTAATTAGGATGAACCTTAATCACTTGGACACCAAGTTGACCCTCAATTGAAAGCCAATTAGGGTTGAATCCTTCTCAATTAGGGTTTCAAATCGGATGGTCATCAATATTCAACAATGTGAATCAATTCAAGGTTGAACCTATCAATTGACCTCCAATTGGGCTCAAACTTGGACCAAACGGTCTTGAGGTCGTTTGGATATCCTCCAAACGGTCTTGAGACCGTTTGCCCAAAGTTTGACCAAAAACCAAGTCGTTTGGACTAGGGTTGAACTCCAATTAGGTCTAAAATCAGTATTTGTATCAATTCATCAACTTATTGCGATTGGACCTTCAAACCATTATATTATCTCAACCCTAGACCTCCAAACGGTCTTGGGTTGTGCTCAAACGGTCTTGAGACCGTTTGGATGAGTTCCAAACGGTCTTGAGACCGTTTGCCCATCCATCCTTTGGACTCTAGTGAAAATTCATCAAGGTTTGATCTATAGAGTTGATCATCACATCAATACTTAATTGCAATATGGTTTGGTGCCTTTGGACCTTCAATTGATCAACTATACTTGACCCCAGACCTCCAAACGGTCTTGGGGTGATCCCCAAACGGTCTTGAGACCGTTTGGGTGATTCCCAAACGGTCTTGAAACCGTTTGCTCAACCAGGTCAAGTTAATCAGGTTGAAAATCAGCACATAATTCAATTGGTTTTGCTAATTGATTTGCTCATAACTCACGATTCTTTTGGAGTTAACCTCTCAAATTTTGTGGGTGATTAACCTACATAATTATGAACAAGATTCCCAAACGGTCTTTGCTTGGTCAATGGGACCAAACGGTCTTGAAGACCGTTTGCCCTCAAACGACCCTGAAACCGTTTGCCCACCAAACGGTTTGAAACCGTTTTGAGCAATAGGTGGAGGTCGTTTGATAAAGTGAAAAACCATGGATAAGCATAGAAATTAACGCCCTTATCTTCTACCTTGAGAACAGTAGAAGTTCTTCATGATTTTGCTTGCAAGGATGCAAGGAAAGATAGGGAAGAAGAAGAACTAGCAACTATATGCATAGAAAAGGATGTATAATCAAGCATGAAGGTTAGAGTTATAAAACCCGCCTAAAGGTTGATCTTAGAGCTCCAAGCCTTCAAGCTCCAAGCTTTAATGGCGTCCTTGAGCTTCCACAACTTGGTCAGAGGTGAATTCTCCAAGGAAACGTTGCTTTGGTCGGCTAGAACAAGAAGACTAAGTAAGCTAACCATAAAACCAACCTTAGAAGGTGAATTCCTCCATGAATTCGAGCTTAGAAGGTGGGGTTCTCTTACCTAGAACAGGTTGGTCGTCCCCCCTGAGCTCCAGAGCTGTCCTTGGTCGTTTGAGAAGGAAAGGAAGAGAAGTGAAGGAAAGAAAATTCGTTCACTAAATTACAAGGGAAAAGGGCTTATATACTTTAGCCTCTTTTACACCCTAAGGACCTCTCAAGATTGGAAATCACATCTAGGTCCCTCCTTGCTCAAGGGCACGACCAAACCTACCTATCCTTATGCAAATATCATGAAATCTCAAGATCTAAGGGTAAAGGAATCCAACCTTCAACTAGGGTACACTCATGAAAGGGTTTTAGGCCCATTTTAGGTGATTGCTTTCACAAAGATCATTTTTCCCATCTGATTATTAAATGATGTATCCCTTTCATCATTTTTACTCTAAATGATGACAAGAGTCATAAAAGATGTTCTAGATGGTAAAAATTACAAGTTGGACCCCTCAATTTGGGTAAATTGCACTTTACCCCAAATTAGGGTTTCTAAGCATGGGAATTGCTTCCACAGCTGCACCTTGGTGCTCAAGCTTGGGAAATCCCTCAAACTTTACCATAACCATTCTCATGATGTTTCAACATCAAAGGAACATCTTATCTTGTGAATTTTGCAAGCTCAACCCTTAAACTGGGTAATTTGCACATAGGTCCCTGCATACAACACAATGCTACAACTTTATACAAAAAGGAGCAAAATTGAAAGTAAATGTTCCTGAGGAACTTAATTACATGCCAGGGAGTGTTCACAAGTATATTAATTACATATTTAGGCAAAACTTCTAGGGTTAGGTCATAACCCAGGTCAGGGGTGTTACAAATTCTTTACCCCTTCAAAAGGATTTCGTCTCCGAAATCGATAAAGCATATTATAAGAAAAGAGCAGGATATTTTCTTCTCATTTCACCTTCTAGTTCCCAGGTGGCTTCTTCAACACCACGATGGTTCCAGAGGACTTTTACAAGGCTTATATCCTTCTTCTTTAACTTTTTAGTTCTGTTATCGAGGATTGACACTGGTCCCTCCTCATACGTTATATCTTCATTCAATTCTACCTCCATAGGTTGTAGAACTGACTCGGTATCTGGATGACATTTCCTCAGCATGGAAATGTGAAACACAGGGTGCAGCTTCTGCAACTCTAGAGGTAACTCTAGTCTATAGGCCACCTTTCCAACTTTTTCAACAATTGGATAAGGTCCCAAAAATCTAGGAGCTAACTTTCCTTTCTTCCCAAAACGAAGGACTCCTTTCCAAGGTGAGACCTTGAGATACACTCTGTCTCCATCTTGGAATTCTAGGGGTCTACGACGTTTATCGGCATATGATTTCTGTCTATCTTGTGCAGTCTTAAGCTGTTGTTGTATAACTTTAATCTTTTCTGTAGTTTGCTGCACAAGATCAGGGCCTAATAACTGGTGCTCACCAGTTTCATACCAACACAAGGGTGATCTACAACGTCTGCCATATAAGGCTTCATATGGTGCCATATCAATGCTATGTTGATAGCTATTGTTATAGGCAAACTCTATCAAGCTTAGATGTAGATCCCAACTCCCGGTAAACTGGAGAACACATGCTCTCAACAGATCTTCTAAGGTCTGTATAGTCCTTTCTGACTGTCCATCAGTTTGAGGATGAAAGGCTGTACTAAACCTTAACTTGGTGCCTAGGGCTCTGTGTAACTGTTCCCAAAAGCGACTTGTAAACTGGGGACCTCTGTCAGAAACTATAGTGACAGGAACTCCGTGCAAACGCACTATCTCTTGGACATATATCTGGGATAACCTTTCAGCAGTATAGGTTGTTTTGACAGGTAAGAAATGCGCTGTCTTTGTCAACCTATCAACAACTACCCAAATGGAATCATGTCCTTTGTTTGTCCTGGGTAGGCCAACAACAAAGTCCATGGTTACATGGTCCCACTTCCACTGTGGTATGGGTAAGGGTTGCATTGTCCCTGCAGGTTTCTGGTGTTCAGCCTTGACCTGCTGACACACAGGACACCTCAGAACAAACTCAGCTACATCTTTCTTCATCCCAGGCCACCAATACATATCTTTCAAGTTTCGATACATCTTGGTGCTCCCTGGATGCATAGCATACATCGAAGAATGAGCTTCTTCCAGGACTAACTTCCTCAGGTCGTCCACATCTGGCACTATCATCCTTCCATGATAGCATGCCACCTGGTCATCTGACTCATGAAAACCTTCTCGCTTCTCATTTCCAAACTCAAATCTAATCTGCTGTACAGAAACATCTACTTGTTGTGCCTCCTTTATCTGCTCTCTTAAGGTAGGTTTAATCTGCATCTCAGCTAATAGACCAGCTAACAATGATACCTTCAACTGCACATTGTCATGCCTTAAAGAGATAAGCATATCTCTTCTAGAGCATACTAAGGAACTTAGTTGTGCCCTATCCATGGTTGATGTTGCTGATTTCCTACTCAAGGCATCTGCAACCACATTGGCCTTGCCCGGATGGTAATCAATCGTACAATCGTAATCCTTGATTAACTCCATCCAGCGACGTTGCCTCATATTAAGCTCATGCTGAGTGAAGATGTACTTAAGGTTCTTGTGGTCTGTGAAAATCTGGAAAGTTTCTCCTTAGAGATAATGTCTCCAGATTTTCAAAGCATGGACCACAGCAGCTAACTCCAGATCGTGTGTCGGATAATTCTCTTCGTGTTTCTTAAGCTGTCGGGAAGCAAAAGAAATCACTTGGTTATCCTGCATCAACACACATCCAAGTCCATTCTTGGAGGCATCAAAAAAGATTATATATTCCTTTCCTTGCTCAGGTAACACAAGCACAGGTGCACTTGTCAACCTCTCCTTCAACAGCTGAAAAGACTGTTGACACTTATCACTCCAAGCAAAAGGAACATCCTTCCGGGTTAACTTGGTCAAAGGTAAGGCTATAGAACTGAAATTTTTAATAAACCTTCGATAATAACCAGCTAACCCCAAGAAACTTCTAATCTCCATCGGTGTCTTCGGTTGTTCCCACTGCAGAACAGACTCTATCTTTGCAGGGTCAACACGAATTCCCGAGGCAGATACCACATGTCCAAGGAAGGATACTTCAGATAACCAAAACTCACACTTGCTAAACTTAGCGTATAGCTTATGCTCTCTTAGCAAGGTCAAAGTCTGGCGAAGGTGTTGCTCATGCTGCTGAGCATCCTTACTATAAATCAGTATGTCATCTATGAAGACGACAACACACTGATCAAGGAAAGGTCGAAAGACTCTATTCATGAGTTCCATGAATGCAGTCGGTGCATTGGTTAGTCCAAACGACATGACCGTGAACTCATAGTGACCATATCTTGTCCTAAAGGCAGACTTAGATATGTCACTGTCCTTAATGCGGAGTTGATGATATCCAGACCTTAAGTCTATCTTAGAAAAGACTGTTGCACCAAGCAACTGGTCGAAAAGATCATCAATCCTTGGCAAAGGATATTTATTCTTTATCGTTACTTTATTGAGTTGTCTATAATCAATGCACAACCGCATCGATCCATCTTTCTTTTTAACAAACAAAACCGGAGCACCCCAAGGTGAGGTACTCGGTCGGATGAAACCCTTCTCAAGTAACTCTTGAAGCTGTTTCTTGAGTTCTGCCATCTCAGCAGGCGCCATCCTATACGGAGTCTGGGCTATGGGTTTCGTATCTGGGACCAAATTGATCTCAAAATCAATTTCTCGGGGTGGTGGTATACCAGGAAGTTCTTCGGGAAACACATCCTCGAATTCCCTGACTATCGGAACTTCAGCAGGGTTGGAACTCTCCTTGGTAACATCTACCACATGGGCTAAGAATGCGTAGCATCCTTGCCTCATCAACTTATCAGCAACCATAGCTGATACAAGACAGGTGGGCAGAATCTTTCTTTCACCTTGAAAGATCCATGTGTTGCTTTCATCAGCAAACATTGCCAGCTTGGATTCACAATCCAAGACAACTCGATACTTTTCCAAGTTATCCATCCCTAGGATTATATCAAATCCTTGCATATCAAGCGGTATGAGATCCACTTGAATGTGATGCTTAGAAAAGAAAAGTACACAAGGAGAGCATACTTCTTGCAGAACAGCAGACCCACTCAACGGAGTCTCCAACAACAACTTATCTGCCCTATGACTAGTTGTCATATTGCAGTTACGAATCACTCTTCGAGTGATGAAAGAGTGTGTAGCACCCGGGTCAATCAGAACAGATACTACACAAGATTTAGACATATCAGAATATAAAAGTTCCATCTGACCTGTCACCACTTGTGGATTGACCACTGCTTCTGGTGGGTTCATAGCATAGAACCTTGCTGTAGCCTGCTGTTGAGGTGGTGCTGATGATCCAGCTTGAGACGCTTGTCCACGTCCTCGAGCTGCTCCTTGATGTTGTCTATTCTGAGATCCCTGTCGATTCTGTCTCGGGGTTTGTTGTGTCACACCGACAGCCCTAGAACGACAATCCTTCATCAAGTGTCCCACCTTACCACAGTTGTAGCAACTCTTTTCCTGTTGCTGTGGTCTGGGTGGTCCAGTAACTGACACAGATGCAGAACTGTGCGTCCCTTGAAGTGGTTGACTTCGTCCTCTACCTCTGCTTGGTGTCCATTGAGTTTGAAAACTCGATCTGGGTGGCGGAGGGTTAGGTGCAGAGAATCTAGGTTTCTTGGAATCCCTAGATGAAGAACCCTGGAACTGTGGATATCTTTTATGGGTTTGTCTTTTCTCAACTACAGATCTCTCTATCCTTCGGACTGACTCAACGAAGGTAGAGAATCTCTCTCGGTTCTCTAAGGCAGACACTGGGGTAGACATGTCAGCATTCAACCCCTTCTCAAACCTTCTGATTCTTTCTTCTTCTGTGGCAGCCATGTGCGGACAAAATCGCAACAACTCCATGAACTTAGCTTCGTACTCACTAATGTTCATAATACCCTGTCTCAGTCTCTCAAACTGAGAGATCTTCTCGTCTAGGAAGGTCTTGGGAAAATATCTATTGATAAATTCCCGATGAAACTCTTCCCATGAGAACTCTACCCCAGGTCTCTTCTGCTCTTCCATGTTCCACCAGTGACCAGCACTTCCTTTGAGAAGATAGACAACATGTCTAACCTTCTCAGCTTTAGGGATGTTGAGGATCCTGAAAGCCTTCTCCAGCTCTGTCAACCATAGATCAGCATCTGCGGGGTCAGCAGTCCCATGGTACTCGGTAGCTCCGACACGACGTAGTCGCTCGAACGTCTTCCCGATACCTTGCCCCTCAGGCTGGGCAGGTACCCTAGGTGCAGGCATAGGCAACCTGTCGGTTATGTGTGTCATGGCAGTCATAAACTGCCCAAACATTGTCTGGACTGCTGGGTTACCCATGTCATCTGGATCAAACTGGGGTGGCTCTCTAGGTTGTTCTGGTACAGGCTGTTCCAATCCTGGTACTCCTGCACCACCTTGAGGTGCACTAGCACTACTTTCTTCCACATTCTCATCATGTGGCTCTGACATCTTAAGTATCTTCTTCTCCTGAGGAGTAGAAGATTCTATTAGATAAGGAAGGAATACTAAAGATAGACTCGACTTCCTAAGTCCTATGCCTCTGTAGACTCGAATGAACCTGGAGCTCTGATACCACTTAATTGTGGGCTCCGATCTCCAAACCACTAATTAATCCCGATTTAATCATGTGCGGAAGCAATCGGTAAACAGCGGAAGACAAAAATCACGGGAAATTAAAACTTTTCGAGACAAGAGCCTGAAACCACAAACCTTTTCCATAGAAAAAGGATTTAACTGTTTACATCACTGACAATTACTTCTTGAGTAATTATATACAACATGATACCAAAACTCTCAAGAATTCATACTCCAAAACACTCCAGGACCTGAGAGTACAGAGGACACATAGGACTTGACTCTAACTACACCATGAAGCAGGCTAGATCTCCACCTGAGATATTTACTGCTCCTGATGCTGCTGTTGCTGGGATTGTTCACCTGAGTTCTTGTTCCTTCGTCTTCGACGACCACCTAAAAAGTAGAAGTCTACGGGGTGAGACAATTATACATAATTGCCCCAGCGAGAGTTATAACTCTCCACTAGGCTTTATAAGCAAAGCAAGGAATAACTAAAGCAATAAGAGCCTTCAAGATATTCACTGGCAGTTCTGATGATAAGCAAGAGTTCAATCAATATTAAATATGAGAACATCTATGCTATTCAAGGTAACATCAATCAAATAACTCGTAATTAACTCTAACAGATATACTACGCTGTTGTTTATGTTTTTCAAACATTATTATGCCCTGTGGAGATGAGGCATACCACTCATACTCCAACTGATCGCTAAGAAGTCACATCAGTATCATACATAGGTCATTAAGAGAGCCGGATTCTTATGACCTCATCTTCCTCAGTCAGTTAGAGGATTGATTGTTTGACATCTGGCGGGATGTCTTTATAATAGCTCACCAGGGTACTCTGGTCCTTCGCTATTTTTAGAGTTACAGTGGCATTCTGTACTCTCTTCACTATCGGAAGATTTCTTGTTTATCTTTCACCGATACGGTATTTGTGTCTCTAAGGGAGTGTAGATATACATCTCACCTTTAGGACTTTATGGTGGGGTCTGATGGACTACTAGAATCTACATCATCCTCTCACCTTTTCTTTTATAGTGAAGGTATGACGGACTACAAGAATCTACATCAAATACCTACACTAGGATGTAAGGTTCTACACATCCATGTACCCCACATACTCAAAAGTATGTGATCCAGGAGTTCCCTGAGGAAAACCTGTTTCACCATCATTTAGACTCTGACAATGATGGATCTATGATCAGGGCTCTACATTTCACTTGATTAGTTAGGTACATTCAGTATTCATATCATCGTACAAAAACATTAGCATCACAGCTATATATGAGAATACTAAAATGTAGCAGGCCTAACTCATTTCAATTACCAGTTCTCAATTATCTCATCACAAGTCATCTGTCAAGCATGACCTTTATGGCTCTTACAGCCCATAAATCACAAAAGATGTCACTTAGCAGTGCATCAAGATGATTCACTATTCATAAAGCTTAAGACATGCTTTCAATGAATATAACATGGTATTTCATACCTGGGTATGACCATTATCTCATAATAACCTGCATAGTTAGTTCAACAGATAATAGTAAACAATTCAACAATTTAGGGTTTACTATTCATCTTTCAAGTCATCACCCTAAAATTAGGGTTTACTATTCACACCATGGTGAATGGTACTCATTACATCATCATGTAAGAGAAACATCATCATTAAGACTCTTAATTAAGATTAAGATCCATTAGATATCATATTTAGGGTTTCCATGACCTCACATAGGTGGGTCATTCCCTAATCATGCACACTCATGTGTATTTGAAGTATCTCACTTGAGTTTCCACCTTAAAAAGGGTACTTTCTCTCTCTAGGATACTTTCTCTCTCTTGGAATACTTTCTCTCTCCTCTCACTAGTAGATGGTGATGAAACCACTCTAGATTAGGTTGGGTTAAGTCCTCATTGACTTACATAAGCCAAAACATCATCATCATGTGATTAGGGTTTGATTAGAACAAGGTTTTACCTCTTTAGACCCCTCAAGGGTATTTTGGTAATTTGCCTCATGATCACCATCATGGGTCAACTCACTAATCACTTAGTCCCTTAATGACCTAGGTTACCATTAGGGTTTAGATTAGATCACCATTGAACTAATTACACCATCAATTGATTAAGTACAAACCACCATGTACACCTTCAAACGGTTTCAACCTTCAAACGGTTTCAACCACCAAACGGTCTTGAAACCGTTTGGTCTCAAACGGTCTTGAGACCGTTTGCTCCAAACGGTCTTGAGACCGTTTGGATGTGTTGACCGTTTGGAAGAGTTGACCTTCCAAACCGTTTGGAGCTCAATCAGTTTGAAACCGTTTGATCAAATCAACTTGAGATCGATTGGACCAAACGACCCTGAGATCGTTTGAGCCCAAACGGTCTTGAGACCGTTTGGTCCAAATGGGCTCAAACCGTTTGGACCTCCAAAGTGGTTCAAAAGTTACAATTGGTCATGGATATGTATGTTGAACCCCTCAATTAACCAAATCCATGATAATCACTTATAAATTGAGTTAATTAGGATGAACCTTAATCACTTGGACACCAAGTTGACCCTCAATTGAAAGCCAATTAGGGTTGAATCCTTCTCAATTAGGGTTTCAAATCGGATGGTCATCAATATTCAACAATGTGAATCAATTCAAGGTTGAACCTATCAATTGACCTCCAATTGGGCTCAAACTTGGACCAAACGGTCTTGAGGTCGTTTGGATATCCTCCAAACGGTCTTGAGACCGTTTTCCCAAAGTTTGACCAAAAACCAAGTCGTTTGGACTAGGGTTGAACTCCAATTAGGTCTAAAATCAGTATTTGTATCAATTCATCAACTTATTGCGATTGGACCTTCAAACCATTATATTATCTCAACCCTAGACCTCCAAACGGTCTTGGGTTGTGCCCAAACGGTCTTGAGACCGTTTGGATGAGTTCCAAACGGTCTTGAGACCGTTTGCCCATCCATCCTTTGGACTCTAGTGAAAATTCATCAAGGTTTGATCTATAGAGTTGATCATCACATCAATACTTAATTGCAATATGGTTTGGTGCCTTTGGACCTTCAATTGATCAACTATACTTGACCCCAGACCTCCAAACGGTCTTGGGGTGATCCCCAAACGGTCTTGAGACCGTTTGGGTGATTCCCAAACGGTCTTGAAACCGTTTGCTCAACCAGGTCAAGTTAATCAGGTTGAAAATCAGCACATAATTCAATTGGTTTTGCTAATTGATTTGCTCATAACTCACGATTCTTTTGGAGTTAACCTCTCAAATTTTGTGGGTGATTAACCTACATAATTATGAACAAGATTCCCAAACGGTCTTTGCTTGGTCAACGGGACCAAACGGTCTTGAAGACCGTTTGCCCTCAAACGACCCTGAAACCGTTTGCCCACCAAACGGTTTGAAACCGTTTTGAGCAATAGGTGGAGGTCGTTTGATAAAGTGAAAAACCGTGGATAAGCATAGAAATTAACGCCCTTATCTTCTACCTTGAGAACAGTAGCAGTTCTTCACGATTTTGCTTGCAAGGATGCAAGGAAAGATAGGGAAGAAGAAGAACTAGCAACTATATGCATAGAAAAGGATGTATAATCAAGCATGAAGTTTAGAGTTATAAAACCCGCCTAAAGGTTGATCTTAGAGCTCCAAGCCTTCAATCTCCAAGCTTTAATGGCGTCCTTGAGCTTCCACAACTTGGTCAGAGGTGAATTCTCCAAGGAAACGTTGCTTTGGTCGGCTAGAACAAGAAGACTAAGTAAGCTAACCATGAAACCAACCTTAGAAGGTGAATTCCTCCATGAATTCGAGCTTAGAAGGTGGGGTTCTCTTACCTAGAACAGGTTGGTCGTCCCCCCTGAGCTCCAGAGCTGTCCTTGGTCGTTTGAGAAGGAAAGGAAGAGAAGTGAAGGAAAGAAAATTCGTTCACTTAATTACAAGGGAAAAGGGCTTATATACTTTAGCCTCTTTTACACCCTAAGGACCTCTCAAGATTGGAAATCACATCTAGGTCCCTCCTTGCTCAAGGGCACGACCAAACCTACCTATCCTTATGAAAATCTCATGAAATCTCAAGATCTAAGGGTAAAGGAATCCAACCTTCAACTAGGGTACACTCATGAAAGGGTTTTAGGCCCATTTTAGGTGATTTCTTTCACAAAGATCATTTTTCCCATCTGATTATTAAATGATGTATCCCTTTCATCATTTTTACTCTAAATGATGACAAGAGTCATAAAAGATGTTCTAGATGGTAAAAATTACAAGTTGGACCCCTCAATTTGGGTAAATTGCACTTTACCCCAAATTAGGGTTTCTAAGCATGGGAATTGCTTCCACAGCTGCACCTTGGTGCTCAAGCTTGGGAAATCCCTCAAACTTTACCATAACCATTCTCATGATGTTTCAACATCAAAGGAACATCTTATCTTGTGAATTTTGCAAGCTCAACCCTTAAACTGGGTAATTTTCACATAGGTCCCTGCATACAACACAATGCTACAACTTTATACAAAAAGGAGCAAAATTGAAAGTAAATGTTCCTGAGGAACTTAATTACATGCCAGGGAGTGTTCACAAGTATATTAATTACATATTTAGGCAAAACTTCCAGGGTTAGGTCATAACCCAGGTCAGGGGTGTTACAGATCATCTCACACATGGACATCCATATATCATAAGGGAATTGGGTCACACATGGTCATCCCAAAAGAAG
This sequence comes from Alisma plantago-aquatica, assembly GCA_963693085.1. Classification (NCBI taxonomy): domain Eukaryota; kingdom Viridiplantae; phylum Streptophyta; class Magnoliopsida; order Alismatales; family Alismataceae; genus Alisma; species Alisma plantago-aquatica. Next base: position 1,173,186,225 of record OY856412.1, read on the forward strand.
GAGTGTCTCACGTATGTCCATCCATATATCACAAGGAAATCATCTCACGCATGGTCATTCCATATATCATGATGAGATCGGCTCACGCATGGTAGTCTCTTAGTTATGCCCATTTAGTGTCTTTTAGTATCAATCAAGTTACAATGTATAAAGTATGAACTTGCCACACAATCACCACATAACACCTGTAACACTTCCATTCATAGGACCATCATCATTGTCACACAGCCACTCAAGTCTATCACTAATGTGACATTATTGTGGGATATCAATCCCTTAATAATAGCACTAGAGGGTATCACCTCACAATAGGAATCAAGCCACCACCAGGTCATAGGAACCATTCACATCATTCCTATATCACAAGTATTTCAATCATCCCTCATAAAGGCTCATTCAACCAATGTCACTATACTCATCATTAGGTTTAGGGTTTTCCACTCATAGTCGATTAGGGTTTGAAGCTAAGTTCAATCACCAACCCTAGGTTCACCATCCCCCACCATCTTGGAGTGTATAAGGGTTAAGGAACATTATTAGGATTGATTATACATTATTCAAAACAACCCTCTTCATGGCTCATACATTACACATGCAAGAGTATCATTAAGTGTTCAAGCATATCTTTCGACCACCACTATTAACATGTGTCTCGACCACTAACATCATTATGTGTCTCAACCACATAAACATCTAGGTCGCGAACACCCAACCTGGTCCATGTCACGATCTCCATCCTCTAGGTCATGTCGCGTCTGTTAAATTAGGGTTAGGGTTTCACAAAGCATCTCGACTAAAGGTGTCTCGACCTTAACTATTACAACCCCAATTTTGGGTTAATTTGGTGAGAAATGTAATTTCTCAAATTAAAGATATTTGAACAACAAATGATATAATTTGTTTGGAATAAATGGATTTCGTTTACAATAGCCTTGATGATTGTGTTGTGAGCTTTATTGGATTTTGGGCCCAATAATAAGGAAATCCAATTAATAAATGAATAACTGAGTTTTTGAGAAAAGAAAGGTGTGGAAACCTCTAGCAGGAAAAAGAACTTAATATAAAGGTGGATTTCGTGCCACATGGGTTCCTTGGGTTCCAAGGAGTCCAAAGTTGCAAAGAAAAGCAATAAGAAAAGAAAAGATTGATTAAGTATTTCTTTATTAAGAAAGAAATTCAGAATAATGATAAAATGTGGAAAACAAGTGAAAAGAGGTATAATTGAGTTATCCTTAGTGGAATTTCGTATTACAAGGATTCCTAATGATAAAAGGAATACTAATGAGGAAAATAAAAGAGAAATAAAGAGAAATCCTCAAAAGGAGATATTTTAATAAGAAATACACATGATAATGAAGAATAATGCATTTAGATGCATCTAGAAGGATAATGAGTATCCAATAAAAAGGATTTCGAAATAATAGAGTTTCTTGGGATCCAAGGAGTCCCAATGAAGAAAGAGGAAAGAGAAAATACTCATAACAGAAAATAAGAGGATAATGTGATGCTTAATGAATGAATTTCATGGTATTATTAAAAGGATGATATTTTCTATAAAGGAAAATAGGATTTCATGATCAATGGATTAAAAAGCAAGAATAAAGAGAGTAAGTAAAAGGAATTTCGAATTCCTAAAACATCCAAATAATAAAGGATATTAGAAAAGAATAAAGAAGAGAGAGAGAGAATTTATTCTTCATGAAGGAATAGGTTTCCAAGTTGGGGAAGCCTTTTTTTCTTTATGGACAAGCGATCTGGGGTGTGGATACCCCCCTATATAAAGGGTAGACCCTCCAGTTCGAGTCTCGGAAGGATCTCACGGGCACCCCTCTTCCTCCTTCCTCTTCTTCATAGTTATTTGCATACAAAACCTAGTTGAGGGTAATGGTCTATCCCGAGGGCACTGAGGAGTGACATCGAGGTCCTGGTGGAAGCAAGGTTCTCCCACAACATCATAGGGGAGCCCATCCATCGAGGTCGTGCCTTGGAAGCTACTTAACGGTGGCCGTCGGACTGCAACAACGGCCGTGAAAGTCTGGCCCACGAGCGGAGGATATACCTCCTTGGCCAAGAAGTAGGGGCACCCTGGGTGTGCCCAAGAGCAGCGGAGCTAATGGAGGAGTTTCCAGTGAGGTTCACGGCCCAGAGAGAGGGTAGAGCCGCGCCTAGGGTGGCTAGGGTCAGCGCCGCGTGGCTGGCTAAAGGTAGGGGATGACCCCTCCGTCATTGGATGGAAATACCCTCTGGGGTATGAAGCGTCAACCGTTTAAGTAAAGGGCAATCGTGTCTTTTCGTCATATTTCCAAACAAGGCGGGTTATGTTGCATGAAAGGGGGGGGTGACAGGTCAGCCTTTGATTGGCTCAAGTAAGTGAACTTTTGCAAAAATCATATCTCCTTATTCATAGCTCGGATGAAAAAAGTTTATATATGAATTTTGCTCAGAAAAATGAGAGGAATCCAATAAAAATATAGTTAGAAGCTAGTTCCTCTTTAAATTTGAAAAGTAATAGAAGTTATCAACTTTATTGAATTAAAGATTAAGAAACCCTATTTGGATATAATTAATGTGATTAGTAGGGTTTAATTGATGGTTAAAGTTGATACTAACCTATTAATGATAAAAAGGGACATTAGGAACAAAAAGGATGAAACTTGCACGTAATTCATTTAATTTAGAGTTTTGGTGCACAAATAGGCTTTAATGGGCCTTGAAACCCTAATGTTGGTAATTAGTGTTGGGTTTTAGGGGAGGCAGAGAAGGCAGCGGAAACAAAAATTTTCTCCCCCAAACCCAGAACAAGGAAACACGTCAACGTCTATACAATAGGAAAGGATAGTTTGTGGAATCATACCTTGTCCCGAGGCTTACTCGGCGACAATACCTCGCGGCTTGCGCAGTCTTCACCTCTGGTCTTGGACGGTGTCTGTGCAGCTCTTGATCACACTGGATTGATGACTCCTGGTCTCATCGGACTGTGGGGATTGATAGTTGTCCTCCAAGCAGTCGAAACCTCTCGCCTCTGAAGTAGTCCACACAAACCACCTGGAACTCCAATCTCCTTGTCCCACATGGAATTGGAAGGAGTCACACCCTCCTGTCAGCGTACTAGTCGCCAACACACTCTCCTGCCACCAATTGCTTTCTAGAGTTGTCTTTCCCTTGTTGTGCCTCCCTTATCGGGTAGCACTTGCTCGGGCTCTCTCTTGGTTACCAAAACTAGAGAGAAAGACAACCTCACAGAGCAACTGGTTGCACTGAGTTGTACTTTGAGAATCCCCCAATACCCCTATATATATAGGAGGGTCATGGGACATGGTTCTCCATCCCGGGCAATGTGGGACTAAAAGAAGGAGTAGAAGGGTTCGAGATTTTCCACAAAACAACCAACTCGCAACCTGAACCGATCATTTCACAACTGAAACGGTTGGTTGGGGACCTGAACCGGTCGGTTGACACCTCAATCGATCAGTTGGGACACCTCAACCGGTCGGTTCACTTCTGAACTGGTCGGTTGGTGGTCTTGGTCAGTTCCCGATTGACTTTCCATCTTTTGTTTCTAATTGGTATCAAATACCAATCCTTGTTCCAATCAAATTGGGCAAGTGAAACGAAAGGAAAATTCTCACCAATCCTACTTTCCCAAATTTCTCAGTTGCACCAGTTGAACTGATCGTTTCAACACTTGAAGTAATCGTTTCACCCTGACCATGAGCCGATCGACTCACAACCTGAGCCGATCAGTTCACCAAGCTGAGTCGATCGGTTCATCTCATGAGCCGATCAGTTGGGAGTGCAGATTGTACAGAATCAGTCAATTGTGGTTTCAATCAATCTGATACTCCAATCAATGTGTCCAACACCTTGAACATTATGATATTGAGCTATCAATTAATTGAGTGTTTAATTGAACTACTAAACTCCTTTAGCAATCAATCTAAACATTATTTGTGGACAAAACTCCTCTTCCAGGTTAAATCCTATGTGTGTGACCCTGTAGGTCCATTTCACGTTGGCAGTGAAAGTCCATAACACTTATGACTTCACAAGCAAAGAGAGGTGCCTAGTCACACATCAGTGCTACCCAAGTGAAAGTAGAAAGTTGGAGAACAACTTTCAATCCTACAATCTATGAATGGTGTTGTAGTGAATGTATAATTCCTTTGTCACTGATATCCCGAATGAACTTGAGGCATGGAACAGTCATCCTGTCAACGTTCATTCACTTTCTTGATCTCAGAGCAGATTGGAAGAGATATGTATGACATCAATATCACATATTAATTCACACATGCGTCCGCACGCCTATTTCAATCCTACTCATCAAGTGGCCTTGGATATCAAACTCCCTCAGGAGGGACAAATACCATATCTATCACTCACCCCTCAAAAGCTCCATGTGTCAAAGCCACCCAATCATCACCTTTCTAACAACCCATGTTTCAGGACTGTGTTTGATGATGTCAAAGTGTGCCCAACGACATGTGTTGAATGTAGTGATTTCAGGTCAAAGAATCACACTCACCACCATCACTATGAGTACTGACTGTGACTACCATGTCATGGTTCCATGTGTCAAACTCACGACGGGTCTGTCCGGTACACTTGTTCTCTAACAAGTACTTGTGTGTTTGGTTTGATATCTCTATATCATGACTAATGAGATTTTGTCATCAACCAACACCACAATCTAGTCTTGTGTGTTATTGTTGTCTATCTACCTTCCACAATGACATCTGACTAGGGACATAACAAGAATGTACAAACTCTTAGCATCTGTATGATCTCATCGTTCAGGTCCTTAACCTGAAAGCATACGTCATTGAGTATTGTCATTCTCTAGACATTCAATTTGTTCTATCACTATCTCATATGACTGAACCAGAAATAATTTGAAGATTGCCTTTAATGTTTATCAAATCAATCTTAATGTATCCCACCAATCATCCCATGATTGGCTCTCAGGGCATACATACCAACAGACTCCCACTTGCACAACGAGCCAATCACCCTTGAATCGTATTCATAGTGATCTTCAAACATGTCCCACATGTTACTTTGCTCTAGTGTGATCATAGTGAGTAATGGCAACACCTTGCCAAAGCCAGTATAAATTGCATGTCTCACATCTCTTCACTGTACGTCACACGTATGAGATGGAGTTGCCGTAATATGTGATCTAGTATTCCTTTGCTAACCTTTAGCCACATTGCATGATCAAGGATTCCATACTTGTCATCAATGAGCAGAATATCTATAAGTTCATCTCATGAACTTCCAGATCCATATAGTATCCACTGTTGTTCTCTAACACATAGATACTCAAAATTTCCTTTTAAATGGTTTTATTGGAACACTTCCAATTATCAACAAACTTTCACTTTTATATATCCTATATATATTTTGCGATTAATTTTTTGTCCTTTCGGAAGTTCGCATCAATGTAACTCTTTACATTGAACTCTTCCTTATCTCCTTAGAACTGGTACTTCTCAAGTACTTATCAAGTTCTCATGGCATTCCAGTAACCCTTACTAGAAATAGACAGACATCCACTCGTCATGTCTCACATATGAGTTATCAGGATGAGCACATCATATTGCCATGTCCTACATACAAGATGATGAATGCATTTTGTTCTTGCCATGTCGATACATGCAAGATAATGGGATGATTACATACATGATAGATCCATATCTATTCTTAGTGTTCCCATTCTTCATAAGAATTTGGACACTTGGCCTTGGAATACTAACTCCATGTAACATGGACAAGTTTTCTCCCACTGAATTTGTGCATACTGAACACTTCAGTACAGATTGCCAATGTATGCTCTCTCTTTTCAGGTCAAGAGATTTTTCGAGAACTATCTCTATAGATATCTATTCCTATCACATAGGAAACATCTCTATCTTCCTTAAAGATAATTTCCACTTTTGAATTTCCATTCTAGAACATTTCCATTTCACATCAACATGTGAAATGTGAATACGCTCCCACTAAATCACAGATCCCTTCTTTATCTTTAACATATCAGTCAAACCCTTTGACTATATCATCAAAGTAAAGATCCAATTCTGAGTTGCTTGTACTCAATCAATCATATTGATTGGTTCATTGTAACTTATAGACTTCATTTGCATTATTGGATTCATAAACCTTATAGGTTGTGTCACATACACATCCTTGTTTTATTCCTCATAGGAATGTGGTTTTAGTATCCATATTCCAAATGTCTTAGTCATTAAGTTGCAATCAACAAGCATCATCCTTCTCAAAATGTTATCCATGTATCTTAACACTTAAGATTCATTTGCACTTATGGATTTCATCCAATGGGTGCTACCATCAAGGTCATACCATATGGTTCACATGGATGTCATTAAGGATGTAATGGTCATAAACCATAATTCAAAATTTGGTTCCTCACATTCATCTAGATAGTTGACTCATCTCATGAACAACTCATCACATAGATAATTGAGGTGTATCTGTCAAGGATAGAAGAACTCACAACTCCTTGTGATTCTCAATGTCCTTTATTAGTGTGGGGTATTCTAAGAAGAATTCAGTTATATTATAATCATTCTCTAACTCCTTAGAGTATGATTCCTTCTTGATTTAGACATCACCGTGCCTTAATCATGAGTTCACTATGATACACTATCATAATCACTCAAAAGGATCTCAAACATTTGGTCCAAGTATTTCATTCATTGATCTCATCAAGAATTAACACTTTACCAAATTTTCACTTCATCTATGATAATCTTGAACACTTCCAGATATTCATATTGGTATTTCTCTAAACACCATTTGAAGTATTAGCATTTGTTCCAATAGGAATGTAAATACATCACATGTATCATACCTAATAGGATAATCATTCTCCCACCACCATTAGTGAAGATTGATTAATCATGTCTAAGATATTCATGTCTCTTACTGGTTCTCTAACCAAAAGAGTCTAGATTTATCCATCACATGGAAACTAGAAATGAATTTCTCATGATTGATGCTAATTTGATTGTTTGAGTTATCTATAACGTTTAGGTATCATCTTATCTTATGCATATCAAATACCACAAGATGAACAAGGCATTGCCACAAAGATCATATCTTTAGAAATTGAAACATCTCTTTATTCATTGCCATCATTGTCATACAATATGCAAAATAAAGTGTTTCTATCTATTGGCAAATATGAAATAGCAGTTCATAACTGTATTGCATGCCTTTTAGGCTGAAAATAAACTAAAGTACTCCTATCTATGGCGGAAACATTTGCCCCAATTATGAGTGCTTTACACTTTACATCTTGGTATCATATACCTCAAAAGTGTTACAAGTTTATTTTCAGTACACCTTTAAGTAGAGACGGCTGTCGCCTCCTTCTTCTTTTGTTCTTCCAGATAGAGAGGACAATTCCTTTTCCAATGTCCTGGCTTTTGACAATGGTGGCAATTTCCTTTCTTGGTCACGCCTCCCTTGGCCTTGAGAGTTGAAGACGACTTGGGCTCCTGGCTAGCATCAGAACCTTTCTTAGCTTTGCCCTTGCCCTTGCGCTTGGACTTGCCCTTCTTGCTCATGATCACCATCACAGACTTAGGCTTGTCCTTCTTCATCTGTGTCTCGGCTGTCCTCAACATGCCCAACATCTCTGACAGTGGCCTATCAAAGTTGTTCATGTTGTAGTTCATCACAAACTGACTGTAAGATTCTGGCAACGATTGCAATATCAGGTCAGTAACCAACTCTTGGCTCAGTGGAAATCCCAGTCTTGTCAGGTTCTCCACATACCCAATCATCTTGAGTGTGTGAGGACCAACTGGATCTCCTTCTGTCATGACACACTTGAACAGTGCCCTTCAGACATCGTATCTCTCTTGCCATGCTTGATCTTCATACAAGTTCCTGAGATGCTGAATCATCTCAATGATACCCATATTCTCATGTTGTCTCTGCAACTCATGGTTCATAGAGCATAACATCAAGCACTTTGCATCAATGGCATCATCAGAATGCTTCTTGTAAGCATCCCTTTCTGTCTTTGGTGCATTAGGAGCATGTTCCTATGGAATTAGAGTATCTAGGACATAGAGCTTTCACTCTTGAGTGAGAACAATTCTCAATGTCCTATACCAGTCGTGGAAGTTTGTCCCATTTAGCCTGTCCTTTTCAAGGACCGATCGCAAAGAGAAGTGATTGTTGTTTTTTGTCATTTTGTACTACAAAAGCAAATATGCAATTTTAGTCCAAAAACTCATTTTTGACTTATTTGATTGATTTGAAAAGTTGACGATATAATTAGGCCTTTAATTAATTATCGATCCCACTATTTTACTTCAAATTGATAGCCCTCACCATCAATTCAGAAGATTGCAGCGTACAACCTTCTATTGGGCAAGATCCTGAAATCCTCTAAGTCATGGACCAGCTAGGGCTGTCACCCACAACTTAGATCTCTCAGGTAGGCAAATCTTGCCAATTGCATCATATGCAACTCTTGATAAGATGTCATATGCAACTCCTTGCCATGATCATCTCCATGCCTCAAGGTGTTAGATCCTATCTAGGTCACCTTGTTAAGTCCGACCCAAAGCAAACACGATGAATATGCACCCTGCTTGGGCAGACCCACATATTCATCCTTCACGCTTCCACGAGATGGACGGTGCACCACGCTTGGGCGTGCCCATACTTGGTCCATCAAGCTTTTCATGTGTGTCGCATTTGGAAGGCATCTAAAACTTAAAATTTTAATGAGGGATTTGGTTTTATATACATATACATATCCAATCACCACAATACATAGTATGTATCATATACATGCTATATCCCACAGAAAACATGCAAAATGATAAAAGCGATGTTTATGGCCATCCTAATGTGATTCCTCGAGCCAAGAGGAATCACAGTCATCTATGTCTACATCACATGCAACCTATACAATATGAACTCTGTTCTTTGCCTTCCGAGTAGATCAACTCATCACATGAATGACTTGCTCGTTCTGGCCCAGTCGTCTGGGTGCCACCAACCGATCAGTTGACTCCTCCAACCAATCGGTTCGCTTGGTCGTCGTGCATCTCATCATGGCTGCCACCCACTTGTCTCGTTCCTCAAACCGGTCATCAACCGATCGGCTCACTCCTTGAACTGATCGTATGGAACATCAACTGATCGATTCACTCTTTCAACCGATCGTCTCAGCTATCGTCAGGATGTCCGCCGTTCTTCGACATAACAAAAAATAAATTCTATCCTATTTTACATTGTAAAAGGAGAAACCTCGAGTTACATTTGAGGGGAGCAAAGGTAGGAAAGAAATCTCGAATTATTTCAAGTTACATCAGGAATAGGAGAAGAAAGATCGGTGCGCAGACTGATATGCAAGCAACCACATACAATCATACACAGATTGGGTTTATTGGCCATAACCACGCTATACATCCACCACAAAACTCATTTAAGGGCAACGCGTATCGAGTGCATTAATAATACATATCATATATGTAAATTGGGATTTGTAGATTTAGGATTGGACATGCATAAGGCCAATTTTATTCGCATCGTATGCAATAAATAAAGGCGACAAACCAAAATCGATCATATCGATAATCCCTAAAGTATAGAGTAGTTGACGTGGCTCTGATACCACTGTTGGGTTTTAGGGGAGGCAGAGAAGGCAGCGGAAACAAAAAATGTCTCCCCCAAATCCAAAACAAGGAAACGCGTCAACGTCTATACAATAGGAAATGATGGTTTGTGGAATCATACCTTGTCCCGAGGCTTGCTCGGTGACAATACCTTGCGGCTTGTGCGGTCTTCACCTCCGATCTTGGACGGTGTCTGTGCAGCTCCTGGTCGCACCGGGACTGACGACTCCTGGTCTCACCGGACTGTCGGGATTGACAGTTGTCCTCCGAGCGGCAGAAACCTCCCACCTCAGAAGTAGTCCACACAGACCACCTGGAACTCCAATCTCCTTGTCCCACAAGGAATTGGAAGGAGTCGCACCCTCCTGTCAGCGTACTAGTCGCCAACACACTCTCCTGCCACCAATTGCTTTCTGCAGTTGTCTTTCCCTTGTTGTGCCTCCCTTATCGGGTAGCACTTGCTCGGGCTCTCTCTTGGTTACCAAAACTAGAGAGAACGATAACCTCACAGAGCAACTTGTTGCACTAAGTTGTACTTTGAGAAGCCCCCAATACCCCTATATATATAGGAGGGTCATGGGACAGGGTTCTCCATCCCGGGCAATGCGGGACTAAAAGCAGGAGTAGAAGGGTTCGAGATTTTCCACAAAATAACCAACTCACAACATGAACCGATCGTTTCACAACTGAAACGGTCGGTTGGGGACCTGAACCGATCGGTTGACACCTCAACCGATCGGTTGGGACACCTCAACCAGTCAGTTCACTTCTGAACCGGTCAGTTGGTGGTCCTGGTCAGTTCCTGATTGACTTTCCACCTTTTGTTTCTAATTGGTATCAAATACCAATCCTTGTTCCAATCAAATTGGGCAAGTGAAACGAAAGGAAAATTCTCACCAATCCTACTTTCCCAACTTGCTCGGTTGCACCAGTTGAACCGATCATTTCAACACTTGAAGCAATCGTTTCACCCTGACCATGAGCCGATCGAATCACAACCTGAGCCAATCGGTTCACCAAGCTTAGTCGATCGGTTCATCTCATGAGCCGATCGGTTGGGAGTGTAGATTGTGCAGAATCAGTCAATTGCGGTTTTAATCAATCCGATACTCCAATCAATGTATCCAACACCTTGAACATTATGATATTGAGCTATCAATTAATTGAGTGTCTAATTGAACTACTAAACTCCTTTAGCAATCAATCTAAACATTGTTTGTGGACATCAGTGCTACCCAAGTGAAATAGAAAGTTGGAGAACAACTTTCAATCCTACAATCTGTGAATGGTGTTACAATGAATGTATAATTCCTTTGTCACTGATATCCCGAATGAACTCGAGGCATGCAATAGTCATCCTGTCAACATTCATTCACTTTCTTGATCTCAGAGTATATTGGAAGAGATATGTATGACATCAATATCACATACTGATTCACACATGCGTGCACGCCTTTCTCAATCCTACTCATCAAGCAGCCATGGATATCAAACTCCCTCAGGAGGGACAAATCCCATATCTATCACTCACCCCTCAAAAGCCCCATGTGTCAAAGCCACCCAATCATCACCTTTATAACAACCCATGTTTCAGGACTGCGTTTGATGATGTCAAAGTGCGCCCAATGACATGTGTTGAGTGTAGTGATTTCAGGTCAAAGAATCACACTCACCATTATCACTGTGAGTACTGACTGTGACTACCATGTCATGGTTCCATGTGTCAAACTCACGGTGGGTCTGTCTGGTATACTAGTTCTCTAACAAGTACCTATGTGTTTGGTTTGATATCTCTATATCATGACTAATGAGATTCTGTCATCAACCAACACCACAATCTAGTATTGTGTATCATTGTTGTCTATCTACCTTCCACAATGACATCTGACTAGGTACATAACAAGAATGTACAAACTCTTAGCATCCGTATGATCTCATCGTTTAGGTCCTTAACCTGAAAGCATACATCATTGAGTACTGTCATTCTCTAGAAATTCAATTTGTTCTATCACTATCTCATATGACTGAACCAGAAAGAATTGGAAGCTTGCCTTTGATGTTTATCAAATCAATCTTAATGTATCCCACCAATCATCCCATGATTGGCTCTCAGGGCATACATACCAACAATTAGGACTACTAATGGCTTTAATTATTCGATTTCATGAATAGAACTAAGTTTTCATGGTTATAAGCTATTTTGAGCATTAAAGTTCCTAATTTGTGGATAAATACCCCAAAGGTAGTAATTAGGGTTTTCTCATGAATCAAGGTAGAATTAATGATAAATAACATTCATATGAGTATTAGAGCATAATGAATTACAAATTGATGATAAATAAGCATAATGATATTGTCATGGATTAAAAGGATAAAAATGTCAGTTTTAATGTAAAATAAGTTTAATGGGTTTAATTGATGGATAATGATGCCTTTAATTCGAAAATAAGGTTAAATGTTGTTAAGGGACAACCTTAATATCTTTTGTGAAGAATATATGAATAATTATGGTTTAAAATAGTGAAAGATGAAAGGAAACCTTAATTGCAATGGAAACCCTAAAAGTGAACTAGAAACCCTAGGAAGCGAGCTAGATTTAATAGATCTTAATGACATGAGTAATAAAAGGAAATTGTATAATTGTTTCAGGATCTTAGCGAATGTTTGCTTGCCTATTGGTTGATTGGATTATTTCTGTCTCACATCAACTTGACAGGTATGTGGTTAATTATAATTAATCACATTAGTTTCCCGAGGGTTTTCTGAATATTTCCTCGCTTTGAATGCAATCTAAACAGTTTGGATGTTCATACTGCAATTATAAAGTCACTATGGCTACCACAGTTATATATACATGTGAATTCTCGCACCTACATGCCACCCTGATGGAAGATGCCATAAAGGTCAGGCCCAGGAGGGTAGACCAATGGGCACCATGAGAGGTGACCCCAGACACCAAGCTCGGGAATGAGAAGCTGGTCTATGATGCATGACTATGGAGCACCGTGAGAGGTGACTCCCAGGCACCAAGCTCGGGATTGAGAAGGTGGCCTTAAGTCAATGGCAAAAGAGAAACCCTAGAGGGGTATGCCAGGGTTAGGGCAAAAGCGGTGGAGAATGACACATTGAAAATGTAAAGTGGCTTGTTAAATAATTTGATTGTGATTATTAAATTGTTAGCCATATTTGCAAGATTTTGATTGTTCTCACATACCAGTATATTTCAATATACTGACCGACGTTTTGTTTGTCGGCGTTTTAGGAACAACAATTGAAAGAACAAACAGTAAAGTGACACATTGTGGAAATAAGAAATAAAGTGCAAGGAGGATTAGATAAATTAATTCAAGCTCTGGATAGATAAATTTGCCAAGTTTTCAAAGGTAAGTAAAGTTTTAATTTTATACCCAATTCTAGTTTGTTAGTAGAATTTCATAATTATTATTGATTATTTGTCGAACCTTTTATTTGAGTTATTAGATAACGGCTCTGATCTCTTGGTCTCCCTTAAGTGGGGGTTACCGGGAGACGGGGTCGTTACAATTAGTATCAGAGCATAGGTTCCTCGGTTAATCTTTAATAATTATTAAATTTTACAAATCCTATAGAACCCAAGGGAGTTATTAGAGGATTATCCGAAAGACAGAGGTGTCTAGAAAACGATCACGACTGGGGGCTGGCAATATTTTCCTCCGCACCGCTAGTCGGAATACGAGGACTCCCAGATCTGTGTGACTGCCTGGACAAAGTCTTAGGGTATGAATCGAAATAAGATACCTTTAGGACTCTCTCATCTTGTTCATCCCTTATCAACTCAAATTATGTTAAGGACCTTAAGTATTAGGGTTTCCTCTCTTTTCCTCACCCTCTTGAGGTATGGGTAAGGTTAATAAGGATTAAGGAATCCTCCACCAAATTAATAAAAAGCATGTAAATGAGATGTCATGAACATAAGCTTAATAGAGTATGTGTAAAACAATAGATACATGCTTAGGTCATATGACACGAGTTGTCATTGCCCTCACGAGAGACCTGAGGATGAGGAGAGAGAGAGTTAGTCTTGGAGGTAGAGACCTCCATTAAAAGTAGAGACCTATCACATCCTCTGAGGATGATGTTAACCCTAAGCAGAGGTTAGAAAGAGAGATGTCATGATGAGTTAGATGTCTTGGTTGACTGAGTGTTTGGATGGACATGCCTTTGGATTTCCATACGAGCCATGAGATGTTGGATGACCTAGCACCTTTGGCAACCCAATCCTGGGAAGGGTCGTGCATGTTTGAGCGAAGGATAGCTCCTTCATGAATGAAGTTAGAGAAGAACCTATAGAACCCTATGGGCTTGTGCAAGTAGGGTATATCTTGCACTTAGAGTACGTCAGTAGTGCTGACAGTAGGATGAAACCCTGGACAAGGAATCATAATGGATGGCTTATGAGATAAGCATAAGGGGTTATGGATAATCTTGAGTAAACATAAGTTCGAGCATATGTTTCTCTCAGGTAGGGGCATGCTTATGAGCTTGATCCTTCATGAAGAAAGGACCTCTTATAGAGAGGTTGGTTGTAGGATTAGCTCTAGAGAGAGAAGGACCTCAGGCAAGAAGGTTGGAAGCCTAAAACCCTGAAATTTGAGGAACAGTGGGAGTTGAGGATGATGCGACCTAAGTGGATGAAAGTGGTTGTCGTATGCTTGACCCTTAGAGGCTGATGATGTCTTGGTTGCCCTTAGAGGAACCAAACCCTAGAGAGAGGTTGACGCTTTGGGTACCTATGTGCCTATGGTATAAGTGGTTACCTGTTGAGATGAGAGAAAGAGTGCCTTAGACCCTGAGGAGGTTTAAGTAGCAAGTTGTGATGCTTTGTACCTGGTTGGTTATCCTTGAGGAGGACTCAACTCTGAGGTGTTTCTCATATAAAAGGATCATGGGAGTACATGACATACCTTGGACATGTTTGATTCGTGGTTAAGAGGTTGAACAGACCGTGGGACATCAGGAAAATGAACCTAGGGTTCCTAGGTCTAAGAGGGGAAGTGATGTAGCTGATGCTCATGATGAGATTTGAGTCTCTATAGATTCGAGCATGGTACTCCTCATGTGTAGAGGAAAAAAGAAACCCCTTAAGTTTAAGGTATGTGTGATGAACTAAGTTGGTCTAATGTTGAGGATGAGAACAAGTGTGACTTAGCATGGTTCAGTAGGTACGATTGTGCCTTAGTAGTTGCTGGATTAAGCATGCTCATATGGATGTAAACCCTAAGGATGTTTGTGACCTTGTTGTCAAGAGTTGTAGTTTCCTCACATCCTGGGAGAGGGACCCTTTTGAAGGGTGTATACCAATTTTGTTGAGGTCTCATAAGATCTTGAGAAGCTAAGTGGAAAGTACATGGTATGAGAATGAACATGTAGACCCATAGATGACCATCTCTAAGTGAATATGGATGTGTTACCATGAAGGTAATCAGTATGGGCCTGACAAAGGTAAGCAGGCCGCCAGGACCCCTGTGAAGGGATGAAAGACAACCCAGGAATGCAGAGAGAGATGATGAAGGCTTGGGTAAGGTTCTAAGTTGAACATGTACTATAAAAGAATCCTAAGTCTATCCTAGGGTCAGATAGGGATAAAACCGATGAAAGAAGGAGTTGCCTAATTCCCTAGTTGCACATGACCATAGGGTCAGGAGGTAACAACTATCATTGTCTGAGGGCCATGGGTTAGGAGATTGATCACCTTCATGAACTCATGGGACCCAAAGGGTAGATGAGTAGGGCACTCTCTGGATGCATGAAGGAAAAGGGATGACCCCAAAAGTGTCGGCACCCTATAGACCTAGAGGAGATGACCAAGGATTGTGAGGTGACCCAAGTAGGTTCAAAACCAGTTTTCCATGGATGTAATTGGATATCAAGATGATTGTAATATAGAAGCATAAACGGCACGTTTCAACTTAGATTTAAAGGTGTACTGGCAAGGTGGGATGCACCATCTCTACTCTTGGAATAGAAAGAACTCTATATTTGGACTGTAGCCAAATGCTTATTTCTTCTTGTTATGGGAGTGAGAGATAGGATAGTACGCAAGCCATACACCAAGGATAAAGATGACCTATGTTGGAATGTTGCCACAAGATATGGGGACAGAAAAGATAACATACCCTGGTAAAGTGAATGATACACGGATGGTTTGCAACCACTAAGAGGAATGAGGTGGTCACCTTATGAGGATGTTTCTATCATGAGACATGAGTCAAACAAGGTTGAGTTTGATCTCCGAGAAGATGAGGTCAGAGTGTTCTCAATGAAGATAGACTTAGAGTTCGAGTTTGAGATGGTAAGTGGCATACATGAAGGTGTATGTCATCAACATTACCTAATAAATAAGAAGGTGAAGTGGTAATGGATGCTCTGGTTGAGATATATCTGCCTAGTTTGGCTAGAAGAAGTTGTTAGAATAACCCTAAGTTTGGAAAAGAAGTTATTTTTGGCTAACAATAATGTAACGAGATCAGTTAATGGTTGTTTGGTTAGACAGTCTAGTCCTTGATGCAATGAAAGGATGGTTGTAGAGCCTTAACTGTACTTCTTTGGAAAGGAAGGTGATGAAACCCCAACTAGAGTGGTTTAAGGTTTCTGAGGAATCGATCTTGAGGAATCATGACACACAGGAAATCATGATCACCATACACCATGAAACTACAAAGATAGTAAGTGATGGTAGAGCTTTGGATGTATGATACATGTTGCATGTTGCCATGCAAGCCAGGAGGTGAAGGATGAACACCAGTAACCCAGTGCATGGATATAAAGTATAAAGAGTCCCCAAAAGAGAATGGGAGTTCATCACTGTGGATGTTGTGAGTCTTCCCTAGACCAAGGAAGGTCAAGATCCAATATGGGTTATGGTAGATCGCCTTACCTGGATGACATGAGAAAGGAAGAGTATTGTCACAAGATAGATTCCGTTGAACTACTTAAGAGAGAAGATGGTTCAACTACACCATGATGCGAGTTCAAAAGTTCTTGGGTTTGACCAAGGTTCACTTCCATGAGGTGGAAGTGGATACATGAAGAACTCGATGATAGTACAGTTTATCACCCCATACTAATGGATAGTATGATCTAGACTAGAGGGTCTGATGAGAGAACGTGTGCTCATTCAGGGTGATACATAGAGATAGTTCTTAAGATGTGATGCTAACCACCATAGCCTTTATCGGGATGCAAGAAGTCTTATAGAGAGGTTGTGTCGGTCACCACTTCATTCAGATGATGTTGGTGAAGGAGGCCTCACGAAGGCCAGAAAAGAACCTAAGTGTGTGCAGATGAAGTCGCTTTGATCATGCAATGGCTGAGAGAGAGCCCAGTGGTGACATGAGTCACGAGTGGATGCAAAGCAGACTGAGATGCAGTTCATTGTGGGAGAATATGTGATGTGAAAATCTGACCCCTCTAAGCTACAACTGAGAAAGCTGAGTCCCCGATATAGGGGTCCATTTGAGATGGATCGGTGGAGATGGTTGTGTTTAGCCTTACCCCTCAGGATAACATGATGTATAATGTATTACATAATTCCGATCTAGAGCACTATGTGAGGTACCCAAGCCATGTGTTGAGCCCTGAACCTATTCAGCTTTTGAGAGGCTGAAATGTCATGTCACCTATGAGGGTACGATATACCAAAGGTAAGAAAGAACTCAGATGGAAGAATATGAGATGATGAAGGTTCTTGGGAAGCACCATGGAAAGGGTGTAGCCACATGGGAGCCCTGATGGACACATGAAAGGCTTATCCTGTTTGTTTGCTTGCTTGGTGGAATTTTGAGGGCAAAATTCTTATAAGAGGAGAAGGATGTTCAACCCCAATTTTGGGATCATTTGGTGAGAAATGTAATTTTTCATATTAAAGATATTTGAACAACAAATGATATAATTTGTTTGGAATAAATGGATTTCGTTTACAAAATCCTTGATGATTGTGTTGTGGGCTTGATTGGCTATTGGGCCCAATAATAAGGAAATCCAATTAATAAATGAATAATTGAGTTTTTGAGAAAAGAAAGGTGTGGAAACCTCTAGAAGGCAAAAGAACTTAATCCAAAGGTGGATTTCGTGCCACATGGGTTCCTTGGGTTCCAAGGAGTCCAACGTTGCAAAGAAAAGCAATAAGAAAAGAAAAGATTGATTAAGTATTTCTTTATTAAGAAAGAAATTGAGAATAATGATAAAATGTGGAAAACAAGTGAAAAGAGGTATAATTGAGTTATACTTAGTGGAAGTTCGTATTCCAAGGATTATTAATGATAAAAGGAATACAAATGAGGAAAATAAAAGAGAAATAAAGAGAAATCCTCAAAAGGAGATATTTTAATAAGAAATACACATGATAATGAAGAATAATGCATTTAGATGCATCTAGAAGGAAAATGAGTATCCAATAAAAAGGATTTCGAAATAATAGAGTTTCTTGGGATCCAAGGAATCCCAATGAAGAAAGAGGAATTTTCTACAAAGGAAAATATGATTTCGTGATCAATGGATTAAAAAGCAAGAACAAAGAGAGTAAGTAAAAGGAATTTCGAATTCCTAGAACATCCAAATAATAAAGGATATTAGAAAAGAATAAAGAAGAGAGAGAGAATTTCTTCTTCATGAAGGAATAGGTTTCCAAGTTGGGGAAGCCTTGTTTTCTTTATGGACAAGCGATCTGGGGTGTGGATACCCCCCCATATAACGGGTAGACCCTCCATTTCGAGTCCCGGAAGGATCCCACGTGCACTCCTCTTCCTCCTTCCTATTCTATGTAGTTCTTTGCGTACAAACCCTAGTTGAGGGTAATGGTCTATCCCGAGGGCACCGAGGAGCGGCGTCGAGGTCCTGGTGGAAGCAAGGTTCTCCCATGACGTCGCAGGGGAGCCCATCCACCAAGGCAGTGCCTTGGAACCTACTTAACGGCGGCCGTCAGAATGCAGTAGCGGCCACAAAAGTCTGGCCCACAAGCAGAGGATAGACCTCCTTGGCTAAGAAGTAGGGGCACCCTGGGTGCGCCCAAGAGCGGCAGAGCTAATAGAGGAGTTTCCAGCGAGGTTCATGGCCAAGAGAGAGGGTAGAGCCGCACCTAGGGTGGCTAGGGTCAGCGTCGCGTGACTGGCTGAAGGTAGGGGATGACCCCTCGGTCATTGGACGGGAATACCCTCTGGGGTATGAAGCGTAGACCGTTTAAGTAAAGGGCAATCACGTATTTTCATCATATTTCCAAACAAGGCGGGTTACGTTGCATGAAAGGGGGGCCGACGTGTCAGCCTTTGATTGTCTCAAGTAAGTGAACTTTTGCAAAAATCATATCTCCTTATTCATAGCTCGGATGACAAAAGTTTATATATGAATATTGCTCAGAAAAATGAGAGGAATCCAATAAAAATATTGCTAGAAGCTAATTCCTCTTTAAATTTGAAAATAAATAGAAGTTATCAACTTTATTGAAATTAAAGATTAAGAAACCCTATTTGGATATAATTAATGTGATTAGTAGGGTTTAATTGATGGTTAAAGTTGATATTAACCTGTTAATGATAAAAAGGGACATTAGGAACAAAAAGGATGACCCTTTCATGTAATTCATTTAATTTAGAGTTTCGGTGCACAAATAGGCTTTAATGGGCCTTGAAACCCTAATGTTGGTAATTAGGACTACTAATGGCTTTAATTATTCGATTTCATGAATAGAACTAAGTTTTCATGGTTATAAGCTATTTCTAGCATTAAAGTTCCTAATTTGTGGATAAATACCCCAAAGGTAGTAATTAGGGTTTTCTCATGAATCAAGGTAGAATTTATGATAAATAACATTCATATGAGTATTAGAGCATAATGAATTACAAATTGATGATAAATAAGCATAATGATATTGTCATGGATTAAAAGGATAAAAATGACAGTTTTAATGTAAAATAAGTTTAATGGGTTTAATTGATGGATAATGATGCCTTTAATTCGAAAATAAGGTTAAATGTTATTAAGGGAAAACCTTAATATCTTTTGTGAAGAATAGATGAATAATTAGGGTTTAAAATAGTGAAAGATGAAAAGAAACCTTAATTGCAATGGAAACCCTAAAAGTGAACTAGAAACCCTAGGAAGCGAGCTAGATTTAATAGAACTTAATGACATGAGTAATAAAAGGAAATTGTATAATTGTTTCAGGATCTTAGTGAATGCTTTCTTGCCTATTGGTTGATTGGATTATTTCTGTCTCACATCAACTTGACAGGTATGTGGTTAATTATAATTAATCTCATCAGTTTCCCGAGGGTTTTCTGAATGTTTCCTCGCATTGAATGCAATCTAAATAGTTTGGATGTTCATACTGCAATTATAAAGTCACTATGGCTATCACAGTTATATATACATGTGAATTCTCGCACCTACATACCACCCTGATGGAAGATTCCATAAAGGTTAGGCCCAGGAGGGTAGACCAATGGGCACCATGAGAGGTGACCCCAGACACCAAGCTTAGGAATGAGAAGGTGGTCTATGATGCATGACTATGGATCACTGTGAGAGGTGACTCCCAGGCACCAAGCTCAGGATTGAGAAGGTGGCCTTAAGTAAATGGCAAAAGAGAAACCCTAGAGGGGTATGCCAGGGTCAGGGAAAAAGCGGTGGAGAATGACACATTGAAAATGTAAAGTGGCTTGTTAAATAATTTGATTGTGATTATTAAATTGTTAGCAATATTTTTAATATTTTGGTTATTCCCACATACCAGTATATTTCAATATACTGACCGACGTTTTGTTTGTCGGCGTTTTAGGAACAACAATTGAAAGAACAAACAGTAAAGTGACACATTGTGGAAATAAGAAATAAAGTGCAAGGAGGATTAGATAGAATAATTCAAGCCCTGGATAGATAAATTTCCAAAGTTTTCAAAGGTAAGTAAAGTTTTAATTTTATACCAAATTCTAGTTTGTTAGTAGAATTTCATAATTATTATTGATTATTTGTCGAACCTTTGATTCGAGTTATTAGATAACGGCTCTAATATCTTGGTCTACCTTAAATGGGGATCACCGGGAGACGGGGTCGTCACAATTAGTATCCAAGCATAGGTTCCTCGGTTAATCTTTAATAATTATTAAATTTTACAAATCCTGTAGAACCCAAGGGAGTTATAAGAGGATTATCCGAAAGATAGAGGTGTCTAGAAAATGATCACGACTGGGGGCTGGCAATATTTTCCTCCGCACCGCTAGTCAGAATACGAGGACTCCCGGATCCGTGTGACTTCCTGGACAAAGTCTTAGGGTATCAATCGAAATAAGATACGTTTAGGACTCTCTCATCTTGTTCATCCCTTCTCAACTCAAATTATGTTAAGGACCTTAAGTATTAGGGTTTCCTCTCTTTTCCTCACCCTCTTGAGGTATGGGTAAGGTTAATAAGGATTAAGGAATCCTCCACCAAATTAATAAAAAGCATGTAAATGAGATGTCATGAACATAAGCTTAATAGAGTATGTGTAAAACAATAGATACATGCTTAGGTCATATGACACGAGTTGTCATTGCCCTCAGGAGAGACCTGAGGATGAGGAGAGAGAGAGAGTTAGTCTTGGAGGTAGAGACCTCCATTAAAAGTAGAGACCTAGCACATCCTCTGAGGATGATGTTAACCCTAAGCAGAGGTTAGAAAGAGAGATGTCATGATGAGTTAGATGTCTTGGTTGACTGAGTAATTGGATGGACATGCCTTTGGATTTCCATACGAGCCATGAGATGTTGGATGACCTAGCACCTTTGGCAACCCAATCCTGGGAAGGGTCGTGCATGTTTGAGCGAAGGATAGCTCCTTCATGAATGAAGTTAGAGAAGAACCTATAGAACCCTATGGGCTTGTGCAAGTAGGGTATATCTTGCACCTAGAGTACGTCAGTAGTGCTGACAGTAGGATGAAACCCTGGACAAGGAATCATAATGGATGACTTATGAGATAAGCATAAGGGGTTATGGATAATCTTGAGTAAACATAAGTTCAAGCATATGTTTCTCTCAGGTAGGGGCATGCTTATGAGCTTGATCCTTCATGAAGAAAGGACCTCTTATAGAGAGGTTGGTTGTAGGATTAGCTCTAGAGAGAGAGAAGGACCTCAGGCAAGAAGGTTGGAAGCCTAAAACCTTGAAATTTGAGGAACAGTGGGAGTTGAGGATGATGCGACCTAAGTGGATGAAAGTGGTTGTCGTATGCTTGACCCTTAGAGGCTGATGATGTCTTGGTTGCCCTTAGAGGAACCAAACCCTAGAGAGAGGTTGACGCTTTGGGTACCTATGTGCCTATGGTATAAGTGGTTACCTGTTGAGATGAGAGAAAGAGTGCCTTAGACCCTGAGGAGGTTTAAGTAGCAAGTTGTGATGCTTTGTACCTGGTTGGTTATCCTTGAGGAGGACTCAACTCTGAGGTGTTTCTCATATAAAAGGATCATGGGAGTACATGACATACCTTGGACATGTTTGATTCGTGGTTAAGAGGTTGAACAGACCGTGGGACATCAGGAAAATGAACCTAGGGTTCCTAGGTCTAAGAGGGGAAGTGATGTAGCTGATGCTCATGATGAGATTTGAGTCTCTATAGATTCGAGCATGGTACTCCTCATGTGTAGAGGAAAAAAGAAACCCCTTAAGTTTAAGGTATGTGTGATGAACTAAGTTGGTCTAATGTTGAGGATGAGAACAAGTGTGACTTAGCATGGTTTAGTAGGTACGATTGTGCCTTAGTAGTTGCTGGATTAAGCATGCTCATATGGATGTAAACCCTAAGGATGTTTGTGACCTTGTTGTCAAGAGTTGTAGTTTCCTCACATCCTGGGAGAGGGACCCTTTTGAAGGGTGTATACCAATTTTGTTGAGGTCTCATAAGATCTTGAGAAGCTAAGTGGAAAGTACATGGTATGAGAATGAACATGTAGACCCATAGATGACCATCTCTAAGTGAATATGGATGTGTTACCATGAAGGTAATCAGTATGGGCCTGACAAAGGTAAGCAGGCCGCCAGGACCCCTGTGAAGGGATGAAAGACAACCCAGGAATGCAGAGAGAGATGATGAAGGCTTGGGTAAGGTTCTAAGTTGAACATGTACTATAAAAGAATCCTAAGTCTATCCTAGGGTCAGATAGGGATAAAACCGATGAAAGAAGGAGTTGCCTAATTCCCTAGTTGCACATGACCATAGGGTCAGGAGGTAACAACTATCATTGTCTGAGGGCCATGGGTTAGGAGATTGATCACCTTCATGAACTCATGGGACCCAAAGGGCAGATGAGTAGGGCACTCTCTGGATGCATGAAGGAAAAAGGATGACCCCAAAAGTGTCGGCACCCTATAGACCTAGAGGAGATGAACAAGGATTGTGAGGTGACCCAAGTAGGTTCGAAACCAGTTTTCCATGGATGTAACTTGGATATCAAGATGATTGTAATATAGAAGCATAAACGACACGTTTCAACTTAGATTTAAAGGTGTACTGGCAAGGTGGGATGCACTATCTCTACTCTTGGAATAGGAAGAACTCTATATTTGGACTGTAGCCAAATGCTTATTTCTTCTTGTTATGGGAGTGAGAGATAGGACAGTACGCAAGCCATACACCAAGGATAAAGATGACCTATGTTGGAATGTTGCCACAAGATATGGGGACAGAAAAGATAACATACCCTGGTAAAGTTAATGATACACAGATGGTTTGCAACCACTAAGAGGAATGAGGTGGTCACCTTATGAGGATGTTTCTATCATGAGACATGAGTCAAACAAGGTTGAGTTTGATCACCAAGAAGATGAGGTCAGAGTGTTCTCAATGAAGATAGACTTAGAGTTCGAGTTTGAGATGGTAAGTGGCATACATGAAGGTGTATGTCATCAACATTACCTAATACATAAGAAGGTGAAGTGGTAATGGATGCTCTGGTTGAGATATATCTGCCTAGTTTGGCTAGAAGAAGTTGTTAGAATAACCCTAAGTTTGGAAAAGAAGTTATGTTTGGCTAACACTAATGTAACGAGATCAGTTAATGGTTGTTTGGTTAGCCAGTCTAGTCCTTGATGCAATGAAAGGATGGTTATAGAGCCTTAACTATACTTCTTTGGAAAGGAAGGTGATAAAACCCCAACTAGAGTGGTTTAAGGTTTCTGAGGAATCGATCTTGAGGAATCATGACACACAGGAAATCATGATCACCATACACCATGAAACTACAAAGATAGTAAGTGATGGTAGAGCTTTGGATGTCTGATACATGTTGCATGTGGCCATGCAAGCCAGGAGGTGAAGGATGAACACTAGTAACCCAATGCATGGATATAAAGTATAAAGAGTCCCCAAAAGAGAATGGGAGTTCATCACTGTGGATGTTGTGAGTCTTCCCTAGACCAAGGAAGGTCAAGATCCAATATGGGTTATGGTAGATCGCTTTATCGGGATGACATGAGAAAGGAAGAGTATTGTCACAAGATAGATTCATTTGAACTACTTAAGAGAGAAGATGGTTCAACTACACCATGATGCGAGTTCAAAAGTTCTTGGGTTTGACCAAGGTTCACTTCCATGAGGTGGAAGTGGATACATGAAGAACTCGATGATAGTACAGTTTATCACCCCATACTAATGGATAGTATGATCTAGACTAGAGGGTCTGATGAGAGAACGTGTTCTCATTCAGGGTGATACATAGAGATAGTTCTTAAGATGTGATGCTAACCACCATAGCCTTTATCGGGATGCAAGAAGTCTTATAGAGAGGTTGTGTCGGTCACCACTTCATTAAGATGATGTTGGTGAAGGAGGCCTCACGAAGGCCAGAAAAGAATCTTAGTGTGTGCAGATGAAGTCACTTTGATCATGCAATGGCTGAGAGAGAGCCCAGTGGTGACATGAGTCACGAGTGGATGCAAAGCAGACTGACATGCAGTTCACTGTGAGAGAATATGTGATGTGAAAATCCGACCCCTCTAAGCTACAGCTGAGAAAGATGAGTCCCCGATATAGGGGTCCATTTGAGATGGATCGGTGGAGATGGTTGTATTTAGCCTTACCCTGCAGGATAACATGATGTATAATGTGTTACATAATTCTGATCTAGAGCACTATGTGAGGTACCCAAGCCATGTGTTGAGCCCTGAACCTATTCAGCTTTTGAGAGGCTGAAATGTCCTGAGTCACCTATGAGGGTACGATATACCAAGGTAAGAAAGAACTCATATGGAAGAATATGAGATGATGAAGGTTCTTGGGAAGCACCATGGAAAGGGTGAAGCCACGTGGGAGCCCTGATGGACATAGGAAAGGCTTATCCTGTTTGTTTGCTTGCTTGATGGAATTTTGAGGGCAAAATTTTTATAAGAGGAGAAGAATGTTACAACCCCAATTTTGGGTTCATTTGGTGAGAAATGTAATTTTTCATATTAAAGATATTTGAACAACAAATGATATAATTTTTTTGGAATAAATGGATTTCGTTTACAATATCCTTGATGATTGTGTTGTGGGCTTGATTGGCTATTGGGCCCAATAATAAGGAAATCCAATTAATAAATGAATAATTGAGTTTTTGAGAAAAGAAAGGTGTGGAAACCTCTAGAAGGCAAAAGAACTTAATCCAAAGGTGGATTTCGTGCCACATGGGATCCTTGGGTTCCAAGGAGTCCAACGTTGCAAAGAAAAGCAATAAGAAAAGAAAATATTGATTAAGTATTTCTTTATTAAGAAAGAAATTGAGAATAATGATAAAATGTGGAAAACAAGTGAAAAGAGGTATAATTGAGTTATCCTAAGTGGAAGTTCATATTCCAAGGATTCTTAATGATAAAAGGAATACAAATGAGGAAAATAAAAGAGAAATAAAGAGAAATCCTCAAAAGGAGATATTTTAATAAGAAATACACATGATAATGAAGAATAATGCATTTAGATGCATCTAGAAGGAAAATGAGTATCCAATAAAAAGGATTTCGAAATAATAGAGTTTCTTAGGATCCAAGGAATCCCAATGAAGAAAGAGGAATTTTCTATAAAGGAAAATAGGATTTCGTGATCAATGGATTAAAAAGCAAGAATAAAGAGAGTAAGTAAAAGGAATTTCGAATTCCTAAAACATCCAAATAATAAAGGATATTAGAAAAGAATAAAGAAGAGAGAGAGAATTTCTTCTTCATGAAGGAATAGGTTTCCAAGTTGGGGAAGCCTTTTTTCTTTATGGACAAGCGATCTGGGGTGTGGATACCCCCCCATATAACGGGTAGACCCTCCATTTCGAGTCCCGGAAGGATCCCACGTGCACCCCTCTTCCTCCTTCCTATTCTTCGTAGTTCTTTGCGTACAAACCCTAGTTGAGGGTAATGGTCTATCCCGAGGGCACCGAGGAGCGGTGTCGAGGTCCTGGTGGAAGCAAGGTTCTCCCATGACGTCACAGGGGAGCCCATCCACCAAGGCAGTGCCTTGGAACCTACTTAATGGCGGCCGTCGGACTGCAGTAGCGGCCGCAAAAGTCTGGCCCACAAGCGGAGGATAGACCTCCTTGGCCAAGAAGTAGGGGCACCCTGGGTGCGCCCAACAGCGGCGGAGCTAATGGAGGAGTTTCCAGTGAGGTTCATGGCCAAGAGAGAGGGTAGAGCCGCACCTAGGGCGGCTAGGGTCAGCGTCGCGCGACTGGCTGAAGGTAGGGGATGACCCCTCGGTCATTGGACGGAAATACCCTCCGGGGTATGAAGCGTAGACCGTTTAAGTAAAGGGCAATCACGTATTTTCGTCATATTTCCAAACAAGGCGGATTACGTTGCATGAAAGGGGGGCCGACGTGTCAGCCTTTCATTGTCTCAAGTAAGTGAACTTTTGCAAAAATCATATCTCCTTATTCATAGCTCAGATGACAAAAGTTTATATATGAATATTGCTCAAAAAAATGAGAGGAATCCAATAAAAATATTGTTAGAAGCTAATTCCTCTTTAAATTTGAAAAGAAATAGAAGTTATCAACTTTATTGAATTAAAGATTAAGAAACCCTATTTGGATATAATTAATGTGATTGGTAGGGTTTAATTGATGGTTAAAGTTGATATTAACCTGTTAATGATAAAAAGGGACATTAGGAACAAAAAGGATGACCCTTGCATGTAATTCATTTAATTTAGAGTTTCGGTCCACAAATAGGCTTTAATGGGCCTTGAAACCCTAATGTTGGTAATTAGGACTACTAATGGCTTTAATTATTCAATTTCATGAATAGAACTAAGTTTTCATGGTTATAAGATATTTCGAGCATTAAAGTTCCTAATGTGTGGATAAATACCCCAAAGGTAGTAATTAGGGTTTTCTCATGAATCAAGGTATAATTAATGGTAAATAACATTCATATGAGTATTAGAGAATAATGAATTACAAATTGATGATAAATAAGCATAATGATCTTGTCATGGATTAAAAGGATAAAAATGACAGTTTTAATATAAAATAAGTTTAATGGGTTTAATTGATGGATAATGATGCCTTTAATTCGAAAATAAGGTTAAATGTTGTTAAGGGATAACCTTAATATCTTTTGTGAAGAATAGATGAATCATTATGGTTTAAAATAGTGAAAGATGAAAGGAAACCTTAATTACAATGGAAACCCTAAAAGTGAACTAGAAACACTAGGAAGCGAGCTAGATTTAATATATCTTAATTACATGAGTAATAAAAGGAAATTGTATAATTATTTCAGGATCTTATTGAATGCTTGCTTGCCTATTGGTTGATTGGATTATTTCTGTCTCACATCAACATGACAAGTATGTGGTTAATTATAATTAATCACATTAGTTTCCCGAGGGTTTTCCGAATGTTTCTTCGCATTGAATGCAATCTAAACAGTTTGGATGTTCATACTACAATTATAAAGTCACTGTGGATATCACAGTTATATATATATGTGACTTCTCACACCTACATGCCACCCTGATGGAAGATTCCATAAAGGTCAGGCCCAGAAGGGTAGACCAATGGGCACCATGAGAGGTGACCCCAGACACCAAGCTTAGGAATGAGAAGGTGGTCTATGATGCATGACTATGGATCACCGTGAGAGGTGACTCCCAGGCACCAAGCTCAGGATTGAGAAGGTGGCCTTAAGTCAATGGCAAAAGAGAAACCCTAGAGGGGTATGCCAGGGTTAGGCCAAAAGCGGTGGAGAATGACACATTGAAAATGTAAAGTGGCTTGTTAAATAATTTGATTGTGATTATTAAATTGTTAGACTTATTTGCAATATTTTGGTTATTCCCACATACCGGTATATTTCGATATATTGACCGACATTTTGTTTCTCGACGTTTTAGGAACAACAATTGAAAGAACAAACAGTAAAGTGACACATTATGGAAATAAGAAATAAAGTGCAAGGAGGATTAGATAGAATAATTGAAGCTCTGGATAGATAGATTTCCAAAGTTTTCAAAGGTAAGTAAAGTTTTAATTTTATACCAAATTCCAATTAGTTAGTAGAATTTCATAATTATTATTGATTATTTGTCGAACCTTTGATCCTGTTAATTGAATAACGGCTCTGACCTTTGGGTCTCCCTTAATTGGGGGTTACCGGGAGGCTGGGTCGTTACATTAACATGTCTCGATCTCAAGGGTGTCTTGACCTCCACCCATGTCACGACCCAAGACCATCATGGTCGCAACCCTACACTCTAGGATGAGTCTCAAACTAGGAACAAAACTAAGGGGGAAACCTTGATCATAAAGAAGGGAAAACTCAATCTAACGATCATAAAAAACCCTAAACCATTGATCAAGAAATCACTAAGAAAGAACCTTATCCAAAGGAAGAGAAAACCATGATCAACATATCCACAATAGAAGGTAAATCCAATAAAATCCATTCTTACAATGGGGGAGGAACCTCATGCAAAACTGGTCACCAAAAACCTTAGAACTTGAGCCATGAAAATACCATGAGAGAGCCTTATATAAGAGAGAGAAAACCGAACCACATCTCATGATGGAAACATCCAAAACACCAAGGAAAACAATATGGCCTAACTTAGATCATGATGATAAAACCAAACCTTAGGTTGCATGTATCAAAATCCCATTAATCAACACATAAAAAATCAAATTCATGAATTTAGGGTTTAAGAAAAAGAGTATTCTACATGAGGATACTTCAAAGTCTAGAACCCTAAATCCATGATAACATTCTATAGCTTATTTACATAATATTTAGATATTAAAACATTAGATTAAATTAAGAGTAATCCATCGTCTTCAAGGGGGAAACTTCATACAAAAATCGATCATCAAAACCCTAATAACAGGCACCATGAAATCACAGAGAAAGAACCTTGTGCAAAAGAGATAAACCCACGTTTGACAACACCAAACTAGGACCTAAACCTCATAGAACATCAAGACACTCATTCATCATGCATGTGATCAAAACCAAGATCATGGGATAGGGGATAGACTACTATTACAAATCCATCTCCAAAATAGGGTACTTAACATTAGGGTTTCAGATTTTGAGCAAACCAAGCATGATAACCACTATCATTCAAGCTCTAGATTATGATATCATCTACTAGAACATTAAGGGCTCATTTTAGAGAAAGGAATAGTAACATGCAAGTGAGATTAAGAATGTTAATAATAGAGGAGGGTAGAGAGTTATAAAACCTGCCTTAAGAAGATCAACACCAAAGATTCCAAGCTCCAAGATCTAGAGTTCCAAGCACATGATCAAGGGTTGAAGAAGCTCCACCAAAAGCTCCACCTTCGGCCATAAGATTGCCTCAAGAAGAAGACACCATGGTCAAAAATTGCTCAAGAAAAGAAGCAAAGAAGATTTTGGCCGAACTAAAAGAGAAAGGGATAAAGAAAGGAGAAATCCTCTTCACACTTGGGTTTACCTTGTTAAATCATGGTCTGTGATGAGGGGTTTCTCTCCCAAAATGACCACCATGGAATAACCATGGTCTATGGCTGAGAAAAGAGGGGAAGATAGGGTAGGGGATTGTAATGCCCAGACCCACTGCCCTAGGCACTAGTAGAGTTTCAGGAATGATGACTGGCCCCACATACCACCACTAGCCTTAACTGTGCACTTTTTCCTCACTCACGCGCAAGCTGGGGTCAACTTCCCGACTGGTCACCCATTATAGTACTACTTCAAGTTGAGCACACTTAAGTATGGAGTTCTTTAGTGATGGGATCCCGGAAAAGGAGATGCACCTTAGTGAAATGGGTAGTCTAATCATTCCTTATAAGATCATTTTATCTAAGGTCTCAAATCCTGGGACGTTAGAATCTCCCCCACTTAGACTCTTGACATCCTTGTCAAGGCTTAACTATATGGCCTCATAATCTGTCCCCTATTCAGTGCAGACCCACGATGGCCCATGGACACCCAACTCCTGATCATGGATACCTACCGTAAGGGTGACTACGTCACCATGGACAGCCATTTCGAACACGCCTGGACCGCACAGCTCCAGACTGGCATGCCACATGCCCATGTGGGCCCCACCTACTGGAGGGGTTTTGGCTCTGATACCATTTGTAACTCCTAGACCCACTACCCTAGACTCTAGTAGAGTTTCAGGAATGACGAGTGGCCCCAAAACCACCACTAGCCTTAACTGCGTGCTTTTTCCTCACTCACACGCAAGCCAGGGTCAACTTCCCGACTGGTCACTCATCCTAGTACTACTCCAAACTAAGCACGCTTAACTATGGAGTTTGTTAGTGATGGGCTCCCAGAAAAGGAGGTGCACCTTCATGATATGTGTAGTCCAATCATTCTTTATAAGATCATTTTATCTGAGGTCTCAAATCCTGGGATGTTACAAGGATCTAAGGAAACATCATCAAAGAAAGGCAAACACTGACCAAGGTAGAAGATGAGCAAGTATCACCACATGCAAGGGATCCGACCACCAAAGCTCTAAGGATCGGCCCTTCCTTGCTCCGCCAAGATCCAAGGTCGAGCAAAAGAGAGGGAGGAAGAAGGAGGACCGAAAGGTTCCCTTGCAAGAAGAAGAAAGGGTTTATATATCAAAGGAGGAGGGAAGGAGGATGAAGATGAGGTGTCAACAAGATAGGGCCCTACTAGGACACTTGTCCACCCAAGAAAGCAACATGCAACCGCCTTAGCCATACATGTAAGACATGGTGATACACTCTAGGTAGTGTGTCGAACACCATGTCGACCCATGTGGCCGCGGTCATGACCCTCTCATGATTCACCATCCATGGTCGCTACACATACACCACCATCATCATATGGTCGTGACAAGGTCCTCCACAAACCCTAGGTCGAGACAACCTATGTAAGGACCACCATCTCGAGCCAACACTGCCCTAGACCTCTGTGGTCGCGACCCCAACATCTAGAGGGGATGTCTCGACCGCGGCACCCACCAAAGTCAACCTAGGACACAACCCTAGGTCGAGACAACACACCAAATACACATGGAACGAGACACTCAACACCCATAGAAACCCTAATCACCACCTAGGATGATACTCCTCATCCAAGGCTCAAACAAGGCACCCACCTCTTTCTCTCTCTTCTAGATGGTGTCAAGAAATATAAGGAACACTTTAGAGGTGGCAATTTGCACATCAACTCCCTACTTTGGATAAATTGTAATTTGTACCGAAACTAGCACATATAGCACAAACAACATCCAAACAAGGTTAAACTTGAAACTTAAACTCTCCACAAGTCCTAATTACATCTCAAAAGATTAGAGAAAGGTTCTAACCACATGATTAAACCAAAGTAAATAGGGTTAGCCAAAAATCCCAAGTCAGGGGTCTTACAAGATCCGTATGCAAACACAGATAAAAAATAAACACGAACAAGCAACCATAAGAACATCAGGATTTACGTGGAAAAATCTCAAAATCTGTGAGAGAAAAATCACGAGGTCAAAACCCGACAGAGAAATTCACTAATTAACATATTACAAAGTTCGTCCCAAGTTTAGACTCAAAATTTGAGGAATACAAAATAAAAAGAAGTGATACAAATGATACTAGATCAGTTCGTCACCACACCAAAAGATATCCCGGAAAAACATCCTCTTGCATAGAATACCCGGGTGGAACATAAATATAGGTTGTAATGGAGAAGTCAATAGACCGTACCCTCTTTACTTTCTCTCCTTTCTTCTTTCTTCCTTGACTCATTTTCTTCCTGTCACGAACATCAGATTTGAGAGACGACTGCTGCTGTGTTTCTCAACTGTGCGGCTGCGTTCTTTTTTGTTGCCGCTGCACAATAGGTATTTTTAATACCCAAACATCACGGCATCACTATGCCCTAAAGGCCTGTGCTAGTTGGGCTGGATCTAAGATATAGTGGTCAATGCATCCCAATCTGGGCTGCATTAGTTCGGAATGGAACAATGCATTCCAGCCTTGGCTGGCTGTATTGGCCTGACAGTGCCCAAATCATCCCGGGCAAGACACGCCGGTGCCACATTATGCAATGTCCTGGTGAAGTGGCATTGCTTCATCATGACTTCCTGCCGGAGATACTTGTCCTAAAAAGTGCTATTTTGATAAACAAAATTGAAAATGTGCTCCATCAAGTATAAAAAAATCCACCCCCCCCCCCCAACAAAAAAAATGAAAAGTTTAAATGTAGGCCGTTTTGACTTTTAGCCTAAAACTGTGATGAATACTATGTCTTCGGAAGAAAAAGAGATGCACAGCCTTCATACTTGTTCTTTACGTGTCCAGCTGGCGTGTTGATAGCACTATATGCGCTTTAAGAGACAAATTTGATATTGACCTGCGTGAGGTGCATTCTAAGAGTGGTTCGTCTACCGCGATAGTACATGCACCTTCTCGGAGTACCTAGCTCCCGATACGATTTAACTCCAGCTGGTGTTCTTTTTTCTGGCTTCGCTAATATCCCAATTGTGTGCTGTTTGTCGATATCTGGATTCATGTTGGTCATGCATGCACTTCGCAACTGAAGGAGATGAATCTAGGAAAGGGCGCCTTTTGCTGATCGTTTCGCAGTGATGTGGGCCATGAGTTACGGGTAAGGTATTATTGTATTATGGCTATAACAGCATTATTGATTGCATTTTCTGCAAGTAGAGTGACTGGTGCAGCTCTTCTAGCTCTCTCAGCGTTCATCATTGGACTGCTGACGGAGCAGCCGGAGGATGATTCGTTGTCACATGCATTTTCAGCAGAGGTCGGTAGCCAGCACCAGATATGGCGCCAGTGTCAACGGAGGGAGGGAGGGGTGGGGTATACCCTCGATCTTGTACATAATGTATGCGTGGGAGATAAGCCGACAAGTCTTGACATTTCAAGGTATCATCCTATGCAAGGTTGCTATCAATTTAATAACATGCAAAATTTTGAAATAGACCATCCATGCTGATTATGTTTTCTTCTTTCAAAACCTCTATCTACTTCAATGATTCCAAACCCTCCACTTTTTAGAAATCTTAGAAATAGAGCCCATTACCTCTATCCACGAACAACCGGCCTCTCCATTTCTTCTTTCAATTTATCTCCACTAGCTAGGGCATAGATCATTTTTCTCCTTAGTTTGTTTTCTCTTTTTTTTTTACATTATTTTTGTACAAATGGTTCAACAATTCCGCTACAATCGCCCACCATGCAAGACCTTTAGGTATTGTTATATAATTTTTCTCTTTTTGTTCTAGAGAACTTTGAACTCATGATCTATAGTACTTACAAGCCGAGTCAACTAATATGTGAACATACATTATTAGTAGTTTGCAAGTTATATCCAGGTAATATAGGTGTGTCTGATCCAATTCTCAATCATACCAAATAATATATAAATTTATATGTTAAAACACTAAATAATAAATTCAGGAGTATACCCTAGAAATAAAATAAGGATGTCAATAGAAATATAGGAAAATATATAAATCTATAAAGATTTTAAGAACGCCTGCAAATACTTTCTGGTATGACTAAATAGATGCCTATTGCATAACCCACTATGGACACAGTTTAGCTCGCTCCAAATAAGTGGACTTGGTAGAAATTGTTTTGTTGCATTTTACTTATTAATGTGTATAAGTAAAAGGATGTGAAGCAGCCGTTAAGGGATAACCAACTAGTCATGCCAAAAGGACACCACTAAAGCGCGACCTTGGTTCAGCAGGGGTCAATCTCTTTAGTTACTGTTGTAAAGTAAAAATGGACTACAAATATATTTGATAAGAGAAATCCTCCTCCTTAATATATAAGAATGAGAAGAGTATAGACTTTATACTAAATCTTAATGGATAAAGACATACTTAGACCATAAATAAAAAAACTTAATTAAATAAATTTATCACTCTCTAATAGTTACCATATAAGAATGAAAAATTTATACATACCGTCAATTTACCCACACATGTCATTGACTAGTTCACCCCCACGGTCAAAAATCATATAGTTAGGAAGGTTTAAACTTCAGGTAAAGCAGTGTGAGTTAGGGTATCCTAATCATATCCCACCAGACTCTATCTCCAGTTTACACCGACCCTCATCCTTGTACCTACCTTCTCGCTTAGACTTGAACCTCAAAAACCTCAAGTTACATATTAGACATGTATCGAGGGTTCTCAAGATGAGATAAAGAGACACAATCGACGACATGTAAATGGACAAAGACTAGATGTGAAAAGGATGAGGGTGGTTTCTTCCTAGGTTTGTTTGTTTATATTTTTCTAACGTACATTTTGTAGGACTCAATAATGTAACATGAGTGTTCTTATGTGTGTGAGGATTATATATTAAAAATGATGTATCTTGATGTCTTTTGGTAGTATGCACAACTTTTCTTGTGGTATTTGTTATGCTAATTGACTTAGAAATTATTAAGTTGAGAATGTATTTAAGTTTTAGATATATATATATATATATATATATATATCAAAATAAGTTTATATCCAGTGAAGGTCTGCATTTGGATGGGAACATTTTGGTTTTTATGAGGGAGGTGAACGAATACATATCCCGTAGATCCAATATGTAGCATCATTCCACATTTTCCTCAAGGGAAATACATTGCTCAACTGGAATGACTCCCTTGGGGCAATGCGTCCTACTTTGGGCCGCTTTCGTCTCATTGTGATCAACAATGGCAGATCTAGCAAATCAAAGTAAGGAGGGTTGAGTTGAATAAACTATCAAGGACTAGGGAGAGGGACTTGAAATTGTAACTTTTTATGATAAAAATATGTTATTGTAGAGGTACACCCACTCATGCTTAGTAACACATACCAAGATGAACCTTTCACTTAGAATGAGGGGCTTTTCCTAAGAGACAAGGTTGATTACCAAAGAAATTAATTTTCAAGACAAAATAACTACCATCAGGGGTTCATAGACGTTTGATGAAGTTTGCAAGATATGCAGACAAATGAGTCCAAAATTAGACAAAGTGTTTTATGTACAAAAAAGTTGGCTATTGTTGTCCTTTAACAATTACTACTAGTTGAAAAGAAAATTAATTGGAAAAACCTAGTATAAAAGTCTTCACAAAAATGACTGAATGGCATGACACATTTGGAATAACATTTCTTGTGGCAACACAATTTTAGTTAAAACTAAAACACTTATTGTGGTTGTAGACTACAAGGTACCTTGGTGGTTTGACCAAATCCTAAATAACCATTTGAAAGAGACCAATCCTTTTGCTAATAATAAATATACACACAAATATTTAAATATATATTCTTATATGTATACTTATGTGTTTATATATATACTATCTACCATACTAAATGTGAAGATTCATTTCTGTCTTCTCCTAAAGTCCGATCATCTTAATACTTCTCTTCTTCTGTCACGTAACAAACACAAATTCAACTTCTATCGATAGAGTCTAGTTGTCTTAAAACATTTCTTTCGGTAGTCTTAAAGCTTATCTTTGTGTGTCTCATAGAGGAAAATTAAATGAACACCCAATTACTTGATATCGTCGTACTCAACATGACTGCACATGAAACATCACCAATGACTAGGGCTCGAACTCATCGGGGCTTCTTCTGCAAACCTAGCGTTATGACAGACATATCGCTCCAGTGATGGTTCAAGCATATCGATATTTGGTGTCTAGACTCCCCCAACTTGAATGGTCTTTCTGTTGTTCCATTCAACAAAACACCAACTTTGTCGACGGTAGATCTTAACTTCTACAGAGGAGACACATGCAGTTGACATGCTACTACATTATATTCTTGTCAAGAAGAGTAGCAGGTAACACAATCATGATGCTTTCAATATCGAGGCATCACATTCCACAAAAAAGTCAGTTCTATAGCCAAGCCTGCGTAGCAAATAAGTAATCTTCTCTCCCATTTTCGACATCGAGAGATCATCGGCTGTGGTAGGGTCACACACGAACTATATGACCACGAGTCACGTTCATGTACAAGAGAAGCGTTGTAAATTATGCGAGCTTACAATATAGTCAATTCGGACAATGCTTTATGGGATGTCTTGGAATGCATAATCTCATGTACCTACGTGATAGATATTCCAA
This sequence comes from Alisma plantago-aquatica, assembly GCA_963693085.1. Taxonomy (NCBI): domain Eukaryota; kingdom Viridiplantae; phylum Streptophyta; class Magnoliopsida; order Alismatales; family Alismataceae; genus Alisma; species Alisma plantago-aquatica. The sequence goes on from OY856412.1 coordinate 1,173,222,460, forward strand.
TAAATTTCAATATATCTCCAAGATGTTTGAGATGTCATCTTGAAGTAATTGAATCTAGAAAGTGCTCGAGGCTTTGTAGTCCTAAGATATTTAAGGTGAGAAGAAATCATATTTCAATCAAACTACATATGTATCTGACTATATTCATTTTATACATTCTTTGTACTTTTTTTACCAACCAAATATCCATTCTTGTAGATTAATATACCACTCTACTTTCAAATTATATGTTGCCGGTCCATTTGCGTCTACAAGGACCCTTCCGCGTGGACAAAATCTTAACTTTGTACGTATGTTATGGATTCATTATCAGATGATGTTTCTCTACGAGCTGAACATGAAACTCTAGAAGATGGAGCGATGGGAAGCTAGCCCAACCTTCTTCCTTTAATCATTACATAAACCAGGATTAATATAGTTGTATATGGGAAATTTCCAGTGCGCAACGATGGGAAAATACTATGGACTATCTAGGATAAAGAGTGTCACACTATGGAGAATACTTCTACGATAGTCACACCAGAGTAAGTACTTCATAAATAATTAAGCAATTTTTATTATAGATTCAACGAATATTAGTCAATTTTAGTAATAGCATGTTTGTATTACCAAATCCAATCAAAACAAGTGTTGTATTTTTTTGCTTTAGCAGAAGAATAAAATAAGAGAATATAAAAAAACAACTGAAAACATTACCCTTTGAAACTCATGTACCTCTCGTAAGCATGCTCATGCGTGATTGCTTGACCCATTGAACATTTGGACCACAATGTTTTGATTGAACTAGAATCTTATTATGGTTCTAACTTGGAATCTCCAACTTACCAATCACACAATACAACCAGTTATAACAAGGAAACAAGCCATTAATGTCGATTTTGATATTGATTCTACAAGTTTTTATCGAGCAAACGATATGAAATTGTAGTGTTACTAAATCTACAGTAAAAATACATATTTTTGATAGTATATATTAATCTCAATGATTATCAAAGAGTGATACTTGATAAAAGGAACAAGTAAAAACATTAAAGTAAACTCCTCACGGATTTTATGATGTGTGTAATCCAAACGTAGGAAGGGATCACCCAGCCGTCCATCCTCCACTTAAACCATCCTATCTCATCCCCTTCTATATTCCAACTGAATCTTTTGATGTGAGCCAAGTATTCTACATGAAAACACCTGATGTTATTAATTTCATGAACATTTGTTGAGACTGCATATAGTTCATGTTCTATTTTTAACATAGGATAGAGGAAAACTAATGAAAGTGAGGAATAATGTTAGGAAGATGATTCAGCTTTAGCCATCTGTTCTTTGTCACTTCCACCCAACTAAAGAGAAAAAGGGTTTTTCGCACATTTTTTTTAGTCAAACATTTCTAGGAACCATGGGTTCCCATTTGATTGAGCCAATAAAGGACAAGGCCATTTTAGAGATTGAATACTATCTTTCAAGTTTTAACACATATCGAGCCTATTGATACAAATTGAATGTTGTCCTCAATTTTAGGGGAAACTGAGCACATATAATGATAGTCCTTTCCTATCATATTTTTCGTTCAATCCTCCATTGTTGTGTTTATTTAACACATCTTTGATAATAATTGCATATATTTGAGCCATTCATTATTTTTGAAACTGGTTATTTAGAGTTTCTCCCAACTATAAGCGTGTCATTCTTCCCTGATCAGTCCAATTATTCACCATTTGAATGAGAGGTTTCACTACCAAGGTGCTCACTCACCTTCAAACTATAACAAGATCTATATAATTATAACATCATCTAACACATTATTCCAATTATTCTTCTTTATATGTGTAGTCGATTTTATTTTTTCTTTTTTGCCTACTTCCTTGGATCATATTTGGTTCATTTACACGTCACATAAATGTGTAACTCATCTTATCCACATACACTCCTCTAGACTCTCTATTTTACTTTTGTCATGTTGATTCTTACATAACTCGATCACGGAGCTATGCATATTTCCTCCATATACTATCTGAAGTGGTGTTTATGACTTGAAAAAACTCTATCTCTCGCTATACCATATTCTTTTATTACTCTTAAAACAAAAAACCATTCTTTGACTGTGTACAAAAGACACATGAAATTTAGTCCCCCTAAAAGATGATGCTTTGTTCAAAAATCTAATGCGGGAATGCCTCTTCTAAACTTTTAAATTCTGATATTCTGTATTTTTTATAGTCTTGGCTCGATTGACAGTTATAAAATCATGGTGCGTGCTCAAATTTTTCCCTCCATCTTTCAGCATGTTCCAACTCATGATATGCTTCTCCATTATGTTTTGGCCCACTTTCTTTTACTTCTCATGTTGTAATAAAAGTGCTTATGTAGCTTTCTTAATCCCATTATTCTTTGACACACACGTTGAAACTATTATTTGACTACACATGACTCAATAAAAAAAGGTTCATCTAGCACAATACACATTTTGTTAGCACTATTTGCAAAATTATTCTAATAGTAACATATTTTGGGACAAAATCACCACTTGGGTTATTATTTTTGTGTCCTTGGATAGAAGCGGTCACTTGAATTAATGATTTATATAAATAATATGTATCAACAACTTAGAATATCATGAAAATAAGAAAATCTTATATATTATATCATTGACAGTTAATGAAAACAACGCCGACAGTGATGTGACTACCAAACTACACACTAAAAGAGAAAACAAAATATGGGTGAAGGGGACATGTGCCAATTGGAGTAAACTATTACATTGGTAAAACATAAACTGTAAATTTGTGTAGATGGTGGGTGACAGTTTGTATGCTCTCAACTTTGAGGAGAGGTGAACATGGTACCCCCTTGCCTCTTATGTACTCAGTACATGATGTTCTACAAGGTATTTACAATTGAAGGTGAGGAAGATCATTGGTAATCAAACAGTTATTGTGTAGCATAGGAATTGTAAACAACACTCAAAAAACAAATAATATGTGTGTCGGTCTTTGTTTGAGAATAATAATTGTACATAGTTCTAAGGAAAATATCATTTACAATATGTCTTAGGAAAACTACTGATAGGTGGGAAACTATTGATAAGAAAAAATTGGTACAAATTAACTATTAATTGTTAGTTCAATTTTCTCTTTGGCATACACACATTGGGATTTACCATCATGCTTCATAATAGACATAAGGAGACAAGAAACCACATAAATTTGTAGATGATGTTGACCAACAAAATATGTAATCGGTTAATTTCATGCATTGCCACATAGGTATAGTTGTTACCCTACACAACTAGATATTGATCCACTTGCACTTATGATATTCATAATATCTTTTTATCCATGTATACCACACATAAATGTCACCTCATATGTTATACATATGACACACTCTCATCTTCAGTGTCATGATTAAGAAAAATATTATTTACAATATATCTTAGGAAAAATACTGATATGTGGGAAACTATTGATAAGAAAATTTTGGTACAAGTTAGCTATTAATTGTTAGCTCAATTTTATCTTTGGCATACACACATTAGGATTTACCATCATGCTTCATAATATACATATGGATACAAGAAACCATGGTAATATGTAGATTATGTTGAGCAACAAAAGATGTGGTTGATTAATGTCATTCACATCATACATATAGTTGTTACCCTACACAACCAGATATTGATCCACTTGCACATATGATATTGATAATATATTTTTATCCATGTATACCACACATAAATGTCACCTCATGTGTTATACATAGGATACACTCTCATCTTCAATGTCATGACTAAAGAAAATATTATTTACGATAATTCTTATTGTTACATGGCCATGTTATAGTTGAGTTGGAAAGATTTTGATTGGACGATTCCAAACTCTTTCAATTTTGAAAACTCACACAAGTACGTGGAAGACTAAAATGATCGAATATGTAATTTTGAGACCACATACTCAACATGGGTGCTTGGGTTCACATATTGTAATCTCCAATGTAAGAATAGATTCTAAGGGCAATTTTTCAATTGGTTAGTAGTTAGACTGGGATTACAACAATCTTGATTTTGCATATTAGATGTTTGGGAATTCAATCCAATTCAACCATAAATGCATTTGAATGACAAGTTGTAGAATAGATTCGGATGTGGTATGACTATGAAAATATTCATGTCAATAAAAACACCACTACTATCATCATGCATAAGGTCATATGAAACTCAGAGGATTATGTGGATCCCATCTACAAAAACCTAATTTGGTTAAGGAAAGAATATTCGATTAGTGCTAATAAGCTCCACAACTTCATCTGTGTCCCTCTTTAGCCAAACAATGAATGGCTCAAATTTGGATTCTTTTTTTTTATGTGGAATAAAAGAACAAAGCTTAGGGTTCACTACTTCAGCAAACAAGGGTTATTAGATGGAAGAACATTATGTTCATACCTAGAAAAAAACAAATTATCAGGTTATGGCCATATACAGTGCAACAAAGTATGAGTATAGATAGTTTGACAAGTTCAATAATAAGATATTAGATATATAATGTTTTCTTCAACTCATTTCAATCACACAATTTAATCATGCATTAATTTTTCTCTATATATATTTTAGCATTCCAATATACAAATCCCTTTAACAAGGGAAATTACTTGTGATGAAACTTTCTTTCTCAAGTTTGTCTGAGTCCCTTTACAAAAGTGATTGTCATGACTGAATCTACAATTTTGTCATGACTAATCTAGTTGATTTAGTCAGAATGTGATATATGGGCATCATGACACTCACACTATCCTTTTTTGTTGACACGTGGCAAAAAGAAAGGACATGTCAATTTCAATTATGTAAACTCCTAACATGTTATATTAAATTAATTTTTTTTCTATTACATTATGTAGTTAATCTTACACAAAGGTTTTGAAACTTATTTTTTCAATTTCTCCCTAAATCTTCTTCAGCATTGGAATTTTCTAAAAATTGATGCCTCAATGTATGTCAATGAGGCATATTCCAACATTCAATACTCAGACAAACTACCAAAAAAAGTCTTGGACTTTGATTTAATTTTCAAATTGTGAAACCATTAATGCTACTTTAGGAGGTTTAGTGGATCCAAATTAAGTATATAGGGGATTTGTTTCCAAACAACATCTTTTGGTTGGAGTTATTATTTTGCACATTTTACACTATGGGTAGTATAAGCACAAAACTCCCAAAAAAACTCATGATTTTTCACTCCTCAAGGACTATACCAATTTTCATTGAAGAAATATCCTTGATATTTATTTTAGAAAAATAACAAGGTCCATTGCTAATGACTTCCATAAAAACATAGTCCTTGTATTTACCTTTTCTCTTTTTAACATAATTTATATCCACTAAAGTAATGGATTGGAAGAATTTTGTAAGATAAGTTAAATATTTATGATTAACTATCAGTTTTATACTACAATTAGAAACCTCATAGAATAGCATAATCATAAATGAAAATTCCTTACACAACAATGACTAACAAGATACATATTCAAATTATAGAGTTTTTTTACTATATTATCACAACATTAGTTGAGGTAAAGGCTAATCTATTCTAGCGAATAGAACTTGAGCATGAGGGAACTAAGAACGTAAATAAGATTGTAATATCTATTGAATAGAATGACAAACCTTTAGTGTATATATTTTATCTAATGTTAAGAATATAGTTCACTCAATTTATTTTGGGAATAAATAGATTTGAAAAAGAGTAATTAGTTCTCTTTGTCATTTATAACAAATGGAATATCTATTATATACCTCAATTTTCATGTTTTCATTTTTTATTTTCACAAAAATATTTTAAAATATGATGTAGAAATGAAAACTTTCTTACATAACTTTTACTTCTTAATTGATTTTTTTAAAGTATTTGGTTTTATTATGTAATTTCATTTAATACATATATAATATTTAATTAACCATGTATTAGATTCCTTTTATTGTTATAATAAAGGGGAAAGAGTCATTGGAACAATTTTCTAAGAATAATATCTGAAAATTAGAAATTTTATATGTGGTTTATAATGTGGATAGTTAAAATTATTTTGGTACTTTTTTTTCACTAAGTTTGAATTAAAATCTTAATATGTGTTACCCCACAATCATGTACCACAAACCTAAAAATGGGTTCATGTATATCTTAATATATAGAGAGTCTTTCATTACTTAATTGTTTTCACTCGTGATTTGTGTAATTTTACACAACTTCCATATCATATATTGATTTGAATATCTTCGTACATAGCGACATAGGTATGCAATGAAAAAGAGAGTACTGCAAAATTTCTACCCTCGAACACAAATGACCTTTGAAAATACATTTTTTGATAAATGTGAGCTTTGCACAACCTGATGTAATCGTAAATATTTTTAATTCCTAATGATCTTTAAAGAATATAAAAAATAAGATTTCATCATACATGAGTTGCAAATTGTGGTAGATATACAAAAGGGATCTAATCACATGTAAGTTGTGAGGTTTGATAGATGAATTAATGATTTTGTTATGTTGTTATCAATTTTTCCATGCACTTAAATGAAAAAAGTACAAAAATATATATTAATACCATGTGATATATTGATTTTTTTACCATATAGAACTTAATTTATGAAAATAATTTGATTGGTATACGATTATATGAATTTTAATGTCAGTTGACACATATTTTTAACAAAATTTGAAATATACATGTGAAACTCTTAAGATAGTAAAACCCAAATCTCAATGATTTGTTTTAGTTTACAATGTTATGGTGACGAAAATATGACTTGGCACAGAGAAAAAAATATGATATAATAAAGTTTGAGCGTAACTACAGATAAGAGAAATTACCAAAAAATATTAAAGATGATGAAATTAATGATCTCATGGTATAGAGGTAAATATGCATATAACTAAGTTATGATAGTGAAAGTAAAAAAAAGAAGATAAACCACATTTTTGATAATTAAATTACTAAGTTTCAATTGAAAAAGTAAAGAAATTATTTCATTAATGTTTTATTATATACAAATTTGTTTACCAATATTTGTCACAAATAAATCATGTTACCATTGTTAGTCACAAATAAATCACACTTCAATTGTTTCATGTGCAGAGCACATACAAATACTAGTGTGTGTGTGTGTGTATATATATACATATATATAAGTATATATATATATATATATATATATATATATATATATATATATATACGTATATATGTATATATATGTATATATATATATAGAGAGAGATAGAGTCAGGCTAGAATACACTCGAGTGTATTCAGAATAGAATACACTCAAGTAGTTTTTCATGATGCAATTTTTATTTTTAAATATAATCTATTGATCTTCTTAAATATCTTGTGAATAGCTCACACGCAAAATTTGAGCGCATTTAGACATTTATAGGTCATGTTATAAATACTGCAAAAATTATACATTTCAAATTAATTTCATGTGTCAATTTTGTTGCCCTTGCATAAGTGACTTACACTCATCCAAATGGGCTCAAAATTTATTTGTAGACTAATTATAGTATGACGGTGAAGATTAATAGTTTACATTTTGCAAAAAAAGTCTTGATATGCAAACACACTTGAGTGTATTCGTGTGATCTGTACATTCGAGTGTATTCTATTTTGACTCTCTCCCTCTCTCTCTCTCTATATATATATATATATACATACATACATACATACATATATATATATATATATATATATATATATATATATATATATATATATATATATAGTCAGGCTAGTGTACTGAGGCACCGTAAACCTCAGTCATTTTTAAAGACAGAGTAACTTTTTAAAAAATGTAAACTATTGATCTTCTGAATTATCTTAAGAACCTACTATATAATAAATTTTAGCTCATTTGGACACTTATAGGTTGTGCATCCAAAGGAGGAAAAAATCATGCATTTGAAATTAGTTTTGTGCGTCAATTTTGTTGTCCTTAAATGAGTGACTTATACTCTTCCAAATAAGCTAAAATTTTATATGTGGCCTATTATTATTGTAACCATGAAGATCAATGGATTAGATTTTTGAAAAACATAGTCTAGATAGGCAAACACTATTGGGGTGTACGACGTGATCAATACACTCGAGTGTATTCTAGCCTGACTATATATATATATATATATATATATATATATATATATATATATATATATATATATATATATATATATATATATAAGGAAAAACATTGTTTTTTCTACAAGAGACAATTAGAAAAGAAAGACTAACTCGGATTCCAAGTTGCCACTCTTCTCTTTTGTTTTTACCTAAGTTCAAGTAAAAGGGACAAAGGTAAACCAAATTTGATATCCAATGGTTACTCACGAAGCAGTTTAATCAAAATAGGATACTAACAAATTTTACCTAGGCACGACTAATGTCATGTACAAGAAAATCCATCATGTTACCACGTGGAAAAACTATCAAGTCCTTGAAATGCAACTATAAAATAACACCCCCCCGTCGTCATGGTTAGTGTGCATTCAAATCGACATATGGGTAGTATGAGAGCTAGATTTAGGACATGTGTCCCTCATATTGCGACCATAACACATTTGTGGGAACTAAGGCCCAAATCCACCAAATTATGAACCATGTAATTAAGGCATCCAAGGAAAAAAATATACGCAACATATATCCTTCAAGTGTTTATAGGTGTGTGGGACAAACCCATATTATAAGAACAAAAATAACAAATAGAAAATGTTTGAGGCCCATTGAGTCTTGTGTGCCATTCATCATTATGGTATCTATCATAGACCAACTTAGGAAAACAAAAAATAAATCTGGATAGGTAAGAGATCCCTTCAATGTTCTTATGTTCATATTAAGTTTTTATTTCAACTTCCACTTCATGGTTGGGGCCTTATATCGTTAAATCATAAAGCATAACTATAAACCAATGTTTGCACATGGAAAAAAAACATAAATAAACATGATGTAATGGACCACAATAGAAAGAAATGTAGCTGAGTATATATTAATATTTAAGGAATAACACCTAAAAATGGTACTAAACATATATAACCCTTAGACATGGTTTCTATCATTCACCAATTAAAATTTATTCCAATAAATATCAAGATTCCATACATCAATTAAGTCACAAAAAAATCACCAATGGGTACTATTGTAGTGTTTACAAAAGTGACTTTATTTATCTCTGATTGCTCATCATCGATCAATCATCATAATAATTTCCATAAGCATTGATAAAATTTGTCGTTCGCTCCAGTTAGAAAAAAATAAAGTAAAATATGAGTAGTAGATAGCGGCACATTTGGTAAATGATAGTTATTGAACTGCATGATTGCCCATCATTACCCAAACATTCAGAACCATGTTACTAAATGCCACATATATCCCAAGCCCATCCATGGGCATGTGCAAGAGTCTTTTAGTATTAAATTTGTATACATATATTACAACAACATACAATGGTTTGTACTTCAAATCTAAAGTCAAAATACAATAGTCAAGAAGTTCATCATGAGTATCAAAAACATATATTGAGGTTCCTACTTACCTCTTGTTCCTTAGGTTTCATAAAATAAGCTTGGATTGAGAACATCACACCTAGGGATTCCTAATTCTCTTCATAAAACATGTCAAATAAGAATAGAATAAACTAAACATCTATTTTAGTATTATAGGAATGTTTCTAACTAAGGGACATTTATATATCTTTGAGGTACTTGTACCGTCTAAAAACTACTAGGCCTTTACTTAGAAATACACCTCAATAATATACTCAGATGATCAAGATACATTTATTGATTTTGCTTTTACTCCCTAAAGAACAGCTAAAGTAAGGAGATCAAGATGTTAAGTTTCTAGAATTACAATTTCATGGGTTTAAGATCTCCATATTCATACATGGGTGTCTATTAAAGAAGTTGAATTTACTATACATACATACTCAAGATTCCATGCTTACTTTAAGATTCGGTTATTTAATTTATTTATTATCTATTTATTTTTCTTTTCACAAAGAGGAAAAACTAAATGTGGATTTTAATAATTTTTTTCTTATTCATATACCATACCATCTAACATTCATGTCGAACTCAAAATATAGTTAGGATAGTCATTTCAACAAATTATTATATAACTAATTTTTTAAGCCTCCTGCAAATATTATGAAGAAGATAGGAGAGAAATAAGAGTAACCATAAATTTAGCAATGATGAAACTAATTTTACTGGATGTCGTACACTTTATATCAATTTAATGCAATTTTCCAATTTGTATCAAATTATTTCCTACATGATTTCTAAGGGTTTTTTCGTGCATTTGTGTATTTATTGAACCATTTATTTGTTGTTGGGCCTACCAAGTGAAACTCGATGCATTTGGTTGGGCTTCATGTATCCATGTCTCTCTTAGTTGTTGGATGACTCCCACACCAACGATTTAAAGAGTGGTGTGAGCACCCCAAACCCACAAATCATCATAGGGCATGGAATTAGGAACCTAACACTTATATCTAGAAAATCTACTCATAGATAAAATAATTTTATAACAATATATTTTGCTCTTCTCAAACATTTCTTTTTCATTCCAAATGAGTAATTTTTTGTTATAATAGTGTATCCCAATATAGCACTATTACAACATTTATGAATACAAAAATATACCACTTTGAAAACTCTTCTAGAAGAAGAGAAAGTAAATGGGTAGATAAAATAAGATTTACAATAAAATTCTAGGACTTAGAGTAAATAAGGATTGCTAGTATATTAAAAGCACAACTCAAACAAATTACGTGGTTTGATTTTGTTGAATTTATATCACGCTACATAAGCTCTAGTTTTACCTTAAAAATTAATAGAGGGGTAACATACTTTATGTGAGTGGGGATATCTTCTCTGAGCATACAAACCATCTCTAATTAAATTAGTACAGGATTCACATTGATGATTAAATGTAAGATAAACATGGTAACAAATTCAAAATAATTAATATATATATAACATGTAAAATATAAGGTTAAGGAAAAACATATTGAAGGTATTAAACACAAAATCAAGATAGCACATTATGTTCACATTTTACCGAGTAAGTTTTGGTCTTTGTCTTTCTTTGATTTATGTACGAATGCCTTTACAATTAGATTACACATTATATTGATTTCTCATGATTAATATCAAATTATTTTACTTTAAAACTTCTTGTAAACCCATTTGGATTTATCATCCATGTAAGAGAATTTCACCAGCCATGAGGACCCATCTTAGAAGTATTAAGGTAAAATCAAGATCTTAAAACTACTAAATTTAATTCCTAGTCTAGAACATGTCTGACCATGTTTGATCTTAGAGTCTAAATAGCTAGCCAATAAAAACAAATGATGGCCCCCTTGACCATGGTACAAAGGAGGGAATCCCAGGCTCTATGACCTACCAAAAACGACTCCTTGATATAAGTCCACAAGGGAGTGGATCATTCAATGATACACAATGAGTAGTAGTTTATCATCATCTCATTGTAGTAACTCCACCAAGCTTTACGGTATTATTGGGTACCTCACTATCACTTATATTAAAATTTAGTCCCATGTGGTTTCTATGAATTTGTGTTGCATACCCACCCATATATATATATATATATATATATATATATATATATATATATATATATATATATATATATATATATATATATATATATATATATATATATATATACTCTACTAAATACGGTCTCGTATCTCACTCGTTTCCGTCCTATCCAATGTCCATAAATTGTTGAACTCCTCATATAGTCCCGAAAATCTTTGTTTGCCATCCCCAACTGCTCTCATGGACTATTTTATCTACTACGAAATAATATTAATCTCCGTTCTTTACCTCAATCTTTTATTAGAAGTTTTGACTCTTCAAAGAAACCATCTACTTGCGGACACTTCTTCTAATTTATTATCCATTATTGTACTACTCTACTAAGCACCACCGCTCCTCTCCGTCCTTCACGTTACCATAATTAATCAGACACCTCTCTCCTCTCCATCATCCATGTTACCCTTACTTCGTTTCTACCGCATACGATCTCTGGACCCCTACAAAAACTGGATTGATAATATGTTACAAATCGCTGATATATATGCTACATATGCATCCACATGGATCGTTCGGATTCAATGGAACTCCACCAGAATTGTTACCCGATCGTATTTGTCTAGGGCAACGCTCATTATTGTTTACAACCAGCATATTCTTCATGGAAGAGTATGGGGATGCCACAAGGTTCTTATGCCACCTTAGCGTCTGCATTGATGGTTGGAGGATCCTTGCTTGTGTGTTCTTCTTGACGGTGTTCCAGAACATCATAATAGTTATATTTCAGCGGTACCTGGTGTGAAATGGATTTGCAGGGGGCGTGTGCAACGGGTTGTCCGTCGCCGTCTACAGGAAGTGCATCGGAGAAAAATGTTAAAATTCGTACTTGTATCCGGTCGAGAAACAGTTCTGTTAAGGTCCGCAGATACATGGTAATCCAAGACTTGAATTCATGCATATAGTTCTCTCCTCTCCACCTTTAGTTTGGCGGTGTTAAGTATGTACAAAGAGGAGTTAACCTTTAGTTTGGCGGTGTTAAGTATGTACAAAGAGGAGTTAAAGAGCAGCATACACGGTGGATATCCGGTGATGTCCCTGATGGAGTATCAATTTTCTAGCGAGTTAGATACAGAGGAACCAACATCTAATTAGCATCGCCGAAGAGATGACAGAGACTGGACATAAGTATAGCATGTATCGAAGGTCTGAATATTGAAGGAATAAGAGATGGAAAGATATAAGAGGCATGAAGCTACCGAGATGAACTTTCTATTGAGTCCCGTCACCCCAAGTAAACTCATATCCATAGAAGATTTATTCACAATTTATGTCAAATATGAACGATACAATTTCAGAGATTTAAAAATAGACAGGTCAGTCTCATACTTAACTTTTCTCAGTCTTAAGTTATCTTGTTGGGTTAGTTTCAGCATTTTTTTTAGCAAAACCGATCAACTTCATTAATCATAAGCCATACAAGAGTGAAGAAGAACACTAACCAAACATACAACAACTAAAACTAGGGCTAACCAAACACCGTTAATCAAATTGGAAAAAGAGTAAAATGCTTCTGCCTTGATCCTCCAACGCCGACGCTGACTAAAGCAACTATTCAACGAGGATTCCTTCAACATGAGTTTGTAACGCTGATTAGTATTCTGATCAGCATTTTCCACATCCAGCTTAACCATACAACCAGCACAACAGGAGCTCCTTGCTCCCACAAAGGAGAGAGAAAACCAGAAGAACAACAAACGCCGATGAACAACAACTGAAGCTGAAAACAAAACAGAGCAGACCAGAAAGGGGGAAAGGAAACCTCAGCCCCTCAGAACCAAGCCGTCGCCCAAACCTAACACGGCAAGTGCCTGCAAAGGCAGCGGTAGCACGAACTGGGCGAGATAGATAAGTCCTCCACCAGGCGAGAAACTACCCTAGAACTCGCCCACGGCGGCAACAACGCCACCCAGAGATCCCGCCGCACAAGAATGGCGAGAGGCAGGACCAACCGAAAGCGTTCGACGACAACTTGGTTGAGGCGAGGCAGGAAGAGGCCCTGGGGGAGTAGGGGAAGAGACCACCGGCCGCGGCCGCAGCCGCCACCCCCCCCCCCCACCAAGCCCAGGGGCACCGGCGCTAACCCTAGATCGCAAGGGCGATCGCCAGCGCGGTGTGCAGAGCAAAGCGCCGCTCTCATGTCCCGTTAGTTTCAGCAGTTGATCTTTAAAACTTTGATTAGTTTCTATACGATGAAAGTTTATTAATATTCATGAATTTTTTGTGTTATATAACATCATGTTTCTAGAACTAGAGACATTATCTTCGGTTAATCATTTTCCATGTTTCCATCCTATCTAAATTATGGATAATTTTTAATTAACATCCAATAATGCATAGTTACAAATGGTAAGTTGGACATTAGAGTTTAAATATTCAGACTGTTTTATGAGTTTTATACTATTAGATATTACTATTGCCTCTTGTTAATCCTCGTATCATGTTTTCATACAAGGTAAACTTAGAGATGATAAGAGAAGATAGTTAACTAATTAATGAAAAAATGTGCATAGTCGTCATAAATTGTACATACTTGACATATTATTATAAAAAGCACATCGTTAGTCCCTATTTTTATCATCATGATGTTTAGTTGATGTTAGCAATATTACATGTTGTAGGTGTGCATGTTTATACTACTACCTACAAAGTGAAAGGCTGAGATGGTTAGGATATGGAGGGAAACAATGAGAGTGATATCAGATTTTGAGCTATTTTAATCTAATTGAATATTAGAACTTAGGTTACAAGTCATGGTGGAAGAACATAAAATCATAATTTCTACTACATATTGTATTTCTTTTGGAACTCAAATGCAATATGTGCATATAGTATTAAACAAAGATATGTGCTTTTTTAATAAAGTAAACAAGACAATATATGGTGGACCATATGTGATACATGAATAATACTCCTTAATTTAGACTTTATCTCAAGTGTGTTGAAGAAAATATTGTGTATTATAGATGCAATGGTTCATCAGTGTTGGTGTGACTCTTCATCAATTTTCAATGAACAAAGGGATTAAACTCTTTGAGCTTTATAAATTCAAGTAGGTTCATAGCATAATAGTTTGAACATAAGGAATTATGTCACAAAATCTTCTCTATCTATTGGTTTTATAATTTCAAAATATTTTTCTATAAATTGAATTTTGATCGTAATATCCATGTATTGTCTTAGTGAAATATGCAGAGACAAAATGTATCCATTGTGCTTTAATGGTGATTTTATCTCATGTCAAAGGTTGGACACACTTTACCATTGCCAAGACAATATGTTAGTGATTATGATGTAATCAAGGACATATTTAAAGCTTTAAAGGTAGCATTAAAAAAGAACATTGAATATTTATTTTATATTGTACCTTCTTAAATAATCTAGCTACCTCAAAGTATGTATTGTTCCATTATTCAAATATATATCATTATACATAGCTTAAAAATTTGTCACATTACCAAAACTAGATCTTTGATTAGGAATATTCTACATAGTCATCATCATCAATGATATGACACAGAATATCCTATATGGTTATAATACAAATAATCCATCGTGTAATCTCAAATTTCTTAGATACTTCTTGAAATATATCATAAAATAGTAGTGGTCAGTCACAGAAATATGACCAACTAAAATTATAAATTGCAAAGTATATTATATTCACAAAATAATATTATTTATCCCATGATTTTCTTTTTGAATAAAAAAACATGTTCCTTATTTCTTAAATCATATAGAATATTGAACCATAATTTAATACCGGTTGAAGGTGTTACATAACATTCATCAAATAAAGATAGAAAAAATTTATAGGCTTGTGGTCTTTGTCGATGTTGTTTTGTTATAAGTTGGAAAAAAATTATACGATAAAGTTTACAAACATTTATATTAAAATCATCTTAATTTGTTCATACAACACAAATCATGTACTTTTAATTTATTATATAGTTTTACAATGAAAACATACATGTTTGTTATTGTTTTTATCAAAGCTATTAGTAAAATGTTGTTACGATGTATAACCCAACTTAGTTTTGCAAAACTAATTGTTTTTCTTTATACTTCATAATCTATCAAAATATGAAACACAAACTCCATGTGTGAGCTGGTTTTAATAATTTTTAAAATAGTCTAAGCCTTTTGAATGGAAAAATTATATTTTTATGACATTTTATAGGAATAACAATAAAAAATAGCATTTTATGATTTTCAAGAACATAGGACACATCTATATAATTTTGAAAGAATAGACATCAAATTTGCGTTATCACTCAAATTGACATTTTTAATATCTTAGTTTAAGGTTACTTTTATTTCATATGAAATATATATATATATATATATATATATATATATATATATATATATATATATATATTACACATTCTATTTTAAGTAAAAGATAAGAAACTCAAATAAATAGTATTATAATTATTATATGTTATTTATATATTAACTCGGATAATTGGTTTAGTTGATTCCAGAGATATTAGCTTCTATGATTTTCGTTTAGACTATGTACACCTACATGAAGTCAACTTGACATTTTGCAGAAGCAATTATTATTATTTTAATGGATTTTAAATGTATACAACATGTTATGAAAGTCATTTGCAATGTTTAGTACAAAGTTATATTGATAGTATAAAGTTATATTGATAGTATAAGACATATTTTTTTAGGATAATGTATTCAAGAACATTTTACAAATAAAAATCCTAAAACATAATATATATCATCCATAACACTAAAAAACTACATCACCATTTGCATTTTATGAAGACTTACTTGAAATTTAGAAAATTAATTTGGGTATTTCATATATGCTTCCTTTTTAATATAAAGATGATGTGGGGAACACTACTTATTGTAATATTAGAAATAGTAGTACGTAAGGTAGTGTTATTGAATCTTATACATGCATATAGTGTACTTTTATTTCAAAAACCATATAGAATATTGAACCGTAGACATATAGTGCATGAAGGTGTTACATAACATTCATCTAAAAAAATTGCAAGAGAATTATAAGCTTGTGGTATTTCTCCATGTTGTTCTGATATACAATAATGCCTACAAATATTTACATTAAAATTATCTTAATTTTTCCATAAAACATAAATCATGTACTTTTAATTTGTTATACAATTTTACAATGAATATTCACACTTTTTTATCAAAGCTACAACTGTCACAAAAAATGTTGTTATGATGTTTAACCCACCTGATTTCATACAATTGATTTTTTTTCTTTCTACTTCATAATTATCAAAATATAAAATAAAAACTCTCAAGATCTGGTTTTATAATTTTTATGTTGGATAACCCCTCTTAAATGAGAAAACTATATTTCTACGATACTTTATAGGAATAAGAACCATAAAGTTAGCAATTTATGATTTTGAAGAACATAGGACATAGGTACATAATTTTGAAAGAATTGATATCAAATTTATGTTATCACTGAACTGACCTTTTTTAACATCTTAGATTAAGGCTTAGTTTTATTTCATATGGAATACATATATTTTGCACATTCTATTTTTAGTCAAAGTCAAAGACTAAGTACATATATGTCGTTGTTTGTAAAATGTACTTGAAAACAATACTTCCAAGTCTCTAAAGAAATTACATATAAGTTATTATGTATTAACTCTAATAACTGGTTTAGTTGATTCTAGAGATATTGGCTTTTGTTATTTTTGTTTAGACTAAGTACATCTACATGAAGTCAACTTGAAATTCTATAGAGCAATTTTTTTATTGTTTATATGATCTTTAAATTTTTACAACACGTTATGAAAGTCATGCAATTTTAGTATAATGCAAGTACATTTTACAAACAACGATTCCCATCACATAATATATGTTATCGGTAATACTAAAAAACTACATAGTTGTTTGCATTATGAAGACTTGCTTCAAATTAAGAAAGTTATTTTGAATATTTTGTACACGCTTCTTGTTTAATAGTTAGATTATGTGGGTGATACTACTTATTGTAATATAGAAATAGTAGTATGCAACATAGTGTTATTGAATCTTGTACATGTATATATTTTAGGATAAAGAAATCTCAAAAATCAAGAATAAGCATTTGGAATATACTTCCCTTATACTTAGACACTGATACACACACATATATATACCTTATTTATGAGAGAAAAGCGTCAATAAATATCAAGTAATAGTACAACTATAAATGTCGAGCATATTTAATGCACATTTAAATATAGTGAACATATATTCTTTTCAACACATATAGGATAATGATATATTTTGCTTTATATGTGCACCATTTGATAAGGGTGTCCTTTGATCCAGTACAAATTCAAATAGATAGAGATATCTTTGGATTAGATTGTAGGATGGCCATCTCCATCCCTTCGTATGGATAGGGGTGCCAAGAAATCCGTTTTGGATTGGTTATGGGTCAAAAATTTCCTTTAGAGACTTGGAAAATACTGAGAATCTAGATTCATTTACAATGTGGTATATCCAAAATTCCAACATGTTTTTATAAAAAAAAATTCGCAATATTGAATATATAATTTGTATACCCTATTTAGAACTTACACTCTCTAAGTTAGTCAACCCATATACAAAACATCACACTAGAACCAACATGATTTTAATTCAGACATTAACACTCAAACCCAAAACTAATACAGGTGGACAAAATCCAATACATAACATGTTTATTCTAGGTTATATGGTGTCAGGTTCATGGATTTAAATAAAATTTCGCATGCCTTCATATAAAACGTCACCAATAGATCAATTGAATAACTTGAGAAATCTAAATAAATTAGCAATCTCATGGCACAAATTATCCCAATGAGATATCTCAAACCACCATACTTGAATATTTCTTTGCCAAAGTGAGATTGTTAGTGAAACACTGAATCAAATGTCCATGAGAGAACATTGTTTAAATGAGAAAGAAATCAATGTTACATAATCAAATGCACAATTCCACATATGCATTATAATAGTGAAGTGACACAATATCTGTCTAACATCCAAAAGTCTGTGATATTTATAAGGTGAAACATATATTTGAATCATACAACATATTCTTATGAATTGAACAATGACTCTAAAAAAATAATATTTTTTTCTAAAAAACTAACGATTTAATATTGTTAAGATCGAATTTCAACAATAGGTGGAAAAGGAAATTTTAATATCAATTTATTTCTGTGTGTTTCGATTATCTTTTGAATTTGACATGATAGTTATTTTCAACATAGTGACAATTTCAAAGTGCCATTAGGGGTGTACATAGTAATGGTACATTTTCCATGGATAGAGAGTAAGTTATGTAATTTAAGTTCTCAAAATTAAGAAAAATAATACAAATTGTTTTGTAATTTGATATCCAATTATGATTAATCGACATATTTTATCTACATCATGTATTCAATCTAATTCATATTTGAAACACAAGAGTTGTACACAAACATCTTTCATGGTCAGCAAGAATTGGTAATTTAAGAACTTCTCATTTTTACTACTTTTTATGTTATTATTGCTTAAAATAGTTTGTTGGTGTATAGAAATGCCATCCTCTAGTACATATTATAAAATAATATTGAATTTAGGTAAGATGTCTTAAGGAAGGTAGTTTATAGTGAATTCTTTTGTATTTATTTGCTTTTTACTAATATGATTTTATCTCACAATAGCTTTCATTATTAAGGATGACGATGGAACTTAGATGGAAAACTTACATTAGTAAGGAATAATTGAACTTCATTAATGTTTCTATTGGAGCCTATTGCACAACGGGGTAAAATATGATGCCCTTTACGGTATATTCAAACTTACTATGTATACTATATCCTGAAGAAAGTTGTTGATGTATATAAACATAGTTATTAAACCACAAGCCTGATAACTCAAACTAGACATGCATGCAGTAAGAAAAAAGTGTTAAAGATGAAGTATTTTCTATAAAATTATTGGAGTTTGAAAGATTTAATATTGTGATAAATGTATGTATTAAAATAAAGAATAAACTACACTATGAGCAAAAATATATATTAACATATCAATAATAAAAAATAAATGTGCCACCTTGTAATCATTTGATTGCTACGTACATTTATTTTCATAGAAGATATAAAAAGAAACATATAAAATTATGAGAATGAACAATATTCCAAGTATTTTCATTTATGAATAGAGAAATTATTTTTAAGCAATTTTATTTATTTGTTGTAAACTTTAAGAAGAAAAATTAAAACTAAATGCTAAAATGTTTTTTTGACAAATTATGTAGTTGCATACAATTGTATAATGTTGCTACAATGACTTTCTTGTAAATATTTTTTTCTTAATAATCATTCTAAATGTATATAAGACTCATGTGCAAATCACGTGCACTTACTAGTATACACACACACACACACATATATATATATATTCAAGGTTTCTTTCCCTATTAGACATGATTCACCAAAGATTTGGGTACACTTCTCTTACCTCATTGTGGATATTTTCAATGGGCATTCATCCTTGCTATACCTATAAATGGATATCCAGAATCTGCATATTCGATCCACATTCGAGTTTGAAATTTTGAAAAAAAAAATCTGACATCCACATAATATGTATTGCATTTAGGATATCAAATTTCATATCTAAAATTTTTGGATAGTATTTCAGATACGGCTATATCCGATCTAAAAAAATCCAAAATCTAATAAATATATACATATATTATCAAATATATATTATCTATATATGAAAACATAAAAACATAGATATTTTATCTTTTTTTTTAAGACTGAGAGAACCCACCCCAGGCGAAGCCGACATGGTAAACTGTCAAGGCATGAGAGGGTGTGGTTTGGTCACCCCCCTCCCGTACCTAATTAGCGTAGGTTGTCGTTCGCAAAGTGCCTTCAGTGAGGTGTGAACACGGGTCCTTCATTGAGATTTACCAAGCTCTTACCACCCAAGCTACTATGGCCAAACATATTTTATCATATATATTCATAGTGATATTTATGTTTTCTATATATAATGTATTAATAACAATACATTTATGACTTCTGGTTCAGATCAAATATTTATCTGAATTTGGATATTATTTGTCAGATCAGATTCATATATTATCACATGATATCCTCTAGATATCAGATTGGATTTTTTTTCGAATTTGGATATCAAATATAGTAGTATCCGCTCAGTATTCGATCTATTTATAGGTTTTAGGCTTGGTTAACCAGACACAATACATGTCTCCATCATGGAATCTATAGTGTTTATGACTTCAAGAGGTAAGAGAGGTGATTCTTCCATAAATTCCTCAAGTAGGAATCATAGTGGAGTAAGAATGTGATTAGCACTCTAATACGAGAGAATACATGATAAGAAGAATAAATTCCTATTGAATTTAACAATTTGGGTTTAGTTTATGTGAACAAAAATCTTATTAGGGTTTCCCAAGGATTAATACTAGAAAAAATCAATATTTCTTCTATGATTCTACATTGTGGCACACCAAGCTTTTAATGGAGTTTTAAGGTCACGGTCTTCTATAAAAACTGAAGGGATACTAATTGTTACATGTTACATGTCGCATTAAGAGCCTCCAAGATGTCGAGTCAACTTCTCAATGGTATGTTTGGCCTTTTCCACCTAAACATATAATATTAGTGTCTAGTGATAACCTTCATAACTAGAGAGTCCAGAAGGTTTCTTGACATTTCAATGGTACCCAATTTTCACAACTCATTCACTGGAAACCGCTAGTTAGTCACTTATAGATAATCTCTTCCCTTCAACCCTCAATGGTTAGGCCAACTTCTAAATCTAGGATGATATTTTGGTTGTGACTCTCTAGTCACCAATGACCTTGGTCCTATCACGACTAGTCCATCAGGTGACTAAAACCCAAACCTAGTAACAATATAAGGTAGTTCAATCTTTTAGAGGTGAGTTACTTATCACCCTACCTAGATCAATAATTAACCTTAGCGCAATGACAATAAAATAATAATTTGACATGCATAAAAACCCTAATGTAGTGAAATTAACTATATTTAAACTTTATTGTATATCAATTTCCATTTGTATTTTATTAAATTTAGTTTACTATCCTTATTAGAGTATCAAGTGATGGTTTTATAATCCATATTTCAACCAAATTAATATATATTTCTATAATGTAAGTCTAATTCAAGTAATATATAAACAATATCTATTCTATAAAACATGCAATCAAACTTGAAAACAATGTTTCACATATAAAACTCAAGAATTATTCTATAATTAGTAAACAATACACATATATTAGAAAAAATATGGAAATCATATGATTAATGTGTAGAAAAGGATTGGGTTCACTGACCAAGGGATTTTGTGATAACTCATGTACAAATCATAATATCTAAATCCCCCAACTAGGTTGTGTGTGTTGAATGACTCTAGGGAAATATGAGACCAAATTGAGATCCACTTCATGACATGATGTTCATCTCATATCAAGGTTTTCTTCTATATCCTTGATGAGGTACAAGAAAGGTTGATTCCCCTTGCCCCTTCTATCTCTCAGTAGTGAAAACATTAAATATTGGAAAACAAGGCATCACATTGGCCAATTTGGGTCATCCATGTTTTATGATGACATGGTGAAGAATTTCCTACGTTGCTTTAGGTATGACAAGATGTTTTCCACTTATTTGCCATTATAGGGCCACAACTAGTCATGGATCCAGAAATTTGCAATAAGGGGGATTAAATTTCAGATGAAAGAAGATAAAGTATTAACACATCAGATGAAATTGTTGTTGATTTGTTAGTTTACAAATCACAAATACATCCTTTTAGTTTCATTACCAAACAAGTAAAGATATCGTATAAATGTCAAATCATCATATAAATGTCAAATCAATCATCAAATACTAATCATATTATGTTACAATAGATAAAAAATAAATATTTTTCTTCACTAAAAACTAAGATCTGCATACCCCTCTAATTAGAGTGTTAGTCCATTAATTCTAATAATGTACTTCGTCAGACTGTTGAATTATAGTGGTAATACACCAGCGCATGACTAAGAATGAAGATCATAACACAAACAATGTTATTGTACCATCCATTTGCTCTTCAATCATAGTAAAGCAATTGTTAAAATTGGTTGATGATATGAGGCTTTTACATATGGGTTATTTTTAATTGTTGTATAGGAATCTTCTGAAAACCAACAACTCAGACTCTATGAATATGTTTTTGACATCTTCCTGTATGGTTATGTTCCCTCTTGGGGTTGTGCAAAGTTTAACAAGACTTGATCATGCACACGAGACTGATTTACTCATCATTCTCCTCTTATTCATCACCCACCCTTATTCATGTTGTATATTTAATTCCTAGTAGTTTGCATCTCTGTCATCTACTCAGCCCCATAGTAGCATTAGTTGTGAAATGTAATAGTTTGTCTATTTTATTTATTATCAGCACTAATTAATGCATATGTAGTAATAGAGGGGAGGGATTCTTTGGTGAGATGGGGGGATTTACCTCGGTATCTCCCCTTAGTTACACCCCTGGCCACAACACCCATGTATTATGATTTGGAGATGGCCCTTCGGGTGAGATCACCAGTCCAGGAATGTGCATATATATTTTACATTTCAAGCTATTTTGACTAATGTATTACTCAAGGATATTAGTTAATTTTGTATTAAAACTATTTCTTATGAGTTTCCTTTCTAAATTCATTAATTTATTCACAAACATCCATAAATCTTATAAATTAATGCTAGCCTACAAGGAAAAAGTTTCATGGACAAATGACAAATGATACGTATAAACTTCATAAGTGAATAAAATGTCATCTTTTCTATTTGGAAAATTATTTGGAAGTAAAAAAAAAGCATCTTATATCAATATCGATCATTTCTTATTACATATGTTCAATAGGTTATCCCTATATAACACCTCATTTTATTTATATGTTGCATTTGACCCATGTAAAAACTACAGTCTTCCTAAAAGTTTGTTTCCATTAATTACCTTTCCATGTTTTCTGCATTTTACATTTTACATATTAGGGTTTATAGAATATCTAGAGATCACTCATGTGTTAAGGTTTAGACTGATAATATGTTTAAAAATGGTTTTACACATGCTAAACTAGATAATTCATTTGCATCTACCTATTCTAAGAAAAACTCCATATAGACGATTCCTTTCATCTTAACAACCTTAAGATCCAATGTAAAATCATATATATGACATTGGTTCTAGAGGACTTCCTCCATTTCAATTTTTCATTTGGTAGATTCATTTGATAATAAAAAACCACCAAGATAGGAGCTTCATGGTATGTCATATCATCCCCCATGTCTAGAGGTTCATGATTTACAATATGTCATTGGTCTTCCAAAATCATTTGATATTGAAAAGATGGATGCTATTGTGAATTCCAGTGTACTTTGAAGGTACTTGTAGTTGATAAAAATATTGTTCAACTCACTTTAGAAACTTTAAGAGCACACATATTCGGGGACTGAACTTCCCATTTTTATGTGCATTTGATAAGGATGAAATATAAGAAGTTTACATTCTCTAGGTTGAAAGTGCACCTCAGTTCGTCGAGCATCCACATATAAAATTTATAAATCTTGGGTACATTTCAATAATTTGTTCTAAAGATTAACTTACCCATATAGTGGTAGCTCCCAAGACTAGATTAGAGATTTTTCTTCGACATGATCCAAGTTTAATGGGTTGCTAAAAGGTTCTCCATTCAAGACTTTGCAACGTGGCATGTTATATTATCTTGCTAAATATTGTTGTAAGATAACAATAATAAGGTAAGTGGTACTCCAAATATCTTTCCCAATCAATGACACGAGGTGTAAGGCAAGTATTCTATTATCTCTATTTGTAATTTGATTGTTTGTCAATTTATGGATGATAGATGGTGTTGCAACTTAGGGTGGTGACCATTTCCTCATGTCTATATCTTCAAACATTTGAGGTGATATTGTGATACCTTTCCAGAATATAGATATGGTACCTAATGTAGACTAGGGCTGTCAATGGGGAGGGTATGGGGAGGGTAAGGTCTTACCCTTACCCTTACCCACCAAGTCTGGCGGGTAAGGGTATGGGTAATTCCCCACTCCACCAATATCATTACCCTCCCCTTACCCTTACCCTCTTACCCACAGGGTAAATGGGGAGGGTAAGGGTTAAGTGGGGAATTTATATGTCATCTTCAAATCTGTGGTAATATTAACAATAATGGTCTAGCTACTACATTCATTTATTTGAGTGAAATATCAAGATGTTCCATAATGGATTTTAAATATCCAAAATGTTTCTAAGTAATATTCTACAATTATGGTATTGAATGCATATACAAATGGTATCATGTATTATTTAAAATGATGACCCAATAAAATTAAATATTACATAGATTCAAACAACATATGACCATACATTCAATATATTATACATAAATATTGGTGGGTAGCGGGTTAGAGGGTATGGGTAATGGCTTACCCTTACCCTTACCCACTAAGGTAGAGGGTTAGAGGGTATCGGGTAGGTGGGTAAAGGGTAAGAAAATCCTTTACCCTTACCCTTCCCCTACATGGTATGGGTAAAGGGTAAACGGGTTTACCCTTACCCATTGACATCCCTAATGTAGACTCACTATTTCATGTGCATACAAATATAATTGATTTGATATTTTATATGTTGACTTGATAGGAAGAGTGAGTTGATTTACAACAAGTTATATGGTATCAAACTCACCCTAGACCTATGTAATCCTACCAAAATCCATGTTAACAACCTCCTTTCCACATAGGCATGGAAACATGTTGAAGCAGTCCTCCTAGCCTCTATGTTCTTCTTTGATCTATTGACATGTTAATCACTCTTGATGTTTATCCACCACAAGAACCTTTGATGGTCTATGTACATTTTTGTAAATACAAGGTGAATATATACTTGGAAGCAATTTCCTCCTATAAAATGTTCTTCTCCAGTTATAAAATTGATCAGAGTTTGCTATCCTTTTCCTGTAACATAATCCTCTATCAACTCCTACTTAAAATAGATTATCATGATTTTGATAACATGGTAAGTATATAAGAATATCTTAAAGTGATTTATGAGTATTGTTTAACTTCCACATATACTTTTCCTTGTTCTTGAAGTCATCATATGTAAGAAAAGAATCCCTTGATCATTAGTGTTCACAATCCAAGATAATGTGTTGAAAGATAAAATATCATGGATTCCCAAAAAAAATGAATGACTGTGAAGATATTTTAGATGAGGGTTAGATTCCAAGTCATGAATATTGAGGTGATATATTTTATCCTATATGTGCATCTATAGATCATATCTCATATTTTTTTAAATATTGACTATGTTTGTTAATTTGTAAGAATCATAATTGTTCGATTGTGATGCCTAGAGACGGTGATGGAGATGGCGTTGATGAATAATGTTGAAATTTTCCATCTTCTTCGAAGAATTCTTCATTGATGGCTATTGATAGATCTATTGACCCCCTAGTTTTTTTATCTTAAGAACAATAATCCTCAAATAAATACTTCACTAGAAAAGTTCCCAATTAAGATGTGGGGCAGACTCTGATGTATCTTAGTGAGGAGTCTAAAATAGAAATCAACAATATGGAACACATATCTTGTTGGTTACATTTTGGGTTAAAAATGCATCTCTCAACCCTAGAGAGGTTTCAAACTCACATCTGGAAATCGAGAGGGAATATTGGAATTCAAAGACATGGCTATCACTTCTTTCTTATTCAATTTTTTGATTAAACTAATATAGAAAATTCTTTGAATGGAGGAACTTGGTTTACCAAAGCAAGATCACTTGTGCTAGTGAACTTGAAGACGGGTTATGCCGTAGCCATATTCAAACTGAAGGACTTGCCAATCCAGTTAAGATTCATGACCTCCCTTTAGAATTGTGGGAAATAAAAATGTTCACATGGATAGGGTCATTTATTGGAGTTCCTTTGCATATTGATCATCTTACACATGACTATAAGAGGCTAGAGTTTGCAGTATCCAAGTTGTTCTGGCCTCTGACTCAGATTTCCTAAAGCAACATTAAGTTGATGGTGATTGTCGAGAAACACATACTATCTAGTTTGAATACGAGTGGATACCTAAAAATGTCATGTGTGCAATGCATTTGGTCGCAATGACCATGGGAAGGTAAATCTTCATAAAATGGGGAAGTTTGGATGGCAAGATAGACTTATAAAGAAGTTGAGGTAATTTTAAATTCTTTAATTTGGAAAATGATATTGGTGTTAGTCTGGATAATGTTCCGGTCATCACTAACATTGTTTCATGGCATCCAAATGGTGGAAATACTAGTAATGTTATTTCTCACTCATTGTAGGAAAATTTACTAGAAAATGGACTGAGAAAGGTTTTCCTATCATGAAATAATCCTTTTATCATACAAGATTTGTTGTGTTAGGTGATACTATTGAAAAGGAGTTGTTAGTGGCCATATGTGTTGCTAGTCTTGAGAAATAAGGAGAGGTAGTTAATCTAAATATCCCTCTGAATATCATAGCATAATAAGGTATTTATGTTGGTTTCAAAGTTTAGAAAGGAAATAAAAAGAAAGGACAAAGGGAATGGAAGAAAACCTCATGCAACTTATAAAACTAGTCAAGACCATCACAAGTCTCTCTCATACAAAATTGATATTCTAGACATTTTTGATGATGTAGATAAGGAGCAACAATCCATAAAAGCATTGACTAAATAAATAATGGATGAATGCCTCACTATTATCTCATAGAATGCTAGGTATATTAATACTAAGGATCCTAAAATTAAGGAGTAGGTGATGAGGTTGATGTCTCATGTTATCATCTTGAATGAAACCAAGGTGACAAATAGTAAAATTTCATAATTTCTTGAATATGTACTTCTAGGCACTTTCCATGGATGTGATGATGTTATTCATTTTAGGCTCAATGACTCCACACATGTGCTAAAGTCCTCCCATATCAACAAACTTTTAGCACCAACACCTAAAATTGCACAAAAATTTGATAATGTTAGGCTTGATAGGAATGGGAAATGGAATTACTAAACCATGTGGAAGGCTTTCACTGGATAAGACACTTTTGTAGCTGGAAAATAAAAACAAACAAAATATTCGACCTACCTTGGGGTACATTTAGTAAATTCTAGCTAATGTTATCTTTGGCAGATATGACAACCAAGGTTTTTGCTCAGAAATAGATTTGTTTGTGTGCCTGTGATGGTCAGTTGTGGCACATAAATTTGGGTGCAATGATGACTGATCATATGAAGATAATATCCTCTTAAGAGAAAAAATTCCATTCATAATAGGAGTGATAGTGATCACCATAGAAATGCCGCTTGATTGTGATCTTACGGGCCTCACAGAGGTAGACATGGCCAAGTTGTTTGACTTGAACTACCTTGAAAGGACCCTAATGATCTCCATTAGGGATAAAAGATCATCTACAATATGAACCTCTGGTACCTTGGCACTATTTTAGAGTTACCCTATTATATTATATTCTTCTTAGTGGTATAAAGACATTAACTAACCTTACAACACTAATTTCCAACTGGGAAAGACAATTCCCAAGGGAGGATTACAAATCACTACCAGTTTACTTACCCAAGAGAGGGAGAGACAGACATACCAGATCAGCAGTGTATCTTGGAGCAGCCCCACCGCACAAGATAGATGCATGATGAGTTTGATGCACAACCACTTCCAACGATGCTTATGACACGTCAACCATTGATGCACCTTTCGAGGAAATTCGGTAGACTCAACAAGTCATGTGGTAAGACTAGCGTCATATGTACCACAAGATAAACCACATGTACTTCTACTAGCATGTGCAAGTTCATAGAAACCCCCATGGGGAAAGGACATATGTGAAGCTTTATCTGGGTACTAGGAGACATACCCACCTCCACAAGTGTACAATTGAGCAACTACAACCAGAACCCTACACCATAGGGGGACCTCCTCAGAATCCACCAGCACCATAGCAATATCAACTACCCTATCATACATAATCTTTAGTTTCATGTTGAGGAGAACATGATTCAAAAGTTTGGGGTGGTCAGTGTGAGCACCCTCTTTTCTCTCATCTCATTTGGTTGACATTGTTTCTCTCTATCCCATCTTGTTCTATCTGAATGATGTTTGGCACCACCCTATCTAGTGTAGATTTATTTCTACTTGCAAACATGTATACCATGTAGTTAATTTCATGCATTTTTGCGTACTTTCTTCAAAATTTTTGCTTTTCATGATGTTCCATGCCATGAATTGCATATGTAACACCCTAAATTTTTCACAGAAGAGCATGAGCGGAAGCATCAATTCCTAACTCATAACATTGATGGGATATCACATTTTTTTAATATCATGCGCAAACAATAATTGAAAAGATAACCAACTTTGCATCACATTTCATTTCTCATTTTCATAAGTTTACATGAAAGAAACTTAATACATATGATGACATGGTTCAAAAGCCTAAGCATGAACATCTATATCTTAAAACATGGAACTAAACTAAGGTTGACAAAGGTACCCCACCAATGCACTCCTTTCTTTAATTGGATCCTCATTGTCCTTGAGGTAATGTCATTGGTTCTATTTATTCTCATTCTCCTCATCTGTGGATATCTCGTCCCCAGTCAGGCAAAGCAACATAAAACATGTGAGTGGCATTGAGCAGTTATAAATGAAAATAACTTATACTTGAAATCTCATGAAAATAACTTGAAACAAGAGTACTTAACATGATCACATGATTACTTAAAGACTTGAGTAAATTGACATGATTACATAAAAATTATGAATTTTATTTTGAGTTAATATAGTCACTCTCCTAATTGCACCACAGTTCTCATAAGGCCAGTTAAGTCTCACATAAGGTTGGTTAAGGGTCACATAATGCACCCACAGAGCTCATAAGGCCAATTAAGGCTCTCTTAACCATGATTGAAAACACCATATCAATATACTGTGATTTATGAATATTAAACATGATTTTCATTATTTCTAATCCATTGAGATGATTACCTCTATTTCTTGATTCATTAACATGCAGTGCTACATAATATTTCATTTAAATTCATAAACATGAAAATAGTAGAAAAGGTAAATTCTTAACATGATCATGATTTTCCATAAGCATATATTGAGTATAAGCATAAGTGTACTTTGAATGAATCATCATATTTAAATACACAGATAATAAAACCTTGAACCATAACATTAATACTCAGTGTACATGACAACTCACCTTGACTTAAGGAGGTAAATTATTGATGTCCATATTCCTTATCAAACCCCAGTTTCCTATATATAGCGTAATAACGAATTAATTATACTTCATTAACATACATATAGGGTCTCTACTTAAAATTCGGGTTTGGGTAGTAAAATTTGATCTAGTAATGGGTCAAGATGTTCCTTGTTTCAAGACCTTTCCAACGGGTACTTGTACTTAATTTTCTGAGGTCAGAATAATTAGTTATGGATTTTATAGGTTATGACCAATTTCGAAGGAGGGAAAACAATTGCCCCTTTCCAGAAATTTATTTAAAGTGCTTCAGCAAAAAAAACTTGATTACCTTCCCATGTCACACACATGAGCAACATCAGATAATTGGTAGTCGTATAACTCACAACGTTACTATCAAATGCATGATGAAAAGTCAAAACTACCCATATTAGTGTGACAAAATAATTGACATGGCAAGGATAGCAAGGTAAAACAAACACCCAATTTCTTCTTCTTTGTTATCTATGGTGTGTCCAGCAGCTCCTAGAGTTCAATCTTAGCTTCAAAAAACATAGAACACTTGAAAAGAGTGGATGAGATGATCTTCACTACATTTGCAACCCTCTTGCGGTCCAAGAGAGCCATTGATGGGGATTTGGGCGCCCAAAGGCGAGCTCACCAAAGTGCCTCCATGGCCAGAATAGGGAATCGACCTAAAAATCTGATTTTCTCAAACCATGATGAAATATGAGAAATAAGGGTGGTAAATTCTCCGTTATGTCTTACGAAAGATGACAGGAGCAAGATCTTGAAGAAAAAATATAGTCAGGCAGCCCGGTGAGGACCACCGCCTCTGATAAGGTAGTCAGAGCTTGGGAACTCATCACAGCTGATACATAACACATAAAGATACCAGGTAAAGTAATGATTTACTTCTAGGAAACTTTCCAATGATTTAACCAGGAAATGGTGGTTGGAGACCATCAAACTAGCTCATATTTGTTACATCAAAGGATGGTGGAAAGGGGAGAGGAGTATAGGGGAGGTAAACGACGCTCTAGTGGTGCTTATTCCAAAAACGGATACACCTAAGACTATAGGGGAGTTCAGGCCTATTAGTCTATGCAATGTGATTTATAAGATAGCATCAAAAGTTATTGCGAACAGGCTGAAACCGCTTATGAACAACATTGTCTCGGAGAATCAGAGTGCTTTCGTACAAGGTAGAATGATCACGGACAATGCCCTCATCGCCTACGAAGTGTTCCACTCCATGAAGAGAGATAAGGGGAGGAAAAAAGGCAGCCTAGCTTTAAAGTTGGACATGTCAAAAGCATATGACAGAGTAGAGTGAGATTTTCTTGATGTTATTTTGGAGAGGTTGGGGTTCATATAGAAATGGAGGATCAAGGTCCAAGAATGCATATGTGGCATATAACTCATAAAAACATAATTAACAAATGCGGAAGTGTTCATCAAGCAGCGGATTAGTGAAAATCACTAAAAATTAAAACTTTTTGCAAAGAGATCCATTCACAGGAAAACCCCTTTCATTCAGAACCAAAGTAAAGCTTTACATCCTGGTTCATATATATACATCTCATGTACTTTTGCTTCTCGAGGAATGCAAACATTAACTACTCTGTCTTAACTATACACAGGTAGTATAAAACCTTCGGGGCATTAAGCCAAAATCTCGAAATCACTAACTACTACTCTGAGGACCTGAGAGTACAGAGACGACACATAGGACTTTATATACATCTCAACATGACATGACAGCCAATGTCTCCACCTGAGACTTCACTGCTGTCCCTGCTGCTGTTGTTGTCCTTCACCTCCTGAAGGATTCCTATCTCTTCGTCCGCGTCCACCTAAAAATGTGGTTCCCACGGGGGTGAGACAATTATAAAAATTGCCCCAGCGAGAGATATAACTCTCCGCCAGAAACATTGTTATTGCAACTTAAGAAGATAAATATGAACAGAGAAATCATATTTAATTGACAGCAGGTAAATGTCTAACAGTTTAGAACATCATTCTATGTCAGAAGCATTACAGTTAAAATAGAATCAACATATCATTTATCCTTTAAGGAATATGAAGAACATGTATAACATCTATTCAAACTACAGAATCATTATCACTGCATTAACGTTCTTCAGGCGTAGATCATATAACTAAAGCCTGGCA
The DNA here is from genome assembly GCA_963693085.1 of Alisma plantago-aquatica. NCBI lineage: Eukaryota > Viridiplantae > Streptophyta > Magnoliopsida > Alismatales > Alismataceae > Alisma > Alisma plantago-aquatica. The sequence continues at coordinate 1,173,254,632 of OY856412.1, forward strand.
TTATCGTTGTGGAGTCATGGCCCGTAGCCACACTCTTTTCACAAGGTGTTGGGATCTCAATCCCTTATTTTAACACTGGGAATTCTCATCCCTTCACAATTTCAATGCACTAACATGTAATTCTGGGTAGTTAAACCCTTAGCTCATCACCTGAGCATTGTTACCACATTCTCCAGCAATTAACACCTTTAGGTCATCTGACCAAGATAAGCATGATACTTTTTATACAAGCATCCATCATGGCACTTGAGGCCCATCAACTCTCTTGCTACCTCTTACCGGGCATAAGGTATATTATGGCACACAAGGCCCAATAAACAAATTCAAACTAATAACACATCATAGCTCATACCTGGCTATGCTCATCATCTCATGATACCTGCATGGTTAGCACAAATGATAGCAGCACATCAATTATCTATCATCACCATGCAAAAACAATATATTAATAATTCAAGAGTATTACCCTTAATCCTTTACCAGGATTAGGATTTCCGTCACACATCTCATGTATCAGTATTACCCTTAATCCTTTACTAGGATTAGGATTTCCATCACAAATCTCATGTATCATATTCAAGTATGAATTCTATTCTTTTATTAGGGAATTATGGTTTCACATACCATCTCCCTCCATTAGAATAGGGATTGCATATAGCATCACCCTTCATTAGGGTTTCATATCACATTGCCCATAATTAGGGTTTACTAATCATTCCCAATTAGGGTTTCTCATAAAATCACCCTCAATTAGGGCTTCACATGGATACACCTTCAATTAGGGTTTTGCATGGATACACCCTCAACTAGGGTTTGAGTTCAATAACCCTGTCAATTAGGGTTTATGTTCATGTTTAGGGTTTCATGATCTCTTTGCTTAAGGATCATAACCCTTAATCACCACATGAATCATATTCATGTATGAATTCATGCTATCAACTTATTAACTTGATTAGGTCATATCAACTCTTTAGTCATGTACATACAACTATGATTAACATAGTGTATCAAGTCATTGATCCTATAAGCAATTAGGGATTCATCCCTTAATTGACACTTAATCACTTAGGTACTATTAGGGTTTCAACCTATGTACTTTCATTGATTGTCATTACTAATCATCATTGGATCAATAGTACATTCATCATCACATTGGACATAAGGTATCCAAATGAATTAGGGTTTCCAATGTTGATTCCTTCAATCGTTGGATTCATGGAACCAATCATCAATTGGACCTACCCTCATACTTCAATTGAGTTTAATAGGTCAACCTTCAACTGATTTGACCCTCAATTGACCCTCAATTAATCATCAATTAGGGTTTGATTCAATTGAATTAGGGTTTTTAATGTTGATTCCTTCAATCATTGAATTCATGGAACCATTCATCAATTGGACCTTCACACATACTTCAATTGAATTTAATAGGTCAACCTTCAACTGATTTGACCCTCAATTTACCCTCAATTATTCATCAATTGGGGTTGGAATCAATTGAATTAGGGTTTAGAATCAATGAACCTTCAATATTCATCAATGTGTAACTAGTTACTTCATAACTATTGAACCACCATTCAAATGGGGTATGACCTGACCCCAAACGGTCTTGAGGTCGTTTGGATGACCTCCAAACGGTCTTGAGACCGTTTGCCCATCATATCACTCAAATCCAAGCAATATAATTAGGGTTTAGTTCATTGAAGTGCTCACCAAATCAGCAATCTATTGCAGATCAACTTGATATCTTTAGACCTTCAACCACTGAACTATACTCAACCCTATACCTCCAAACGGTCTTGGGTGACCACCAAACGGTCTTGAGGTCGTTTGGATGACCTCAAAACGGTCTTGAGACCGTTTGCCCATCATATCACTCAAATTCAAGCAATCTAATTAGGGTTTGGTTCATTGAAGTGCTCACCAAATCAGCAATCTATTGCAGATCAACTTGATATCTTTAGACCTTCAACCACTGAACTATACTCAACCCTAGACCTCCAAATGGTCTTGGGTGACCACCAAACGGTCTTGAGACCGTTTGCCTATCCAACCTTTGGACTCTAGTGAAAATTCATCATGGATTGGTCTATCGAGTTGATCAACAAATCAACATTTAGTTGCAGTATAATTTGGTACCTTTGGACCTTCAATTGGTCAACTATACTTGACCCCAGACCTCCAAACGGTCTTGGGGTGATCCCCAAACGGTCTTGAGACCGTTTGGGTGATCCCCAAACGGTCTTGAGACCGTTTGGGCTAATCAACCCAAAATCTCAACTTAACTCATTGGAATTTCAGCACTATTTTCAATTAGGGTTTGCCTAATTGATTAGCCTTCAACTCATGATCCCTTTGGAGTTAACCCCTCAAATTTGTAGGGTCATTAACAAACATCATTATTAATAAATATCTCATACGGTCAACGCTTGGTCAACGCACTCAAATGGTCTTGAAACCGTTTGCCCAAGCAGGTCAAGTTGATCAGGTTGAAAATCAGCACTTAATCCAATTAGGTTTCCCTAATTGATTAGGCTTCAACTCACGATTCCTTGGGAGTTAACCCATAAAACTTGGCGAGTCATTAGCCAACATGATTAGGATCAAAAATATCATACGTTCAACGCTTGGTCAACGCACTCAAATGGTCTTGAAACCGTTTGCCCAAGCAGGTCAAGTTGATCAGGTTGAAAATCAGCACATAATTCAATTCGATTGCCTAATTGATTGGCCTTCAACTCTCGATTCCTTTGGAGTTAATCCCTCAAATTTGGAGGGTTATCAGCCTACATAATTAGGAACAAACTTCCCAAACGGTCAACGCTTGGTCAACCATCTCAAACGGTCTTGAAACTGTTTGCTCCCAAACGGTCTCAAACTGTTTGCCCTTAAACGGTTTGCTGAAACCGCATAGCCAATCAAATTAAAACGATTTGGAGTAGCTATCAAAACGGTTTTACTTGGTAATTTTCTTTGGATAAGCATCTAGGATGATGTCATCCCCTTCCTTCGAACAACCAAGAACAGCAACCGTTCTTGATGGAAATTGCAGCAAAGAAACAAGAGTGTATCAAATTGAAGAAATCAATCAACAAAGCATAGAGAATTGATGCAATAGCAATGTTTAAGGGTTTGAGTTATAAAACCCGCCTCCAATTGAGCTCCAAAGCTCCAAGCTCCGTGGCTTTAATGGTGGATGAAGCTCCAGAAGCTATCCAAGGTTCGTTCTTGAGCTTTTGGATGAAATGAATGGCTAGAAATGGAAATCGAGTGAAGAAAACCTAGAATCAAGCATTGATTTAGGGTTTTCACCATGAATCCAAGGTAGAAGATGATCTAACCTTACCAACAGGTGGTGTTCGTCCTTCTCCTGCTCCTGGACTCTCCCTAGGTCGGCCAAAGCAAGAATGAGGAGGAAAAGACTAAGGGTTCGTTCCTTATGTGTTATTAAAATAAGGTATATATAAAGAACATGTATATGTGTCTTTTATGAAAGAGAAAATGAAATCATTTTCTTTTAATTCCATACTAATTCCCCCCTAATCCTCCTTCATTACTTGATCACGAAACCACCTTCAAACTTTCGTAAAAGCTCTTCATTATCCAAGAATTAATGGAAAAGAAATTAAGCACCTTAATCCATTATAATAATAATATATCTTTTTGAGTGGGAATTCTTTTCCTTATAATAAGGTGAGTGGCATTTCACCTACTTAGGATATTTTCGTTCCTTATCTTGGCAAAGGAAAGTTCATCCTTACTCAAAATCAACCCAAAACATTTTGGTTGAAAGCCCTTCAATTATTTTTATTCATTTTTGCCCTAAATCAAATTAGGGTTTCAATTAGGCATTAATCTTGATTATTTTAATATCAAGATTCTCTCTCCTCCAAATTAATTCAAATGAGATGTCCTACTCATTTATTTGCTCTACATGATGCCAAGGAACATTAAGGACCTTATTGAAGTGGTAATTTGCATATTGAACCCTAGATTTTGGGTAAATTGCACTTTACACCAAAACTGGGTTTTATTGCACAACATTGTCCAACAAGCTCTATCTTGGTGTCTAGGATTGTAGAAACCTTACCACTACATCGTATTCATTCTTATGATGTATCTACATCAGAGGAACATATTATCATGTAACATTTGCAATTTAACCCCTCAACTTGGGTAATTTGCACTTTAGTCCAAAATAAGCAAATATTGCTTCAACATTGTTCAAACAGGACCAAAATTGAAACATAAGTTTCTCATGAGCCCTAATTACTTTTCCCAAGATAAGATTAATAATCTACTCAACCTTATTAAGCAAAACATCTAGGGTTAACTCATAACCCAGGTCAGGGATGTTACAGCATAACTTCCGTTAATCACACGTTCACCTTCAATGGAGACAAGACCCAAAGCACAACACCTTCATGAGGACTCCGCTAGGGTGACCCTCTTTCTCCATACCTTTTCATTTTATGCGCAGAAGCTTTCTCATCTTTGATTTCTAGTGCAACCAGCGACAACCTTCTGCATGGCATCAAGCCAAGTAGGGGGGCACCCCCTATCTCACACCTTTTTTTCGCAGATGATAGTATACTCTTTGCTCGAGCTACCACCGCCGAATGTCTGAAGATAGGTGAGATCATTAGCCAATACGAACAGGCATCGGGACAAAAGATAAATTTCTCAAAGACGGAGGTCATTTTCAGCAAAGGGATAGCGGCAGACAGACAGGAAGAGTTGAGGCAGCTCCTAGGAGTGAGAGTGGTGGACAGACATGCCAGTTACTTGGGGCTCCCAACAGTCGTGGGAAGATAAAAAAAGCAGGTGTTCAGCTACATTAAAGATAGGATTTGGAGGAAGCTACAGGGATGGACGGAGAAGCTCTTATCAAAAGTAGGAAAGGAAGTTCTCATCAAAGCAGTGGCCCAAGCAATTCCCACCTATGTTATGAGCTTGTTTCAGTTGCCGACGGGTACCATAACAGAGATCCAAAGGATGGTTACTAGATTCTAGTGGGGAGCAAAAGATAAAGAGAGGAAAATATCATGGATGAGTTGGGAAAACATGTGCAGGCCAAAGCGACAGGGGGGTCTTGGTTTTAGGGACTTCTATACCTTCAACCAAGCTCTCCTGGCGAGGCATCTATGGCGGATAGCGAACAACCCGGAATTCCTTGTGGCTCGAGTTCTAAAAGCCCGATATTTTCCTAGAACATCTATATGGGAAGCGAGAAGGGGACACAATCCTAGTTTCACATGGAGGAGCCTATGGGGTGCAAAAGCGCTTCTAAAGGAAGGAATGTAGTGGAGAGTGGGTGATGGCATGACGGTGAACATCTGGGAAGATAGGTGGCTTCCAGGAGAGGGGGAAGCTCTTGCATGGTTCAATAGGGAGAATGGGCCTGATTATAACACTGTCCGAGATCTCATGACAGATGATGGCACCCGATAGGATGAAGAAAGAATCAATGAATGTTTTCTTGAGAACTATGCGAGAAGAATTTGTGCTATACATAAAAGCATGAGGAATACTGCGGAGACACTGATGTGGTGGCCTTCAAGGGATGGGGAATTCACAGTTAGATCAGCCTATTGGTTGGGGCTGCTGGGGAAAGAGGAAGCAAAGACTTATGCAAAACAGTGAGGGGATTCATTATGGAAACATATTTGGCATGGCGGGTGGAGACCCAAAACAGCTCATTTTTTGTGGAGGGCAAGCACGGGTAGTCTTGCGACGAGAGGGCACCGTTTTGATAGACATTGTGTGGAAGATGGCAAATGCACGCTGTGTGGTGCTGAGAAGGAAACGATTCCTCATATGCTCTTCCGTTATCCTAGAGCGGTGGAGGTGTGGGAACAGACAACAAGAGAGGTGCAAATATGGGTGAGCGACGTTAGTGACGCAGACATCATATCATCCATGAAGGCAGCGTTAGAGGGGAGGCCTTTAAGCGAGACTGAGCAGATAGTAGCGGGCATGTGGATTGTGTGGAGAGTTCGTTGCATCCGGATATTCCAAAGCAGCGACGTGTGCAGCAGCTATCACTTATGTGATGCAATGATGACAGTGCGTCAAGGAGGTAGCTGTCACACACGGTTGGGGCGTGGAGCAGACCGAGAGACAACCATGCATGGCGTACGTAGTGGAATCGATGATGGGCATGAGGGTGGGAGAGAGGCAGATGTAGAACACCGTGATGGGCAGGGGGACGTCAGGTGGGGAAGGAGGGGAGGTGGGGGAAAGACGGGAAGAAGGACGGATGAAAGCGTCAACACAACATTGCGTAACATCTGCAATGGGGATGCGTTGCGGGTAGGAGGCATCAACACGGGGAGAGGGTACGTTATGAGCGGTAACGCTAACACATCGTCGTGTGAGATCAATGAAGGTGTGGCGTTGTGGGGGGAAGGCAACGTTGACGTGAACTGCAATGGCACAGGTGTCAGCGGACATCAGTGAAGAGAGGGGGGAGGTGTTATGGGGAGTGCTGACGGGGGGCGTTGTGGATGGAGGAAGCCAATGCAAGGCAGGTTGAAGATCATCGTCGATGGGTCTGTCGAGGAGGATGGAGGGGCGGGGATTGGTTGGGCTGTTAGGGATGATGCGGGTAGTTTAGTGGAGGTTGCGGGGGAGAAGGTCAGCACAGGGATGGGCGTCACTATATCAAAGTTATTAGCGATAAGAGCAGCGTTGCAATGGGCAATCACAAAAGGATAAGATGTCATTGAAGTGGAGACGGATTCTATGGAGGCCGTCCATGCATGCACAACCAAGAAGGCACGTCGGGACTATGTTGGAGCTATTGCGGAAGATGTAAAAGAGTTGAATCATCTTTTTTCCTTCTGTAGTTTGATTCATGTTAATCGTAGATGTAATAGAGTAGCCCACGAGGTGGCCAACTTGGCTCGTCGGGGTCATGAAACTAGGTTTTCCTTGTTGAGACATTTCCCTTTGAACTTGCAGTCGATTGTAAACCTTGATTTGAATAGTTAGTGATAGTAACGGGGAGTCCCAATTATAGGGCTTCCCGTCCCCCTTTCAAAAAAAAAACTAGCTCATATTTGTTGGTATGTATGCCCTGAGAGTAAATCATGTGATGATTGGTGGGATACATTAAGATTGATTTGATAAACATCAAAGGCAAGCTTCCAATTCTTTCTGGTTCAGTCATATGAGATAGTGATAGAACAAATAGAATGTCTTGAGAATGACAGTACTCAATGATGTATGCTTTCAGGTTGAGGACCTGAACGATGAGATCATATGGATGCTAAGAGTTTGTACATTCTTGTTATGTCCCTAGTTGGATGTCATTGTGGAAGGTAGATAGACAGCAATAACACACAAGACTAGATTGTGGTGTTGGTTGATGACAGAATCTCATTAGTCATGATATAGAGATATCAAACCAAACACATAGGTACTTGTTAGAGAACAAGCGTACTGGACAAACCCACCGTGAGTTTGACACATGGAACCACGACATGGTAGTCACAGTCAGTACTCACAGTGATGGTGGTGAGTGCGATTATTTGACATGAAATCACTACACTCAACACATGTCATTGGGCACACTTTGACATCATCAAACGCAGTCTTGAAACATGGGTTGTTATAAAGGTGATGATTGGGTGGCTTTGACACATGGGGCTTTTGAGGGGTGAGTGATATATATGGGATTTGTCCCTCCTGAGGGAGTTTGATATCCATGGCCACTTGATGAGTAGGATTGAGAAAGGTGTGCACGCATGTGTGAAAAAGTATGTGATATTGATGTCATACATATCTTTTCCAATCTACTCTGAGATCAAGAAAGTGAATGAACATTGACAGGATGACTGTTTCATGTCTCGAGTTCATTCAGGATATCAGTGACAAAGGAATTATACATTCACTGTAACACCATTCACTGATTGTAGGATTGAAAGTTGGTCTCCAACTTTCTATTTCACTTGGGTAGCACTGATGTGTGACTAGGCACCGCTCTTTGCTTGTGAAGTCATAAGTGTTATGGACTTTCACTGCCAACGTGAAATGGACCTACAGGGTCACACGCATAGGATTTAACCTGGAAAAGGAGTTTTGTCCACAAATAATGTTTAGATTGATTACTAAAGGAGTTTAGTAGTTTAATTAAACACTCAATTAATTGATAGCTCAATGTCATAATGTTCAAGGTGTTGGACACATTGATTGGAGTATCGGATTAACTGAAACCGCAATTGACTAATTCTGCACAATCTGCACTCCCAACCGATCGGCACATGTGATGAACCGATCGGCTGAGCTTGGTGAACCGATCGGCTCAGGTGGTGAGTCGATCGGCTCATGGACAGGGTGAAACGATTGCTTCAAGTGTTGAAACGATCGGTTCAACTGATGTAACCGAGCAAGTTGGGAAAGTAGGATTAGTGAGAAATTTCTTTTTGTTTCACTTTCCCAATTTGATTGGAACAAGGATTGGTATTAGGTACCAATTAGAAATAAAAGAAGAAAAGTCAATCGGGAACTGATCAAGACCACGAACCGACCGGTTCAGAAATGAACCGACCGTTTCATGGGTCCCAACCGATCGGTTGAGGTGTCAATCGACCGGCTCAGGTCCCCAACCGACCGTTTCAGAAATGAAACGATCGGTTCAGGTTGCGCAGTTGGTTGTTTTTTATGGAAAATCACAAACCCTTCTACTCTTGCTTTAGTCCCATATTGCCTAGGATAGAGAACCCTATCCAATGACCCTCCTATATATAGGGGTATTGGGGGCTTCTCAAAGAACAAGTCAGTGCAACCAGTTGCTCTGTAAAGTTGTCGTTCTCTCTAGTTTTGGTAACCGAGAGAGCCCGAGCAAGTGCTACCCGATAAGGGAGGCACAACAAGGGAAAGACAACTGTAGAAAGCGACTGGTGGCAGGAGAGTGTGTCAGTGACTAGTACGCTGACAGGAGGGTGTGACTTCTTCCAATTCCTTGTGGGACAAGGAGATTGGAGTTCGAGGTGGTCTGTGTGGACTACATCAGATGCGGGAGATTTCTACCGCTCGGAGGATAGCTGTCAATCCCGACAGTCCCGGTGAGACCAGGAGTCATCAGTTCCAGTGCGACCATGAGCTGCACAGACATCATCCAAGACCGGAGGTGAAGACCACGCAAGCCACAAGGTATTGTCGCCGAGCAAGCCTCGGGACAAGGTATGATTCCACAAACCATCCTTTCCTATTGTATAGACTATGACGTGTTTCCTTGTTATGGGTTTGGGGAGGAGAAAATTTTTATTTCCGCTGCCTTCTCTACCTCCCTTAAAACCCAACAGTGGTATCAGAGCCACGTCAACTGCTCTATACTTTAGGATTATCGATATGATCTATTTTGGTTTGTCGCATTTATTTATTGCATATGATGGGAATAAAATTGGCTTTATGCATGTCCAAACCTAAATCCACAAATCCCAATTTACATATATGATATGTATTATGAATGCACTCAATACGCGCCGCCCTTGAACAAGTTTTGTGGTAGATGTATAGCGTGGTCATGGCCAATAAACCCTATCTGTGTATGGTTGTATGTGGTTGCTTGCATCTCGATCTGCACACCGATTCCCATTCTCCTATTCCTGATGTAACTCAAAATAATTCGAGATTTCTTTCCTACCTTTGCTCCTCTCGAATGTAACTAGAGGTTTCTCTTTTTTACAATATAAAATAGGATAGAATTTTATTTTCTGTTATATCGAAGAACAGAGGACATCCTGACGACAGCTGAGATGATCAGTTCAAGGCGTGAACCGATCGGTTGACGTTCAAGATGATCGGTTCAAGGAGTGAGCCGATCGGTTGATGACCGGTTCGAGGAGCGAGACGAGTGGGTGGTGGACATGATGATATGCACGAAGACCAGGCGAACTGATCGGTTGGAGGAGCCAACCGATCGGCTGGTGGCACCCAGCCGACCGGCCTGATGGCGAGTCGATCAGTCATGTGATGAGTTAATCAAACCCAGAAAGGCAAAGCACAAAGTTCCTCTTGTACAGGTTGCATGTGATGTAGACCTAGATGATCGTGATTCCTCTTGGCTCGAGGAATCACATTCAGATGGCCATAATCATCGCTTTTATCGTTTTGCATGTTTTCTGTGGGATATAGCATGTATATGATACATACTATGTATTGTAGTGAGTGGATATGTATATGTATATAAAAACGAAACCCCTCATTAAATATTAAGTTTTAGATGCCTTCCAAATGTGACACACGTGAAAAACTTGATCGACCAAGTGTGGGCACGCCCTAGCATGGTGCACCGTCTATCTCGTGGAAGCGTGAAGGATGAATGTGTAGGTCTGCCCTAGCAGGGTGCATATTCATCGTGTTTGCTTTGGGTCGGACTTAACAAAGTGACCTAGATAGGATCTAGCACCTTGAGGTATGGAGATGATCATGTCAAGGAGTTTCATATGACATCTTATCAAGAGTTGCATATGATGCAATTGGCAAGAGTTGCCTACCTGAGAGATCTAAGTTGTGGGTGACAACCCTAGCTGGTCCATGACTTAGAGGATTTCAGGATCTTGCCCACTAGAAGGTTGTACGCTACAATCTTCCAAATTGATGGTGAGGGCTATCAATTTGAACTAAAATAGTGGGAGCGATAATTAATTAAAGGCCTAATTATATCGTCAACTTTTCAAATCAATCAAATAAGTCAAAAATGAGTTTTTGGACTAAAATTGCATATTTCCTTTTGTAGTACAAATGACAACAAACAACAATCACTTTTCTTTGCGATCGGTCCTTGAAAAGGACAAGCTAAATGGGACAAACTTCCACGATTGGTATAGGACATTGAGAATTATTCTCACTCAAGAGCAAAAGCTCTATGTCCTGGATACTCCAACTCTAGAGGAACCTGCTCCTAATGCACCAAAGGCAGAAAGGGATGCTTACAAGAAGCATTCTGATGATGACATTGATGCAAAGTACTTGATGTTGTGCTCTATGAACCACGAGTTGCAGAGACAACATGAGAACATGGGTGTCATTGAGATGATTCAACATCTCAGGAAGAAGTATGAAGATCAAGCACGATAAGAGAGATATTATGTCTCAAGGGCACTGTTCAAGTGCGTCATGACAGAAGGAGATCCAGTTGGTCCTCAGACACTCAAGATGATTGGGTATGTGGAGAACCTAACAAGACTGGGATTTCCACTGAGCCAAGAGTTGGCTACTGACGAGATATTACAATCATTGCCAGAATCCTACAGTCAGTTTGTGATGAACTACAACATGAACAACTTTGATAGGACACTGTCAGAGTTGTTGGGCATGTTGAGGATAGTTGAGACACAGATGAAGAAGGATAAGACTATGTCTGTGATGGTGATCACGAGCAAGAAAGGCAATTCCAAATGCAAGGGCAAGGGCAAAGCTAAGAAAGGTTCTGATGCTAGCCAGGAACCCAAGTCATCTTCAGCTCTCAAGGCCAAGGGAGGCGTGACCAAGAGAGGTAATTGCCACCATTGTCAAAAGCCAGGACATTGGAAAAGGAATTGTCCTCTATATCTAGAAGAACAAAAGAAGAAGGAGGTGATAAACGTCTCTACTTAAGGTGTCATGAAAGTAAACTTGTAACACTTTTGAGGTATATGATACCAAGATGTAAAGTGTAAATCACTCAATAAATGGGGCAAGTGTTACCGCCATAGATAGGAGTACTTTAGTTTATTTTCAGCGTAAAAGGCATGTAATACAGTTATGAACTGCTATTTCATATTTGCCAATAGATAGAAACACTTTATTTTTTGCATATTTTATGACAATGATGGCAATCAATAAAGAGATGTTTCAATTGCTAAAGATATGATCTTTGTGGAAATGCCTTGTTTATCTTGTGGTATTTGATATGCATAAGACAAAATGATACCTAAAAGTTATCGATAACTCAAACAATCAAATTAGCATCAATCATGAGAAATTCATTTCTAGTTTCCATGTGATGGATAAATCTAGACTCTTTTGGTTAGAGAACCAATAAGAGACATGAATATCTTGAACATGATTAATCAATCTTCACTAAAGGTAGTGGGAGAATGATTATCCTATTAGGTATGATACATGTGATGTATTTACATACCTATTGGAACAAATGCTAATACTTCAAATGGTGTTTAGAGAAATACCCATATGAATATCTTGAAGTGTTCAAGATTATCATAGATGAAGTGCAAATTTGGTAAAGTGTTAATTCTTGATGAGATCAATGAATGAAATACTTGGACCAAATGTTTGAGATCCTTATGAGTGATTATCATAGTGTATCCTAGTGAACTCATGATTAAGGCATGGTGATGTCGAAATCAAGAAGGAATCATACTCTAAGGAGTTAGAAAATGATTATCAAATAACTGAATTCTTCTTAATAAAAGAATACCCCACACTAATAAAGGACATTAAGAATCACAAGGATTTGTAAGTTCTTATATCCTTGACGGATACACCTCGTTTGTATATGTGATGAGTTGTTCATGTGATGAGTCAACTATCTAGATGAATATGAGGAACCGAATTTTGAGTTATGGTTTATGACCATTATTTCCTAAATGACATCCGTGTGAACCATAAGGTATGACCTTGATGGTAGCACCCATTGGATGAAATCCATAAGTGCAAATGAATCTTAAGTGTTAATACACATGGATAACATTTTGAGAAGGATGATGCTTGTTGCAACTTAATGACTAAGACATTTGGCATATGGATACTAAAACTGCATTCCTATGAGGAATAAAACAAGGATGTGTATGTGACACAACCTATAAGTTTTATGAATCCACTAATGCAAATGAAGTCTATAAGTTACAATGGACTAATCAATGTGATTGATTGAGTACAAGAAACTCAGAATTGGATATTTACTTTGATAATATAGTCAAAGGGTTTGACTGATATGTCAAAGATAAAGAAGGATATGTGATTTCGTGGGAGCATATTCACATTCCACATGTTGATGTGAAATGGAAATGTTCTAGAATGGAAATCCAAAAGTGTAAATTATCTTAAAGGAATATAGAGATGTTTCCTATGTGATAGGAATAGAGATCTATAGAGATAGTTCTCGAAAAACCTCTTGACCTGAAAAGAGAAAGCATACATTGGCAATCTGTACTGAAGGGTTCAGTATGCACAGATTCAGTGGGAGAAAACTTGTCCATGTTACATGGAGTTAGTATCCCAAGGCCAAGTGTCTAATTCTTATGAATAATGGGAACACTAAGAATAGATGTGGATTTATCATGTATGTAATCATCCCATTATCTTGCATGGCAAGAACAAAATGCATTCATCATCTTGTATGTATGACATGGCAATATGATGTGTTCATCCTAATAACTCATATGTGAGACATGACGAGTGGATGCTTGTCTACTTCCAGTAAGGCTTACTGGAATACCAAGAGAACTTGATAAGTACTTGAGAAGTACTATTTCTATGGAGATAAGGAAGAGTTCAATGTAAAGAGTTACATTGATGCGAACTTCCAAAAGGACAGAAAATTAATCGCAAAATATATATAGGATATATAAAAGTGAAAGTTTGTTGATAATTGGCAGTGTTCCAATAAAACCATTTAAAAGGAAATGTCGAGTATCTATGCGTTAGAGAACAGCAGTGGATACTATATGGATCTGGAAGTTCATGAGATGAACTTATAGATATTCTGCTCATTGATGACAAGTATGGAATCCTTGATCATGCAATGTGGCTAAAGGTTAGCAAAGGAATGCTGGATTGCATATTATGGCAACTCCATCTCATACGTATGATGTAAAACGAAGAGATGAGAGACATTCAATTTATACTATCTTTGGCAAAGTGTTGCCATTACTCACTATGATCGCACTAGAGCAGAGTAACTTGTGGGACATGTTTGAATATCACTATGAATATGATTCAAGGGTGATTGGCTCGCAGTGTAAGTGGGAGTCTATTGGTATGTATGCCCTGAGAGCCAATCATGGGATGATTGGTGGGATACATTAAGATTGATTTGATAAACATCAAAGGTAAGCTTCCAATTGTTTATGGTTCATTCATATGAGATAGTGATAGAACAAATTCAATGTTTAGAGAATGACAGTACTCAATGACGTATGCTTTCAGGTTGAGGACCTGAACGATGAGATCATACTGATGCTAAGAGTTTGTACATTCTTGTTATGTCCCTAGTCGGATGTCATTGTGGAAGGTAGATAGATAGCAATGACACACAAGACTATATTGTGGTGTTGGTTGATGACAGAATCTCATTAGTCATGATATAGAGATATCAAACCAAACACATAGGTACTTGTTAGAGAACAAGTGTACCGGAAAGACCCATCGTGAGTTTGACACATGGAACCACGACATGGTAGTCATAGTCAGTACTCACAGTGATGGTGGTGAGTGTGATTCTTTGACCTGAAATCACTACACTCAACACATGTCGTTGGGCACACTTTGACATCATCAAACACAGTCCTGAAACATGGGTTGTTATAAAGGTGATGATTGGGTTGCTTTGACACATGGGGCTTTTGAGGGGTGAGTGATAGATATGGGATTTGTCCCTCCTGAGGGAGTTTGATATCCATGGCCACTTGATGAGTAGGATTGAGAAAGGCGTGCACGCATGTGTGAATCAGTATGTGATATTGATGTCATACATATCTCTTCCAATCTACTCTGAGATCAAGAAAATGAATGAACGTTCACAGGATGACTGTTCCATGCCTCAGTTCATTCGGGATATCAGTGACAAAGGAATTATACATTCACTGTAACACCATTAACGGAATGTAGGATTGAAAGTTGTTCTCCAACTTTCTATTTCACTTGGGTAGCACTGATGTGTGACTAGGCACTGCTCTTTGCTTGTGAAGTCATAAGTGTTATGGACTTTCACTACCAATGTGAAATGGACCTACATGGTCACACACATAGGATTTAACCTGGAAAAGGAGTTTTGTCCACAAACAATGTTTAGATTGATTACTAAAGGAGTTTAGTAGTTCAATTAAACACTCAATTAATTGATAGCTCAATGTCATAATGTTCAAGGTGTTGGACACATTGATTGGAGTATCAAATTAATTGAAACTGCAATTGTCTGATTCTGCACATTCTGCACTCCAAACCGATCGGCTCATGTGATGAACCGATCGGCTGAGCTTGGTGAACCAATTGGCTCAGGTGGTGAGTCGATCGTCTCATGGACAGGGTGAAACAATTGCTTCAAGTGTTGAAACGATCGGTTCAACTGATTTAACCGACCAAGTAGGGAAAGTAGGATTGATGAGAAATTTCTTTTTGTTTCACTTGCCCAATTAGATTGGAACAAGGATTGGTATTAGGTACCAATTAGAAACAAAAGAAGAAAAGTCAATCAGGAATTGATCAGTACCACGAACCGACCGGTTCAAAAATGAACCGACCGTTTCATGGGTCCCAACCGATCGGTTGAGGTGTCAACCGACCGGCTCAAGTCCCCAACCGACCATTTCAGAAATGAAACGATCGGTTCAGGTTGCATAGTTGGTTTTTTTTTGTGGAAAATCTCGAACCCTTCTACTCCTTCTTTAGTCCCATATTGCCTGGGATAGAGAACCATGTCCCATGACCCGCCTATATATAGGGGTATTGGGGGCTTCTCAAAGAACAACTCAGTGCAACCAGTTTCTCTATAAAGTTGTCGTTTTCTCTAGTTTTGGTAACCGAGAGAGTCCGAACAAGTGCTACCCGATAAGGGAGGCACAATAAGGGAAATACAACTGCAGAAAGTGACTGGTGGCAGGAGAGTGTGTTAGTGACTAGTACGCTGACAGGAGGGTGCGACTCCTTCTAATTCCTTGTGGGACAAGGAGATTGGAGTTCCAGGTGGTCCGTGTGGACTACATCAGAGGCGGGAGATCTCTGTCGCTCGGAGGATAGTTGTCAATCCTGACAGTCCCGGTGAGACCAGGAGTCGTCAGTCCCGGTACGACCAGGAGCTGCATAGACACCGTCCAAGACCGGAGGTGAAGCCACGCAAGCCGCGAGGTATTGTCTCTGAGAAAGCCTCGGGACAAGGTATGATTCCACAAACCATCCTTTCCTATTGTATAGACGTTGATGCATTTCCTTGTTCTGGGTTTAGGGAGGAGACAATTTTTGTTTCCTCTGCCTTCTCTGCCTCCCTTAAAACCCAACAATATTTTCTAGGAGGGAAACTTGACTCCTCCATGTAGTGTCGAGGAGATACAACTAAAATTGGTTGCAAATAACGGTCTAACATCGTCCACTGAAGCTATTAATGTCATTGGGAATCAACATTGAGGCTGAACCCTCCTTATGAAACTCAGGTTGAGGAGGGGGGAAAGGCCAAAATTGGGCATTGACCGGTCTAAATTGTACGTCCAAAAGGAGCAGATAAAAGTAGTTGGACTTTTAAAGAGATAACCTGACACTTAGGCCCCTGCAACGATAACGGGTCCGATGTAGCAATCGGGGTCGAACAAAGGGACAAGGTTGGTTGTGCTAAGAACGCAGAATCAACACTCTATACTCCGGCATAAAAGAGGATTAATATGTGTTCCTGAGGGAATGGTAGCTTGAGAACAAGAACAATAAGACAAAAGAAGTAAAATAAACAAACTGTAACAAGTATACGGGAAAACTCGAGTTCGGGCTCACCAACCAAAGCATCTCTCCAACAAGCACACTATCTCTCTCTCCTGCATACTCATATCAAGATTACAAGCAACCATAAAATGTCTATTCCACTCTCTCTCGAGATGAGGATAGATCTAGGCCTAAAAGAAGCCTCTCTCTCAAGAGGACAACTCAAAAACCTCGCAGAAAAACATATGGTTTGAAGCATTTAGCATTTCAACACTTTCGTGCATTCATACTACTCCATGACATGGGATAAAAGTGATATTACTCTCTCGAGATATCCACAATCAAACATCACAAGATGGTAGCTAAGCATACAAGTGATGCATTAAAACAGGCGCAATGAGATAATCTTGATAAGAATATGTATATTCAAAAGAAAGAGACAATATACATGTTGGGAGAGACTTAGTAGCTACTCCCAACCCAAGTTATGGCGTTTAGTAACTCATGCCTGTGGGTAACATGGCGGCGCTAGGGAAAGATACATCCATGAGATACCACGAAGAATGGAGGTGAGTATAGCGTGAGGAAATGATGATCTAGAGGAGAAGAAATGTGATACTACACACTACTTCTTTAGATCTGGATCTACCACGGGGATGTCTCCTTCTCTCGAAAAAGTGGTGGGCATGGGTGGTCATCTTCTCTCTCCTCAGCTTTCGCTCTGGAGATCCAAGACTGATGGATGGTCAGCAATGGGCCTGGGATGCGGCAGCACTTCATGGTATCAGGATCAGATTTCTAAGATCTGATGCCTTGACAAGACAGGTAGGGATGCTATTTATAGGCGCCTTCCACCGACTTAAGACCGCGGTCATGGTCTTTCCTATATTCCTCCTTGGTAGTGATATTTCTTGACCGCGATCCTCCCCATGACCTCGGTCAAGGTCTTTGAGTGCCCGCGGTTGCGATCCTTGGAGAGGCTAAGGTCGCGATTCTACCTCGGTCATGGTCTTTGAGATACTGCGGTCGCGATCCTTGGAGAAGTCGTGGTCGCGGTCTTTGGAGAGACCACAATCGTGATCTTTACTGAATAATTGCAGTCGCGATTCTACCTCGGTCGCGGTCTTTGAGTTCCCGTGGTTGTGATCCTTGGAGAAGCCACGGTCGTAGTCTTTGGATAGACCGCGGTCGCGATCTTTGCTGAATAACCGCAGTCACAATTCTAAGATCACGGTCGCGGTTGGGCTGATTCCTGAAATCACAAAACAAGGCTATAGTTAAGAAGATAGATAAAATGTGTGCCAAGTTGACTAAAGTTATTCTAAAAGTGTGGTGTTATCAACTCCTCCAAACTTAGAATCAAGCCTATCCTCAGGCTAAATGCAAGTTCGAGCACCCAGAGAGAGAAAGGATGAACAAGGATAACATAATAGCATGACTGAAATATCTCATTCTTGCATCAAGACTGTTGTTGCATGTATTCAATCCCTTAGGTCTCAATCTCTCCCTTTAGACTAAGGGTTGCATAACCTCGTATCATTTGTCATAACCTTCTATTGTAAAAGGTTTCTTCTTCTCAACTCATAACCCTCCCTTAGCTAGTATCCATACTAGTACCACATCTTTTCAAAAGGTAGCCTTCACACCTATTCTTTATTTTCAGAGAGCCCTATGCTAATGTCTATAGGTAGCCTAGAAGCTTTAAGGTGTTTCCTCTTCCTCCCAAACTCCTCACCTACAACTATCGTAAGAACAGTGTTGCCCTTTTTGGGCTTCTAACTTTAAGTCAGGTGGTATGTGAAGTTCCATTCAGGATTTGAGGTGTGTAAGCTTGGCTTCCAGTTTCCGCTTATGGGCGCGAAATATATGCATTCATGAGTGCAGCAATATACCGACCAGGCATGAACTTATGGCATCTTTTAGGGCACATCTCTCATATTCTTTTCTTTATTTTATTTTATTTTTGGCTTTTTATCTCTCCTTTCAGGCTTGGGTTGAGGGTTTTGGTTGGTTTTCTGGGCAGCCAAGCCTCTTCTGGATATTTTCCTTGAACAGTGCAACTTGTTCCTAGCTATAGAGACTAGGATTTTCTGGATGCGAGCATCAGGTGGGGATGGTTGTTTAGGAGTATGACCAAGGTTCTCTAGTCTGCAAAGGTTTCATGAGTTAAGGTGTTACATTTACAATGTCTTATTGCAAGAATGAGATCTAGAAGTGTTGCTATGACTGTTGTTTTACTCATGCTTTCCTGTATATTGCTCATATTATTCTCTCTCTTGGGCTGGAGCACTACTTTTTGAAAATTTTAGCGAGAGGGAGTGAGCTTCTAAGAGGTCAGTTGTAATGAAAATTTCAAGATTTCAAAATTTTGCGTAAGAAACGTAAGAAAAAGGAAAGTGAAATTTAAAAGGGGAGTAATAGAAAAAGGGAAGCTCTAGTACCTCTGTAGCCTGTTTATGACTCCTCCCCCAAACTTATCTTACACCCCATCTCAGGGTGTCAAAATTTGAGTAAGAAGTATAAACGGGCCTTCTTTATTTATTTATTTGTCGGGGAAGGCCCACTTGGACTCCAGGAGCATGCTGGCATAGATACCCCTAAGCACGTGATATTGCTCGTATTGCATGTTCTCCACCTTGAGTCTGGTAGTTGCGATAGCTACCATCAATGATAGGCAGAAGAACCCACAGTCATTTGATAGGGGTACCTGTTGAGGGTTTCTGTGGCAATATTGGGTCTTCTTGAAGTCCTTGACTTTTATCATTGTGAACACTCTGCAATGTTGTTGTATCATTTTGATGATGGCTTCAGCGCATGTGTTTGCCTTTTCTTCAGTAGGAGACTTTGTTGTCATCATGTTAGTTATTTTCTTCAGTGAGAAGGCTGCATTGGAGCTATTATACATAATTGCAGTCTTCATCAGCAGGTTGACGTACAGCAATGTCCAGTGGTTGTCATGAAGAATCAGCAAGAAGATGTGTTCAGGTGTGCCTACTTGAAGCCATCATTGCATCCGCTCTGTCTCTCCCTTCTTCTTGTCCTTTAGGATGTTGTCTACCAGTAGGAAATATGCCATGTGTGAGTTTGGCATTAAATCTCCTAAGAGTGCCTGGTAGGCTGACATCGTGCTCACAGAAAGGTACCCTCCTATTCTCAATGTTTCTTGGAGGTTGTCTTTGAGCACGCAGATGCCATCTCGTTCGAAGATGACATCTCCCAACGAATTGTCTTCCTTCAGAGAACTCATAATTATTATAAATTCTTCCATCGATAGACTAAAACATCTCCATCTGTCGAAGTTCTCGAAGGAAGGTACTATGTCTCCTTTCAGGCCTTCTGGTCTGTCGTTCCCCAGGTCTTTTTTTATTTCTACTTCTGCAGGTTGTCCTTTTGTAGGAGGAGCTTCAGGGGCATCAGATACTGAAGGCCGATGTTCATCTTCTACTTGATTTATAGCCTTTTCAGTTTCTGTAGCCCAACCCAGTTTCCAAGTTGTAGCCCTAGCCGGTTCTGTCAGGTTGACCCACATGTTCTTGAGTTGCTCCCTCCAAGATGTCTTCTTGGGGAGAGGGATGTTTGTGTGGACCCAGCGGGGCAGGACATCTACAGCCATCACTAGATCCTTGAATAATCGACGATCGTAGATGACCTCCATTGCGTACATGCCCCGCAATCCATGTAGGTCTTCTACTTGCAGGTCTTCTAGGGGAATACCCCTATTGATGGCTTCAATCATACGTAGGATGATGAAGGCATAATCCCCTAAACCAGCTCCTTCCTGGGAAACATTCTTGTTTATGGAGAAGAGTTTCCAGGACCCTTGGAACCTTGGACTCGCCTCTTTGATAGCCCGCTGAAGGTGTATAGGAATTTTTAAGGCGTCCCTAGCATCCTTCCTCTTGTAGATAAGTGAAGTTTTGTCCATCTCTACTAGGCAGCAGTTGAGCACCGTCCTCTTCCACTCCTTAAGGTCGATGACGATTAGGCCCCAGTGCTTTGCGTTATGGATGGGTAGCACCACTGTCTTGGTCTCCCTTCTCCTGACTGCCACTTGTAGTTCCAACACTTCTCTACCATGTATTCTTCTTTGTACAATAGGCTGGCTAGACGTGTGGTTCCGTTGAAGATCGGCTGCAGCTTATCTTGATGGAGGAACTCTTCTAGGAGGGTAGCACAAAGTACCTTGAACATCCTTTTGTGTACTTGCGCCATTTTCAGAAATACCCTCCGGAAGTCCTCCCTGGTCATTTTCATAAATACCCTCAGATGTCTACCCTTGTTGATATACAATATGTCTGACCCGGGTAAATCGTCATCGAGGACATCTGCCAGGACATGGACATCTCTGCAAGAGATGCGTGACACGGTTCTTCATGTCCATGTCCTTCATTTTGCAAGGTAGAGGAGGAGCTGATGTAGGTAACAACATTCTCTCTTTAGCTTGCCTCTCCCTAGCAGGCTCTTCCTTAAAGAAGGTTGTTAGCCCGCCCTCCTCATCTTCTGACGTCGCCTCTTGCACTTTCAGTACTGAGGCTTCCAGGATGGTGGGCATAGCCTCGACCGCTTTTTCAACACCCTTGATCGGAGGTTGTGATGTGGCCATTGGTCCAACTTCCTCTGAGGAAGCTTCTGTGGCGACATCTTTTATGTGGCTTTCTTCCTACGTATGCCCCAGCCTGGCCTTGGCAATCATCTTTAGTGTGGCCTCTATCTTCCCATCGTAGATGTAGTCATTGTGATCCTCATGAGATGGGAAGAGGAGTAAGTCATTTGATTCTTCCATCCCAGCTCCTAGCTCAGCTATCAGCCTATCTATCTCTGTTGCGCCGGCCGAGATAAGCATTGCGACCACCTCCTCCCGGTGAGCCTTTGCTTCCTGCTCTGCTTTTGTCAGAGTGAGTGCGGGAGGGGTGAGGCGATGTCCCACCTGTTGCTCATCCTCGTCTCCAGTTTCGTCCATCGCCTCCACTGGGTCATAGTTGAGGTCAAACCCCCTTGATTGTGATGTTTGTTTTTCATAGTGGGGGATTGACCTTCCTACTGGTTGGGTGCCTTGGTGCTCAACTATGGGGGATTTCCTTCAGCTTGTACTCCCGTTCTTTGCTGTGTCAGCTCTTGCCCCCGCCCCCCCCACACATTGTCATTGTGGATGGATGGGCTGGCGAGGGAGCATTCTAGGCTACTAGGGCACTTTGTCTTTTCTTCTCCGGTCGGGCCGCAAATTCTTTACATTCCTGCTCAAGCTTTCGATGGTCTTCTTTTACACCCTACTCCTCTTCGTGTAAGGTGGCCATCACCTATTCGTATTCCTTGCGCATCAGCTCGTTGTCGGTGTGTATGGCCTGCCCCTCCTTCCGTAGGATCACCATTTCTTCCTATATTTTTCGCAGTAGTACCATAATTGTCCATTGGTTGCTTAGGACTTTTTGCATGAACTCTAGGAGTCCTGATGTCATCTCGTCTATCTCCTTTACCTACATTATTAGTTAAGATAAAGAAGTAAAAAAAATTTCATTTATTGAATCGGTTTGATGCATGTGTTCTCACATTGCATCAAACCTATTACCTAAGGCACCCCCAAAAGAGGGTGTCTGTTGTTGTTGGTGGTGGTGCAGCTCTAGTCCTATGCATTTCGTTGACGCACTCGGCACAGTTGGCTGCTTAGATTGTGGTGGTGGGGGCATTTCCTTTGGTTAACTCTTCTTTGGCTCCGCCTCTGGTACGTCTTAAGAGGCTTGTCTTTCTACCTCTGCCTCCAGCATGTTGGTGTCAAGAGGGGCTTCTTCTTCGGCTTGGCCCCTCTCTATCTCTGGCTCCGATATGGCTTGGGAGTCTTGTCCTTCTGGCTCTGCCTCTGGCTATATGCTGGGTTGCGGGACCTCTTCAATGCCTTTAGTCTTTTCCGCTTCTCATTTCACTGTAGCAGTTTCCTCCTACGGTCTTGGAGAAGCAGGGTCTGCAACTTGTGCTTCCATCGGTCATTCTGTGGCCTTCTCTTTCTCAGCTTGCTTAATGGTGGCTTCTACTTTCTTTTTCTCCACCGCTAGTTTCTTCCTAGGCTCCTGGGTTTTCTTCACTATTAGTGTCGGGACACTACTTTCTTCTACTGCACGTGCAGGTTCTGTCGATGTGCTAGCATGCAGTGTCCCGGAGCTCATCTTCTTGATGTTGTCAAGAGTCGGTCGTAGCTTGTGGGCATCATAGAACGCCATTTCGGGGAGGGGAGTGGCTTCTTCAGTCCTTGGTGTTTAAAATATGCTTTCTCCCCCTTCATTTCTTTGTATTTTTGCAGTTCTCCTTCTTCTAGTAGGTAGTCGGCGATCCTCGCTATCTGACCACCCATACAGAAGGCAGACTTCCTATTTGGCTCACCACCTACAGCCGATGATAGCCTTCTGATAAGGATCCTTCCTATATTAACTGGTCACTTATTGATCATAGACCATATAAGGAAGAGATCCCTCTTGCTGACTGTCCCGGTCTCTGACCTGGCATCTATAGAGAAGGTGGTGATCTTTTGTATGACCTTGATGAAGCAGGAGTTGATTCTGGAGGCCTTGGAGTTCTTTGGATTGTGATTTCCCTCTCTAGTCATCTCCTACCACATCTTGTTACTGTCGTATGCAACAATCTCCTCTCCCCCAGAGCACCTGAATAGGATTTAGCCTCTTATTCAGACGCGGTGAAGATCTTGTTCAAGTCCGTCTCTGTTATCTGGTGGGTTTCGCCCCCAAGTCATACCTATAGATGGTAATCCCCTCCTCTTGCTACTCGTGTCTCGTCTCCGGTGGTAAACTTAGTCAATGAGGACATAAACTCTAGGGTTAGCCCTCCAGTACGACCCTACTTCGGGCGTGCAGATGGTTCATAAGTTTGCACCCTCCAAGAACTTTACTGTCCTGTCATATGGCCCCAGCCTCTTGTAGTCCTCCACGTCGAAGTACCGTGTTAGAACGCATTCCTTGTTAGTGGACATCCAGTCGTAGGTGGACTGGTGCACGATGTCCCAGGGTACGAACTGGGGCTCCCCCTGAGGCGTAGAGTCTCCTTCTACCGCCTTTTCAGTCTTCGCCTTCTTGCTGGGCCTGGGTTACTTGAATGCAGCTTTTCACTTTTTCTCATGCACTGGGCTTCCTGACTCCTCAGGTAGATACTTGGAGGCCTCTATTTTCCCTGTCTTCTCTGTTGCTTCTACAGACTCCTCTTGTGATACCCCCGCCAAGATCCTCTGATATTGTTCCAGTCGGAGATGGATCACCAGGAACTTGGGGACTGGTAGGGCGGTGATCCTCTTCAGCTTCTCATTTAAGTCCTTCACTATCACCTTTACCTCCTTCAGGAAGGTAGCCCTCTGGTACAGGGGATCGCTCGAAGCTGGAGAAGACATTCTGCAGGTTAAAGTAGATTAGTCCTCAATAAAGTATACCCAAAGATCACCTTTATTTTCCTAGGAACAATTATCATCAAATTATATATAATTATCAGGTTATAGTTTATTGTTGTTTCAATCGTGGTCATGGTTTTCAATCGCGGTCACAGTTATGGTTGTTTCAGAGCAAATTGCAGTCGTGGCTTTCTTGAAAAGATTTTGGTCACGATTCTTTTCTGAGAAGAAAATCGCGGTCGCGATGTCAATGACAGTCACGATTAATATCGCGGTCGCGGTCGTTTCATCAAAAAAGCCAAACTTAGTGCTTTTTAGGGGATAACAACATGTGGTCCTTAGGGTTTTACACCCCACGTCGGTTAAGATGACCAAGATCTCGGTCCGCTCCATCCGTTCAATTCTTTCAAATGTTGTTCTTTGTCCATTTATTATTTTTTTCATTTTTAGGGTTTTAAGGTCTTTCATTTTAGGGCCGAAAAAAGGGAACGGGAAAGAGAGCGGGGCTAAGTGCCCAGAAAGAAGGTGTTGATGAGGTGAAAAATTGACCAAACGGCGAGAGCGGCTCACCGTAGCGGTGAAGGAAGAGATCGAGATCAAGGTAAAACCCGTCGGTGCAAAGAAAGGAGAAATGAGAAGGTTACCTAGTCGATGGGAGAGGTTGTGATGATAGTGAAAGTCACGAACGGCAAAGAAAATGATCTTGGAGGACCTGCGGCAGCAACTATCTCAGGCGTTGGACGGCAGAATCACGGTTGCGGCTTCGGTTCTCGAATGAACAAACTAGAAAATCTTAGGGTTTGCACGAAAGCGAAGGGAGCGTAAAGAGTCTATCGTTCGGTGACTTAAAAGTAATTGTAGGTGTCCATATTGTGACCTAACTTATACAAGTAAAACATTGCGGTCGCGGTCTTTGCCACGGTCACGATTCCCTGAACAAACCACGGTCGCAGTCTTTTCGGATAAGAGAAAAGATCGTGGTCTTAATTATTCGATAAGCATGAGCAAAGCCGCGATCACGATTATATTCGCGGTCATGATTAGAATCACAGTCGTGATTAAGCAAGACCAAACCTTCTTGGAAACTTAAACTTAAACTTATTAAATTCAAAATGAAGATGAAAAAATTCTCAGAAAAGGGGGGAAAACTCAAACTAAAGGAGAAAAGGTAAGATAAAAAAAAGATAAAGAGAAGAGAGATGAAAATTTGGGTTGCCTCCCAAGATGCACTTGCTTTAAAGTCTCTTAGATATACTGAATAAATTTTTCACTTCTCTAGTCCTTTAGTCGGATGAAGCAACTCTTGATCCTTTTCTTTGTTGAGTTGGGTTGGTTCATCCAGGTTGATCTCTGATCTTCTTAAAAAGTCTTCATCCTCATAGAATCTTTTCAACCTGTGTCCATTGACCTTGAAGATCCCACTATTTTCTCCTTAAATCTCCATCATTCCTGATGGATAAATCTTTTCCACAGAGTGGGTCTGACCATCCTGTTTTGAGCTTCCCATGGAAAAGTCTGATGCTAGAATTGAAGAGAAGAACTTTGTCTCCTTCACGAATGTCTTTGTTCCTTAGGTGGGCATCATGCCACACCTTGGTCCTCTGCTTGTAAATCTTTGCATTTTCATAATCATGCAATCTTAGCTCCTCGAGCTCTTGTAGCTGCAGATATCTCTTTTGCCATGCCTTTTCCGGTCCATATTTAGACATTTAATCACCCAAAGGGCCTTGTGCTGAAGCTCTAAGGGTAAATGACAAGACTTTCCATAGATTAGCCTATAAGGCATTGTGACTATGGGTGTCTTGTAAGCAGTTCTATAAGCCCAGAGAGCATCTTCGAGCTTAATGGACTGGTCTTTCCGAGTACAGATGATAGTCTTTTCCAAAATTTGCTTAACCTTCCTATTAGATACCTCCACCTGTCTAGAGGTTTGAGGGTGATAGGGTGTTGCAACCTTGTGCTTGACCCCATACTTCTTCTGCAGTGCCTCAAATTGCTTCTCCCCAAAGTGTGATCCGCCATCGCTTATCACAGTGCAGGGTACTCCAAAGCGCGGAAAGATGGTTTTCTCAAATAGCTTAATCACAGACTTAAAGTCACAAGTTTGGGTAGCAACAACCTCTACCCATTTCGACATGTAGTCCACAACAACAAATATGTATTGATAACCTTTTGACGAGGGGAAGGGACCCATGTAGTCTATTCCCCAGACGTCAAAGATCTCAACTTCTACCCAGTTTGTCATGGCACTCCTTGCAAACTTTCACATAAGCAGCAACGTCCTTGAATAGCGAAGGCCAGTAAAATCTTGATTGAAGCACTTTTGCGGCAGTTATGTCCCCACTATGATGCCCTCCATAGGGTGAAGAGTGGTATTCTCTCAATATTAGTGGGGCCGCCTCTTCCGGTATACACCTTATGTACAAACTATCAGAACATTTCTTGAATAGCAATGGGTCATCCCAATAGTAGTTCCTCACATCAGACAAGAGCTTTTTTTTCTGGTTGTATGTGATGTCCGGCGGTAGCTCGCCACAGGCTAGGTAATTACAAATGTATGTGAACCACGGTAGGTTTGGCTCGTCAGACTGAGCCATTAACAGAGCATCATCAGCATATTTGTCGTTTACAAGCAACTGGTTTTCTTCATCGTGAACTATTCTCAAGAGATGGTCTGCGACCACATTCTCTTTTCCTTTCTTATCAATTATCTCATGGTCAAACTCTTGCAGAAGCAGGGCCCATCTCAGCAGTCTAGGCTTTGTGTCCTTCTTTTGCATCAAGTAGCGTATGGCTCCATGGTCAGTATAGACCTTTACCTTTGCCACTATAAGATATGATTTGAATTTGTCAAATGCGAAAACGATTGCCAACATTTATTTTTCTGTGGTGGTGTAGTTTACTTTTGCCTCATCTAGAGTCCATCTGGCGTAACAAATGACATAATGCTTCTTGTCCTTCGTCTTTCCTAGGACATCCCCCACAACGTAGTCTCTAGCATCACACATTAATTCAAAGGGGATCTCCCAATCCGGAGCTTGGAGAATAGGAGGAGTTACTAGGGCTTCCTTCAGAGCCTGGAAGGCTTTCAAATAGTCATTAGTAAAATCAAATTATGCATCCTTAATTAGCAGGTTTGAGAGGGGTTTTGATATCTTTGAGAAGTCCTTGATGAATCTTCTATAATAACTGACGTGACCGAGAAAACTTCATACCCCTATCATGGACTTTGGCGAAGGCAGTCTAGAAATAGCCTCGACCTTGCTTACATCTACTTCAATGCCTTTCTTGGAGACTTTATGGCCAAGGACTATGCCTTCCTGTACCATAAAATGACACTTTTCCCAGTTAAGGAATAAGTTCTTTTCCTCACAGTGATATAGGACTAACGATAGGTTTTACAAGTAGGCATCGAAATCTCTTCCATAAATAGAAAAATCATCCATAAAGACTTCCACAATGTCCTCCAGAAAGTCTGAGAACATCGAGATCATGCAACATTGGAACAGGAGCATTGCATAATCTGAATGGCATTCATCTGAAGGCATAGGTACCATATAGACAGGTGAAGGTAGTTTTCTCCTGATCATCAGGTAGGATGGGAACTTGGTAAAATCCGGAATAACCATCCAAGAAGCAAAAATATTCATGATGTGCAAGCCTTTCTAGCACTTGGTCGATAAAGGGAAGAGGGTAGTGATCTTTCACCCGGTTACAGTCTGGACGGATACTTCATCTCCTTTATCACCCTTCACCACTGTCATCCCCCTTTCTTTGGTACAACATGAATTGTGCTCACCCAATTGCTGTCACTGATCGGGTAGATAATACTTGCATCTCTTAGCTTGATGACTTCCTTCTTTACAACTTCTTTCAACATCTGGTTCAACTTCCTCAGGGGTTGAATAAGGGGTTTTGCAGATTCTTCAAGATTTATTCGGTGCATACACAAAGTAGGGTTTAGTCCCTTAATATTATCCACCAAATACCCTATAGCTTGTATATGGAGCCTTAGCTCCTTAAGGAGTCTTTCCAGTTGTTATTCGGTCAGATTGGCATTGACAATGACAAGATTTCTTTCTTTAGGGTCAAGAAACTCATACTTCAGACCTTCTGGTAGTTGTTTCAGCTCTGGGTTAGGTTTTGGTACTTTCTCTTCTGCCATGGTTAATTCTAAAGAAGCATACTTCGCCATCTTGACAACTTCCTCTTCATCATTCAGATCTCCTTCATCTTGGTTCAGGTAGTCAAGGATCTCATCTACCTCGGGATTGTCGATCTATGATTCCTCTTCGTTCAACACCCTCATAAGAGGGTCTACCACTGATGTGTCCTCTTCGACCTCCATTTTTTCCATTTCCAACCTAACATCTACACCTCCACCGAATGGTCATTCCCTCTCAACACAGTCATGCTACACCTCACCCACCACGGTCGTGCTACCTATCACGGCCGTGCTAACCCAAAATTTTTAACTTTTTCTACATTAATTTTCCCAAACAACCCCCAGTTAATCTAGATGCTTGTCTATCACCTATATATACCTAAGTGGAGGCTGTAGCACAAAGTTACACTCACCTACCATTCAGTTCCACCTACCTAGTGCATTCAAGGAGCTCCTACATACTCCTACCTACCTCGACCTCATTTCCACCTTTCCTCACCTCAAAACCCTAGTTTTCTAAGGTTTTGACCATTTCCAACCACCCTTCCACGATTTTCATCCACTTTGATGTGGAGATGGAGTTTCACTTATTGTTGGAGGTGAAGAAGAAGGGATCTTCATTGAGATCCATGGCTACATATTCTTCTTCTTCTTCTTATCTTTTTATACTATGAGTAGCTAAACCCCTCTTGTTGGGCTTCTTAGGGAGAAAATCATACTTTGATACCATGATGAGGGAAAATAACTTGTAAACTCTATACATTCATTTTATGATGATTGTATTCTACTTTTATCTTTTTTCCCATACTTCTTCTTATGGTTTGTTCTTAGAATCATGGATTGATTGTTGATTTAAGCTTGAAGTCACTTAAACTCTAGGTTTGATGGTTTGTATGAGGCTATTTTAGGGATTGATCCTAGGTCCAAATAGTGGATCCCTAGCTAGCACCCTATCTACCCACATACATATCCCCTATGTTACTTTGAAGTGGAAGATCTAAGTAGCTAGTGTAGGAGTGGTTAGTGCAATTGCCTAGGAGTTTCCTAAAAGCTAAATGGTGAGTGATGTGAGTTGAGATTCCCTTGCCTCCACTCTATATTTCTACATTTGAGTCATAATTTACCTAAGGACGCCTACCCTAGAAACATGTACTTGCTATATCTACTTCGAATTTCACCTAAACCCTAGCTCAATTGAGCCTCATAAGGTCGGATAGGGTGTATAAGGTTGTAGTTCCCCTTCACACACCTCATCCCACCCATGGACAACAACTAGCTTAAGGTAATGCCACTAACATTTGTTCTATTGTTTGTTTGTCAATCTAGAATGAATAGATATAATTTGTATGTTATAACCCCTCCCCATCTTGAATCCTAGTTACATTCCCCCAAACGGCCCACACCTCCTTACTTGCTTAAAACCCTAATTTTCTCTTGCTAGTTAATTCTCATTTAGTTACTTAATTTAGTTGGCTCCCTAACTAGTTGGTTTGTTCTTGATAGATAGGTTTGCTAGTATAGTTAGTGCACCTTTGTGCTTACTTTTCCTAGTTCATGTTAGTCTACTGCTAGTGTTCCTCTAGGTTGGTAATTAGGATTACTTTTTTGTGTAGTATTATAGTTAGCCTTTGTCTCTTGTCATCTTTATTTGTTAATTGCTTGTTAGTGCACTATATCTCTTGATTTTCTTTCCTTGGTGCTAATTTCTCTCTTCTCACTAAGTTGTCTTTCTTGCAATTAGAACTTAACTAGTCTAGGGTTAACATAGGTTTTAGTTGGTTGTTCCCTTAATTGTTTGTGAAGACCTTTAGTAAAAAAAATTAAACCCTTGAACCCAACACTCTACTTTAGAAAATTATCTTAATCTAACTAAGCTCTAGTCCCCCTCTCTCCATGTGGATCAACCCTATTCTTGTCACTTGTCTATGCTATAACACGACCATGTGTGCTTGCAGGTTAGTGTGCTAGTCTAAGTGGGTGTTTTAGTGTAGTACCTCATAAATATCAAAAGATCCCATGTGTCTTAAAACCTAGAGTTACATCTATTCCAACTCAATTGGATATGTGTACGCCTTTGGCCAAAAAGACAACATTTTGATGCTCTGCAAACTGACCATGATCGAGGCTCTGTAGTTGAATATGGTAGTTTTGTGTGGTCAGGTTGTTGGACATATAGTAAAGAGGTAGTCGTGCAGGGTAGCTTTGATCTAGAGGTGGTGTTGGTCCTAGTAGAGAATAAAGGTGAGAGTTTTATTGTTTTTGGGTGGCCAGCTAAGTCCTTCACGAATGTGAGACGGGTGGCAAAAGTGCCTAGTTGTTGTGATGGTAGAGGATAGGTCTGTCATGTTGGTTGGCACACTAGGGAAGAAAGACCTACATTGGCTAGGTTTTATGTCTAGAGAATGATGGAGGAGAGGGATAGATATGGTGAGGAGGAAAGGAATAAGAGGAGAGGAAAAGCAGTGTCAATTTACAATTAAGGGGGGACTCTTACAATATGGTGCACGATGATATTTTTAAATGAAGTTGGTTTCTCTCATGGAAATCAAATGAGGATTTGCATTTTAAAGTTAAGAGATTTATTTTTTCTCAAAATAATTAAATGATTAGGTCAATTATAACTTGGATAATTGCTTCCTATTCTATTTAAATTGAGAGTGTAAATAATCATTCATTGACATGAAAATTAAAAGTTAGGATAATCAAGATGTGAGGAATCTGGATTTGGCATCAATTTTACATATTGAAAAGCATTAATATTATATTTCAGTTTCTATATTCTAAGTATGCATCTAATGCATCTGTCCCACTTAATTGGTCAATTAGGATAAAATCTTTTATATTCTCATGAATTCTCTCATTCTTTAGTGCTATGATTATTCTTAAGTGTCAAATTATAATCATGCCTTTTATTTTAAAATTTTATGCATAAGTTCTTATTATTTAGTGTATTATAGTCACCTTTATCATTAAACTCTCTATGTTGAAGGTATTGTGAAAAATTCCATTATTTGATTCTAGGTAGGTTTGATATATTCCAAATCATAGGAAATGCAATAAAAACACAATCAAAAGGGTCCTAGAAAGATGGAGGTTCAATATAATAAAATTAGAATTGGTTGTGTTGTGACACATATCTCCTTTCTTGTATCCATGCTATATTAGAACCTATAAAGGGGGAAACAAGGTCATCACAACAATGCTAAGTACATGGTTTCCTTAAAGGACATAATTACATAATAATGGATGCATAATTTTAATTAAAGAATATCTCATTTGGAAGTATAATATAAAAAAGTAAAGAAATTATCATTATCATTTTCATTTAAGAAAGAAAAAAATATAATTCCAATTATCTATTATATTGTGTACAAAAAGTAATAGTCACTCATTCTAATTATAAGGGTGCATTATATTCATTGCCACAAAGGATTAGTCATTCCTTAATTTTGTTTAATTGTGTAGGAGGATGCATCAAGTTAACCCACAAACTTAGACACTTCTTAATACTCATTATAATAGGAAGGAAACATCAATTATGGATCCAAAGATACTCAAGAAGATGGGTACCGATGTATTATGCCCTTACTCTCTTTAACATGGGAATTATTAATTCTTACATGAAAGTAATTTAATTGTTCATCAACTTATTATGCAACATTTATAAGATAATCATAAGGAACATGTATTATATACAAGAGATTATTGTATGTATTATGATATATATCCAAAAGTTTCAAGAAGAAACATATCATGCTTCTAATCCTAATGGTCTAGATAGTCATCAAATAGGATAACCCCACATACATGGATTCATATTTATGTCAATATTGGGGTCACCTGACTCGGTCAAACCTAGTCAAGGCATTAAAAAATTAGAATTCATATCTAGAAGATCACTATGACATTTATTATGTTTCTAATATGTTAGGGGTCAACCTAATGCAAACATTTACCCAAGATGGATTAATAAAACATGATTATGGCTTAAGTATAAAGGGTTATCAACAAAGGGTTTATCATTATAGACATGGTTTATAGGGCACATCATGCAAAAAAGTGCTAAGATCAATATATCAAATTAATGTTAAATATATTAGGGTCAAAAAGTAATTTCAAATTCCACAATTCATGTTGATTTAATATATGCATTATTTCTTGTGATCATTGGTCACTTTTGTGTGTCAAAATTAGGTTTTAAGGGTACATTCATTTAGTTCATCCAATTTCAAATGGTATGGAAGTTCACAATTGTTAGACAAACTTATAAAATTCTTTGATTTTTGATAAGTAAATATATTTAGTAAAATGTATAGCAAGTACGATACCTTATTTGACACACTAGGGCCTCCCATCCTTCCATTTTCTAAGTTATTGATGTGCTCCATGTCATCTATCCACTTGTGCCTATTGTCCTTCAATTATACAATTCATCTACTGGCCAGTCTAGCTAGACTAAGCTTTCCATGATTCTTTCTCCCTTTCGGTCATATTCCTCCACTAAAGTATGCAAACAATGTAGTTCATATTATCTATCTAATGCATTACTTTGTGATGGTGATACTCTGGTAACAAACCTAGCTCTTTATTGGTGGGTGGGTTAGTTAGTGGCAATTTGATGTCCTTGTCAAGGCATCTATCCTCATAGTTGGTTTCTGTGGTGAGGGAAGACTTGTGACTTGTTGCCTTCACCTTTGAAAAAGGTAAGGTATGAATATGGTCACAAAGTGGGGAACCCTATATAGAATTTTTCATACCCTATCAAGACCTCCTCAGTTTTGCAAGACATCTATAAAAGTGGTGGTGTCTTATGTTTGGGTGAGGGTTTTTAGAAAGACTACTTGGACCCATCTAGCTCATGGAAAAAATTGGGTTTGTAAGCACCAGGACACCCTTTGATGTAAATCTTGATCCTATCACAAGCTTCTCCTCACATTAGAAAATCATGAGTTGATGCATGATCATGATGTGAGCACTGAAAATGCCAATTTTGAACCCAATCTTCCACAATTACAAGGTTGACGTACTCAACCATGAAAACATTAGTGGCTCTTTAAGAAAGGCAACACAACCTACATCATATCTCCTCGTGAATTCTCATTCCCAAATAAAGCATGAGAACCCCCTTATATTAAGCATTCATAGATTGACTTGTTATTGTAGTTTGAGGCTCTCATCCGTAGAATGGGTGGAGAAAAAAAAGGTTGCTAATAATTGCTCTACCTTGTATCTTATCCTATGATTTACAGTTCTAATTTAAGTCGTGAGGATCCTAGAGAAAATCCCCCAGTCACCTATGTGTTACAATCTTGTTTGATGGGGTTGATGCGAGGATTTTAAGTCGCTCTTATAGGCTAGTTTCAAATCCATTTTATCAGTGTATTGGTCATATTTTAGGTTAATACCGCATGATTCATTTCCTTTGGCCTACAATCTCATTATACATCAAATTTGTCTTATTTAATCTTATTTTGTATAAAAGATCATATTTCTCGTATTTGATTGGTGTTCTTCTCTTTATTTCAGGAAATTCGCATATATGTAGCCGTCGATACCATCGAAGGATGTCGATACCATCGATGGATGTCGATACTATCCAGACTGCCACAGTGAGGTAGCCGGAAAGAGAAAAATGGGTCGATACCATCGACCCAGAAGTCGATGGTATCGAGCTGCCATCAGAGAGAATGCCAGAAAATCAAGGAGCATTGATACCCTACACGAGTCGATACCATCGACCCACCTTCAATGGTATCGACGTCGTCAGATCAAGAAACTACCCATATTGATCTAAAACGAACGACCGTGATGTTTTGGCGGTTGTAAGTGATCCCTATACCTAAAAAAGAGAGCCCAAGTCATACTATGACGTCATTTGCCACTGTACAAGTCTCGGAAGAGGAGAGGACGAAGAACGGAGACCAGAGCTACGCCCCAAATGTTTCCAGATCTGCAGACTGAGTTTTCTACTGCCAGAAGGCTACAGAATGCCCATCCCGCATCAAGGATCACCCGGTTCTCTTTCATTTAGGGGTTACACCATCTCCATCCATGTTTCCCCTATGTTTTCTTCTCCTTTTATGGTGTTTCTCATTGAGATGAACATGCGGGGCTAATCCCCTTTATCTTTAGGACCGGGAGTAGCCTGGGTAATCATTGTATAACACTTTTTGCATAGTTAATCATAATTTGTCTCTCAAATCCGTGGTATGATATTGTTTTCTCAATTCTATCATTGTGCTTGATCACCATAACGGTAATTTAATACCTTTAATTTCTTTTGACAAAGAATTAATGGTTGAAAAGACACAATAATCACATTAACTTATAAATCCCTTGGAAAAGGTGAGGTATAGTTAATGATGGAAACCAAAAGATATGTTTTTCATGCACCAAATTTAGGGTATAGGTTTCTACTGATGTGGAACCGACCAAGATTAAGGTAGTGAATTGTATCACGGAAGTGAAAATTTCTATTCACAGGCCACTACCCGAGATAGGAGACAAGTTGTGATAATTATGTAGGAATTCGTACAACAAGAGTCTGTGGTGAAACTGCAATCCTAAAGATCCCATTTTAATTGATTAAACCAACCATTTAATCGATTGCTTTGTTTTCTTTTGTTTTTATTTTATTTTTCAAACAACTCTCATTTTTTTTATAATTGGTCTAGCTAATTGCAAGTAGTTAGTAGTAGTCTACCGAAATTACGTTCCCTAAGTTTGACTCGGGCCTCATAAAGGCCTATATTACATTGACGTGTGCACTTTCATTTTACGCACGATTTAATCGTGTCAAGTTTTTGGTGCCGTTGCCGGGGAACGACAATTTTCGGCACTACGAGTGCTGCGAATAGCCACACTTGGCCACTTTTTCATATAATTCTTAAAAATTTTAAAATTAATTTCACATCTTTTAATTATTTATTCATCTTTAGCACTGTACTGAAATAATTTCCATCTTTTCAGATGCTAGTTGATGGTAAAGACGCGTAGCATAGACTACGCAGAATTATCAGTAATTCTGCCATTAGGTGAAGGAGTCGAGTTGACAAATCCACCACCTGAGGAATTTGAACAAGAGCCTAAAGAAATGGCTGAAGAAAAGACAATATGGGAGAAGATTAAGGCTTCTTCCTCATCAGCATCAAAGGGGGCGATCAAAAGGTAGGCAATCAACATTCCCACATATAAGATTGATCCAACATTGATAAACCCGGTCAAGTCTCAAGCATTTCATTGGCTGAAGAATGAAGATCTTGTTGCTCACATCAGCACATTTGTGGAAAATTGTAACATGATAAAGATTGATAGGTTTCCACAGGAGGCACTCTACTTGAAGTTATTTTCCAGCTCTCTCGCAGGAAATGCACAAGAATGGCTACACAACCTTGATGATGAAATCATTGAGACTTGAAATCAAATGATTGAGGTCTTTTTCGAGTGATTTTTCCCACTTGAGAAGACCAATGACCTACTGAAGAAAATTCACAATTTTAGCCAAAAGGCGGGAGAAACCTATTCTGAGACATGGCAACATTTCCAGATCATGTTGAGGAGGTGCCCACATCATGGGATGGACAAGGAAAAACAAGTAAAAAAATTCTACTTTGCTCTCAATGAGCATGACAGAAGCAACTTAGATTCAGCAAGCTTAGGTTTCTTCTTGAACAACACAGACACAAGGTGTTGGGAGATCTTAAAAAACATGGCTAAGAAATAGTTCTGGGGTGAAAGAGATGCACTGGAATAAGTTAGAGTTGTAGGGGATGCAAAAGCCATCAAAGAACTAAATGATAAGATGGACTTGATTGCGAAGAGACTTCTAGTCAAAGAAGATGGAGGATCTGATGATGAGGCACAAGTGAAATTCATGCGCCAGCAACAGGGGTATAGAAATAATGACTATTCTTGGAGGAAGTACAAAAAGTTTTCATGGAAGGATCCAAATAATTTCCTTCAGGATCCTGATGCTAAGCCACAAACCACGATAGAGGAAAAGAGCAATGAGTTGCTCAATCAGGTGATAAATAAGATTCAAGAGCTAATGAGCATGTTTGGCCAACAAATCAAGCAACAAGGAGAATTTATGAACCAATTTGGGCAAACTCTACAAAGTCATGGGGCTCAGATGAGGACTCTTGGGACATCTATAGCACAGATGGCAGCTGAAATAGCAAGTCTGAAGAAGCCCACAGTGTAAGGTTTCTTGGGAAATATAAATGTTCCAGGAGGGAACCACCAGGCTAAAGCCATTCTACTGAGGAGTGGAAAGAAACTTTTAAACCCTAGGGCCGATGAATCGAGCACCCTACAGGCAAAAGCTTAAGGTGAGACCACAGAGGATATTGAAGTGGTAGAGAGAGTTGAAGATGAAGGAGGGAAGGCCATAGAGGAGCCTATTACAGAGAAGGAGAAGGATAATAATAAGACGCCATATGTGCCACCACATCAGAGGGCACAAACCGTCCTCGTCCCTTACCGCAACAGTCTCAAAGCCAAGAAAGTGGATGCACGGTTCAAGAAATTTTTGGACAGTTTTAGAAATTCTGTTAATATTCCTTTATTGGAAATGATTGAGCAGATACCCTCGTATGGTAAATTCTTGAAAGACATAATTACCAAGAACATGAAGATACCTGATACAAAGGTGGTAGTGCTTAAGGAGTAGGTCAGCACCTTCATTCTAGGTAAACTGCCACCAAAGATACAAGATCTGGACTGCTTCAACATCTCTTGCTATATTGGAAAAATAAAATTTGGTGAGGCACTATGTGATTCTGGGGAAAGTATCAACTTGATGCCCCTCCCTACATTTAAAAAGCTTGGGCTAAAAGAATCTCAGCAAAGCAATATGACAATTCAACTGGAAAAAAATTATGTGGTGAGGCTGTATGGTATTTGCGAGGATGTCTTAGTAAAGGTTGATAGGTTTGTGTTCCTGGCTGATTTTGTTGTTTTGGAGATGCAAGATGAACTAGGGAATGAGCTACTTTTGGGAAGACCTTTACAAGCCATTTCCGACATGATACTGGAGATGGGTAGAGGCCGGTTGACAATGGGTATGCCGATGATAGATTTGAAATACTCATGCCACCGAATCCAAAGCAGTCACAAGCAAATGAACAATGTCATAAAATAAAGCACTTTGAGCACCACATCTCTCTTTGTCTAGGGATGCCATTTCTTGATATGGCTCATGTAATGATGAAGGTAGATAACGGAACAATTTTTGTGGACATCATGGAGCAGAGGAAGGTAATCTCTCTTGTGAAAGTAGTGGGTTACCCCAACGATAAAGAAGAAGATGTTTCACCATCTACTGAGGAGGAGGCTATAGTAGTCTCCATATGTTTGACTCATACTCGCAACTGCCCCTTGAGCCATGTCTTTTCAACTTAATGGAAGATTGGATGAGAAGTACCTCATTACAAGAATGTGTAAAGATGCTTCAAGAGCTTCCTTTCTATTACGTCAAGCACTATGAAGATATGGGACCATTGCCACCACCGATTCAATCTTCCTTGGTCAGCCCACCTGAGTTGGAACTTAAGTCATTGCCCCCCACTTAAAGTATGTCTTCTTGGCAGATAATGAGAAGCTTCTGGTGATCATATCGGCATATCTGAGTGCCAATGAGGAATCACAGTTGATGATTGTGTTGAAGAACTACCGTGGTGCATTTGGGTGGTCTGTTTCTGACATCAAGGGGATCTCCCCTACTTTATGCTACCACAAGATCCGGCTTGTAGAAGGAGCCAAGCCAGTGATTCAGCCACAGCGTC
Organism: Alisma plantago-aquatica; assembly: GCA_963693085.1. Lineage (NCBI taxonomy): Eukaryota > Viridiplantae > Streptophyta > Magnoliopsida > Alismatales > Alismataceae > Alisma > Alisma plantago-aquatica. Next base: position 1,173,292,601 of record OY856412.1, read on the forward strand.
GACTCAATCCTAGCATGATGGAGGTCATCAAGAAGGAGGTGATCAAGCTTCTTTCGGCGGGCATCATTTATGCTATTTCATATTCGACATGGGTAAGCCCCACACAGGTAGTCCCTAAAAGGGGGGAATCAGTGTCACTCAAAATATGTTGAACGAACCGGTCCCCACTCGATTGGTAACCGAATGGTGTGTTTTTATTGATTACCGCCGTCTGAACTCTGCTACTTTGAAAGATCATTTTCCTCTCCCATTCATTGATCAAATTTTAGAGCGATTGGCTGGCCGCTCTCATTTTTGCTTTTTAGATGGCTATTCCGGCTATAATCAGATTTCCATTGATCCTATGGACCAAGAGAAGTCAACCTTCACTTGTCCTTACAGAACTTTCGCTTATCGCCGCATGCCTTTTGGTTTGTGCAACGCACCGACCACTTTTCAGTGCTACATGCTTGCTATTTTCTCTGATATGGTGGAGTGCTACTTAGAAGTTTTTATGGATGACTTTTCCATCTACGGTGCGTCATTTGACGAATGTTTGCAAAATCTAGATAAGGTGTTGTAGAGATGTGAGGACACACATTTGGTCCTCAATTGGGAAAAGTGTCATATGATGGTAAATGAAGGCATAGTGCTAGGTCACAAGGTGTCCTACAAGGGACTGGAGGTGGATCCAGTAAAGATTGAGGTTATTTCCAAACTACCTCCACCAAATACGGTGAAAGGGGTGTGGATTTTCCTTGGTCACGCGGCATTTTATCGCCGGTTTATCAAGGACTTTTCGAAAATAGCTAAGCCGCTATCGGAATTGCTTGAGAAAGATGCAGTTTTTTATTTTAACGATAAATGTCTGCATGCTTTTGTGGTACTTAAGGAAAAATTGATTTCTGCGTCGGTTGTTCAAACGCCGGATTGGACTAAGCCCTACGAACTTATCTGTGATGCGTCGGATTTTACCGTAGGGGCTGTTCTTGGGCAGCGTCTTGGGAACACACCTATAGTGATTTTTATGCATCTAAAACTCTAAATGATGCCCAACTAAATTACACCACTACCGAGAAAGAATTGCTTGTCGTGGTTTTTGCTTTCGAAAAGTTTAGGCAATACTTAGTGGGTTCTAAAGTTGTGGTGTGGACTGATCATGCCGCCATAAAATACTTAATGGAGAAGAAAGATGCTAAACCTAGATTGATTAGGTGGATCTTATTATTACAAGAATTCGACCATGAAATTAAGGATAAGGAGGGCATTGAAATGTGGTTGCAAACCACTTATCTCGGTTAGAGCGGGTTAATGAGAGGGATACTAACATACCCATTACCGAGACATTTCTGGATGAGAAAATTCTTTCAATTCAATCTACGGATCCTTGGTTTTCGCATATTGTCAATTACCTTGCATGTCAGGAAATCCTGCATGATTGGACTTATCCAGAGAAAAAAAGTTTTTTCCATTCTTTGAGATATTATTTTTGGATGACCCTATTTTGTTGAGACAATGTAGGGACGGAATCTTCCGCAGGTGTGTACCAGAAAATGAATATGATAGTGTACTTAGACATTGTTATACACTACCCACCGGCGGTCATCATGCGAGTTCAAGGACGGCGACCAAGGTGCTAGAGAGTGGCCTTTACTGGCCTACACTTTTCAGAGATGCCTATGACTATGTGAGGCAGTGTGATTCCTGTCAAAGGGCAGGTTATCTCAAAATGGCAAGAGATGTCCCTCAATGTATTTCAAGAAGTTGAGGTATTTGATTTGTGGGGTATTGACTTCATGGGACCCTTTGTATCCTCTAATTCAAATTTATATATCTTGATTGCTGTCGATTATGTATCAAAGTGGGTAGAGGCAATACCCATAAGGACTAATGACGCTGCCATAGTATGCAGGTTCGTGAAGGATCATATTTTCTATAGGTTTGGTTTGCCATGGATGATCATTAGCGATGGGGGCACCCACTTCACAAATCAGAAATTTGCTACATTATTGAGCAAATACGGGGTTAAACACAATGTAGGTACCCCGTATCACCCGCAAACACAAGGTCAGGTGGAAGTGTTGAAAAGGGAGATTAAGAAGATCCTGGAGCGCACGATGGCCCCGTCAAGGAAGAATTGGAGTGTGTTTCTACCGGATGCACTATGGGCATATAGAACCGCATATAAAACACCTATAGGCACTACACCTTTTAGGTTGGTGTACGGCCGGGCCTACCATTTTCTAGTAGAATTGGAGCACAAAGTGCACTGGGCGCTAAGGAAATTGAATTTGAGCATGGATGAGGCAGGGAGAAAGCAAATGTTAGAGCTCAATGGGATAGATGAGCTAAGGATTAATTCCTACGAGAACTCAAGGATCTATAAGAAGTAGACAAAGCAAATCCATGATCGCCACATTCAGCTGCAAGTGTTCAAAAAGGGTGAGAGGGTGCTTTTGTTCAATTCAAGGTTAAAGTTGCATCCTGGAAAATTGTGATCCCACTGGAGTGGACCGTTTGTGGTAGAGGAGGTGCGACCCCATGGTGCTATCATGGTTAAGGATGGTGATAGAACATTCTTAGTAAATGGTCAAAGATTGAAGCACTATTATGGGGAGGACTACACAAGGAAGGTGCATGAGGTTAAACTCATGGTGCTTAAGGAAGAATGAACAACTTGATTTTGTCTATCCTAAGATGTTAAAGTAGGGTGCTTGTTGGGAGGCAACCCAACCATTGGTAGATTTCATTTCCATTTACTTCAGTAGTTTTGTTTAATTTCATTTTTAGTGTAAAAATGATACCCTGATACGTTTGCTAAGTGTGAAGGACTGCTTGGGTGTCAATACCATCGACCCTTATGTCGATGGTAGCGACAAGGGTGCAGAGTGACAGCTATAGAAAATCTTCTCCGCCTCGTCGATAGTATCGACCCCCTAACAGGTTGATCGACTAAAATTCTGGAGCAAGTCAATAGTATCAGCACCATGGTCGATGCTCGCAAGATCCCTAAAGATTTTCAGAAAAATTGGTAGCAGAGATATCGATACCATCAATGGTCATGTCGATGGTATCGACACAACTTCAGAGGAATCCACCGCCAAGTCCCCACGACGATGATGGATGCATACAGAAGTTGATGCCATCGATGTCATGTCAATGGTATTGATGGTCCACGTCAGCGATCCACGAGACACCATCAACGAAGTGTGCCTAATCTGGAGGTCAATATGTGGGACGGGTCGATACCATCGACCCTTATCGATGGTATCAATGCATCACCGATCTGTGCCCCCACATCCAACAATCGGCGACCGTCGATGCTAGTGAAGGAATGGATTGTGCTACAGGTGTCAATACCATCGACAACCTGTCGATGGTATCGACAGGGTACTAGGGGCGCCGACCTCAGCTATAAAAGGAAGGGTTGTATTTCATTTTTCTTTACACCTTCAGAGTATTCTTCCTCAACCTCGACATTGAGCATTGACGAGTAGACAAAGACCTTCACCGAGAATCTGGTGAGCTACACATCTTCCCTGAGTTCATCATCGACTACGGAGATCATCTTCTCCGTCCTCCACCGAGCTCTTTTTCACTATCTTTTCTCTGTTCATCATGGTGAGGCATGGAGTGTCATCTTCCTCATGCGCTACTACAATGGAGATCGAGACATTCGTACCACCGCCGCTGGGCTCCATTCCCCATCCGAGAATTACACATCCCTCAGAGGACATGAAGAAGATCTTCAATGAGTTAATGAAGCAGTCAATCGAGCCCACTCGTTATGTTGATCGGGCCCTGATCCGAGACCTGGGCTTTGAGGAAAACCTCAACTATCTCCTTCGTGGACAAGTTGGGAGGTTGACATATGTGGGGGAAGGAGTTCCCTATCATGTTGATGGCCATCCTTTCTTTGGTGAGTGGCTGACATACAAAGAACTCGTGGTAGAGTTCATGGCATCTCTCGACATTTTCGTCGTGCCCAACGAACTCATCGCCACTGACCATGAATGGATCAAGGGACGAGTCTCCTTCCAGATTTTCAACCACAATTACACCATCACGCTCAAACAGTTCAACTCAGTCTACAACTGGTGGCATTCGCTCTAGCAGTACAGATGGTCAGATAATCGGGCCGACTATGATGAGATGTTCTCGCAATTGGTGACCGCACCGGCAAGAAAGATGCTTAGATACCACAGTGCAGTCGTCGCTGACTTCGAGCACCCATTCATGCAGATTCTTCACCATATGTTGTGTATTACTTTCTTTGCTCGTGGTGAACTATCGCTGAGCAAGTTCCAGGAAACGGACATGTTTTTCCTCTACAAGCTGTTGAAGAGGGAAAAGCTTAACTGGGGCGTGTTTTTCTTGACGCGTGTGATGGCAGTGAAGAGGAGTACCAGACGAGCCCCTATTCACTTTGCGAGGCATATCACACCACTAGCCCTCTTCCTTGGGCTAGACCTATCCACGCTCCCTCCACTGGTCAGCCGAAACCCCATCAATCTGGCCCATTTCCACCGCTCCAATCTTCTTAAACTCCACGATGGTGTGTTATATGCTCATTGCCACATTAACAAGGAGTACCAGGAGTGCGTACTTCTAGACCCCGTCTTCAACCTCCAGCCAGGCCAGCACTTCCGGTGGCCTATCATTGCTACTGCAGATTCAGAGGAGGAAGAGGACATGGGAGATGACAACGATGTGGGCAACGATGATGAGGAGTAAGAGGAGGCTTTCACACCTCTTCGGTCACGAGTAGCCCAAAGGAAGTGTCCATGCTTCTACCTAAGAGCTTCATCTTCTTCCCAACCGCCGCTGCCACCATAGTCCTCCCATGATGGAGATGACCCCTATTCTATGCAGGGGATGTATACCATGCTCCAGTCTATCTAGGAGTCCCAACAGACCATGCAGCAGTCCCACCAGACAGCTTTTGCAGGGATCCAGGATTCTTTGAGAATGAATGCCAGCTATTCTCCAACTAGTAGCAGGTCTACGACCGGTTGGGGAGGATATAGTAGCAACAACAGCCTTTCTATGATCATTACTGGAGCCAAGGCTATTTCGGGGGATATCCACATCCACCGCCCATGCCACCTTATGATCCGAGCTTTCAGGGGCAATATCCAGATTGGAATCCCCATACCCAGCAGTACCCACCATTTCCGCTACCACCACAATAGAGGGTATCACTGTTCCACCTTCTAAGGTTGTTTTTTTACTATGAGGCCATAGTCGAATTCAAGCTTGGGGGGATATGGAACAATTTCTATCTTAGTTTTTATTTTTATTTTTTTTTCTTTTAGTATTTTTCTTAGCTTTTCATAGTTCTTTTTAGTATTGCTTATTGTTTACAGCTTTTTAGGACCCACAATCTATCTAGTGCAATCTGTGGATGTCTAATATAAATGCATATCATCTCTATGTTTGTCATATGGGGGGAATTTAAAATTTGAGCATAATTAAAAAATTTCCAAGGAATTATAAGTTGGACTTGTTTGAAATTGAGCACATAACTTATGAAAATCATTGGGTAGGTCAACTTTGAAACATATGATCATAACTGTACATCCTTATGGTTCAAGAAATGTGGATGGAATTGGATGTTCAGCCTAAATTGACCAAACAATAATGAGACTTTAATCATAAGTGAGAGAGAGAAACTCGTTGATTGATTGGTACACATGTCAGTAAGGAGGGACATATAATATTTTCTAATGGTTCTGCCAATTAGTCTTGTGATCTTTACACCCCACTTCATTCACACTCTACCATAAGAATTGAGAGCACACTATAGTTTTTCATTTTTTTGATTGCATGCCATTTAGATAGGATTGCATTATAGCTAGATTTTGCATAAAAAACAATGAAAAATGAAAAGAGATTTGTATATTCATCATGCATGTACACATTCTCAAGTGCATGCCATGGTAGTTGCATAATTACTTTCATTTAGTTGCATTTTGCATACTCTTGAGCATATAGGACATTATGTGCCTTACTTATTCTAAAAAATAAGAAATGCGGGGAACTTGTTCTATACTCTCTGAGAAGTGAATTGTAATGCACCAATTGTGGTAGTTATGTGAAAATAAGCCTGAAAAAAATATATAGTGTAAATTTTTTTCCAGTCAAAATTGAGAAGAAGAATGGCTTGAAAAAAAAAATTAAGTAGAAATTAGAGGGACAAAAGAACTTGTTTCACCTGCATAAAAGGAAGAATAATCACATGATGTAGTTTTGTAGACATTCCATCTCACATTGAGATAGAATCATAGAGCATACATCATTCTACCGAAAATGTAGGCATTAGGTCATTTCCATACGCATATGCACCATTTAGGTCATTTTTATTGTTTTTGCATGTTAAACTATATTGTGCTTCCTCTTTTTCCACAGCCACCCATTTCATCCACCCGTTGCTCAAAATGGTAGGCCACCCATAACTATCTCCTCATTCTTGTATATCAGGAGATCTACTTCCATGTAGATGGTCGTTAGGATATGAGCAACGTAGATAGGAGATTACAAGACGCACCAAACCTAAACCGGAGGAATTTATTATATCAACTGCCGTATTTGACAGTGTTTGTTGGTCTTAGGGTGGGCATCTCTCATGGATGATTATTGTCACCTTTAGGGTAGTTACTGTTCCGTGGTCAGTGAAGGCCGGTATGTGCCTTGCAAGAGGGAATCATTCAGATATGTCTTTTATGCTAATATGTTCTTTAGTTGACCCTCGCAATTATATTTTATAGTTTTGTTACTTGAGGACAAGCAAAGTTCAACCTTAGGGGAATTTGATGTGAGGATTTTAAGTCACTCTTATAGGCTAGTTTCATATGCATTTTATGTGTGTATTGGTCATATTTGTGGTTAATATCACATGATTCATTTCCTTTAGCCTACAATCTCATTATGCATCAAATTTGTCTTATTTCATCTTATTTTGTATAAAAGATCATATTTCTCATATTTGATTGGTGTTCTTCTCTTTATTTCAGGAAATTCACATATATGTAGCCATCGATACCATCGACGGCTGTCGATACTATCGAGACTGCCACAGTGAGGTAGCCAGAAAGAGTAGAATGGGTTGATACCATCGACCCAAAAGTTGATGGTATCGAGCTTCCATCAGAGAGAACGCCAGAAAATCAAGGAGCGTCAATACCCTACACGGGTCGATACCATCGACCCACCATCGATGGTATCAATGCCATCAGATCAGGAAACCGCCCAGATCGATCTAAAACAAACAGCTGTGATGTTTTGGCAGCCGTAAGTGATCCCTATACCTAGAAAAGATGGCCCAATCCGTACTATCACGTCATTAGCCGCTGCACAAGTCTCGGAAGAGGAGAGGATGAAGAACGGAGACCAGAGCTACGCCCCGGACATTTCCACAGCTACATACGGAGTTTTCTACCGTTGGAAGGCTACAGAACGCCCATCTTGCGTCGAGGATTGCCCAATTCTCCTTCGTTCAGGGGTTACACCATCACCATCCACGTTTCCCCTATGTTTTCTTCTCCTTTTATGATGTTTCTCATTGAGATGAACATGTGGGGCTAATCCCCTTTGTCTTTAGGACCGGGAGTAGCTTGGATAATCGTTGTATGATACTTTTTGCATAGTTAATCATAATTTGTCTCTCAAATCCGTGGTATGATATTGTTTTCTCAATTCTATCATTGTGCTTGATCACCATAATAGTAATTTAATACCTTTAATTGCTTTTGAAGAAGAATTAACGGCTGAAAAGACATAATAATCACATTAACTTATAAATCCCTTGGAAAAGGCGAGGTACGGTTAATGGTGGAAACCTTAAGATATGTTTTTCATGCACCTAATTTAGGGTATAGGTTGCTACTAACATGGAACCGACCTAGATTAAGGTAGTGAATTGTATCACAGAAGCGAACAATTCTATTCACAGGCCACTACCCAAAATAGGAGACAAGTTGTGATAATTATGTAGGAATTAGTACAATGAGAGTCTATGGTGAAACCGCAATCCTAAAGATCCCATTTTAATTGATTAAACCAACCATTTAATCGATTGCTTTGTTTTTTTTTTGCTTTTATTTTCTTTTTCAAACAACTCTCAAACTTTTATAATCGATCTAGTTGATTCCAAGTAGTTAGTAGTAGTCTACTGAAATTACATTCCCTGAGTTTGACTCGGGCCTCATAAAGGCCTATATTACATTGACGTGTGCACTTGCATTTTACGCATGGTTTAATCGTGTCAGGTGTGTATGAGGATGAAATCTCACTATTAGGTTATCCTATTTGTCACTATGTTTTTCAGTAGGTTTTCTATGATACGATGGCTCATAGGTCTTCATCTAAAGGCATTACCATCACTAGAGTATTGTATGATGGGAAATATGGTATCAAATAAGGCAGTGGAAACAAACATTTAACCTGCCATATTCCCCTTAAATAGTGGATTGTGTCAACAAATATATAATGGAAGGAGGGTTCCAAGGTTTATACCTAGTCTTAGAGCAAGTCCAACAACAATATGTTGCTATAATGTGCAACTTTCTTCAAGTTTCACCTAGACGACAACATCGGAGGCTTCCTAGTTGATCACCACATATAGCAGTTGATACATCCTCCTAGTGGGTGGAAACAACCTCCTCGCCTTTATAATCATTCACACGGACCACCAAGAACTCTTGTCATTCTAGGTGAATAGATAGAAATGAGTTGTCTCTCCTATTTTACATGCTAGCGTCAACTTGCTCTCTCACAATTGTCTCTCCCTTGTTGTTCCTCCCTTTAATGGGTAGAACTTGCACGGGTTCTCACGTTACCACAACTATGAGAAGACAACAATAAACAAAGCTTATGAGAAGACAATAATGGACGGGGTTAGGGTTTCTAGTCTGAGCGGGAGTTGAAGAGATGACATTTCATGAATTTTTGGGACCATGGGACTGTTGAACTGGTTTGATCACTACAAATATATCAATTCATTACTCAATCCAACAGTTCACTTCTGAATCTCCAGTTCACGTGTGAGATGATAGGTTCAACCCTTAAAGTGGTCAGTTCACATGTGAACCAATTGGTTCAACCCTTGAATTGATCGTTTCACTATGTTTCCCAATTGCAATTGTATTGTCAACTAATATTCGATTAATGTACAACATGATGATATCATCAATCCTTGATCCAGTCAAATTGATCAACCAAATGGTTGATTCACACATCTAAACCGATCAGTTTACTTATTGAATATGACTTTGGATGCATCTGATTGCCAATGCTGGTTCAAATGACCTGATACTTGAATCAATTAGTTCAATACTTGATCAGTCAATTCACTATCCAATAAATCAACTTTCATCCATTGTTGTTTAAATTGAATACCTAACACTTTAGTATCAAGTTTAATCTACATTCATGAATAAACTCCTATTTCAAGTGTATCCTATGTGTGTGACCCTATGGGTTCCAAGTTATGTTGGCAGTGAATGTCCATAACTTATTTATGACATCATAAGAAATGGGTGGTATATAGCTAGACATCATTGATACCCAAGTAATTGGAAAGTTGGAGAACAACTTCAACATATAATTGGTGATCGATGTTACAATGATTGTATAGTTCCTTTCTATATGACAACCAGATTGAACTTGAGGCATGGAATCATCATCCTCTTCAATGTTCAATCGAGGTTCCTTGAACTAAACAGGACTATATGAGATATTTGTAAGCTCAATATCACATATTGACTCACATGTGCATGGTCATGCAACTCTCAGTCTCACTTATCAAGTGCCTAGGATATCATACTTCTATAGGAGGGACTAATCCCATATACATGACTAACAGTCATCCCCATGTGTCACAGTGCACCTGAGCATCACCTTTATTTAAACCCTTATTCAAGGTCATGGTGGATGATGTCAAAGTCAATCAAACGACTTCTGATTAATCTAGTCACTTCAGGTCTAATAACCACAATTACTACCATCACCGTGAGAGATGATTTTGACTACCATTCATGGTTTCCATGCATTATTCTCAAGGTGGGTCTGTCTGAGACACTATTTTGTAATAACTATCTATGTGTTCGGTTTGATATCACATATAATAACTATTGAGATTTTGTCATCAACCAACACACACTCTAATTTTATGTGTTATTGTTGTTTAATAGCCTTCCACAATAATAACTGACTAGGGACATAACAAGAATGCATATACTCTTATCATCTATATGGTCTTATTATTCAGGTCCTCAACCTGAAGACGTACATTATTGAGTAATACCATTCTTTAGACATTTATAATGTTACAACATTATCTCAAAACTGAATGAAACAGAATAAATTGGAAGACTGCCTTTATTATTAATCAAATTGTTTACAAGATATGCCATTACAATCATCATAGCATTGGATACATAGACATACATATCAAGTAACTCCCACTTGCACTTAGAGCCAATCACCCATGAAATTTATCCCATGTGATCTAACAAGTCATTCATCCTTTTGTTGTGAAAGTGCTTTTGTCAAGGGGTCAATCACATTGCTTTTGGTTGGTACTCTACAAATCTTCACATCTCCTCACTGTATGGTTTCTCCTATGAGATAGAACTACATTTGTATATGCTTGGAACATTGATGTGATCTTGGTTCTTTAGATTTTGCAATAACTTCATTGTTGTCACATTATAGCTCAATTGCATCACTGATGCTTGGAACCACCCCAAGTTCTAAGATGAACTTCTTGATCCAAATGTCCTTATTTTTTGTATTTGATGTAGCAATATGCTTGGTCTCTATTTTAGAATCTACAACTGTCTCTTTCTTATAACTCTTCCGACTTATAGCTCTATTGTTTAGGCAAAACACAAATCCAAACTGCAGTCTATAGTCATCTTTTTCAGCTTGGATGATTGCATTAGTGTAATCTTTTATCATCAACTCTTCCTCTCTCTAGACAGGGAATTGATCCTTTGTTCTTCTCAAGTACTTTAAGATGGTCTTCATGCAGTCAAGTAAGCTTCACCAAGATGTGACTGATATATGCTTGTCATGCTCAAGGCATACAAGACATCTAGATGAGGCATAATATTGTGTACATGATAGATCGAATTGCCTATACATATGGAATCTTATTCACATGCTCCATTTCTTTGTAAGAATTGGTACATTGATATCTAAAGATAGTAACTCCATGAGACATGTATAGGTTTCCTCTCTTTGAGTTCTCCATGTTGAACCTCTTGAACACTTTATCAATGTGTTGCTCTGACGTAGTCCAAGAAGCCTTCTAGATCTATCTCTAATGATCTTGATTCCTAGAATGTAGGATACTTCACCTTAGTCCTTCATATGGAATATATTCCCTACCCATGTCTTTACCATCTGTAAAGTAGGGATGTCATTCCCCATCAATAGTATGTCATCTACATACTATATGAGGAAGAAACTTATTCTCCCACTATTGGTATGGTAGGCCTAGAGAGCCAATCATGTGATGATTAACATGGCATATACTATAAAGGATTTGATTAATACTCATAAAGGCAAACTTCCAATTCATTCTGTTTCATTCAGTTATGAGATAATGAGAAAACATTATGATTGTCTAAAGAATGACAATACTCAATGATGTATGTCTTCAACTATGTGACTTGGAAGGATGAGATCATATGAATGCTAAGAGTATGTACATTCTTATTATCTCCCTAGTTGGTTGAAACTGTGGAAGGTAAATAGACACCAGTAACACATAAGACTAGAGTGTGGGTTGGTTGATGATAAAATATCATTAGTCATGATATGGCGATATCAAACCAAGCATATAGATACATGTTAGGGAACAGTGTATCAGACAGACCCACCTTGAGAATGACACACGGAAACCATCATTGGTGGTCATAGTCATCTCTCATAGTGAAGGTGTTGATTGTAATTCTTAGACCTAAAATCACTACACGCATCTCATGTCATTGGGTAAGTTTTGACATCATCAAACATAGTCTTAAAACATGGTTTGTTATAAAGGTGATGATTGGGTGACTTTGACACATGGTGATAGACTGTGAGTGATAGATATAGGATTTGTCCCTCCTACTACAGATTGATATCCCGGCCACTTGATAAGTGAGACTAAGAAACACATGTGCATGCACATGTGAATCAATATATAATATTGAGGTCACATTATCTTAGACAATTTGCTCTTGGTTCAAGGAACACAGGTTCAAATTTTAGAGGATGACAATTCCATGCCTCGAGTTCACTCTGGATATCAATGACAAATGAATTATTCAATCACTACAACACCTTACACAGATTGCAGGTTGAAGTTGTTCTCTAACTTTCTATTCACTTGGGTAGCACTGATGTGTGACTAGGCACAACTTCTTGCTTGTGATGTCATAAGCTAGTTATGGACATTCACTTTCAATGTGATTAGGACGTATAGGTTCACACACATAGGAACTCATCTGGAAGAGTAGTTTATCTTGAATGATTATTGGATTGCTTACTAAAGTGTTTGGGTATTCAATTGGCACAACATATCAACTGATTGGTTGACTACACTGCCAAAAGACCATCTCACTGAGTGATACGGCCGTTTGGGTAGCCACATGGGTGTCTCAAGTTTTGAGATGGCCGTTTGGGTTTCTAGGCTGATCAGAGCTCGAATTCGATAAGTTATGCTCAATGAACTGACCGGTTGAACCGATCGATTCATCTCGACTCACCAGACGGGCATTTGAGTGAATGAGATAGGCATCTCACAAGGGTGAGATGCCTTGGTTGGGGCCAAATGAAGGTTTTGGATATTTCTTTAACTTGCTCGATTGCACATTACATGTGGTGCAAGGAATTAATATGTAATATTAATTGGAATCGAATTGTCAAATGCGTGTGTGATTGGGAAATTGTTAGACGACCATCACACACACCAGATGACCATATAGGTATGCTAGATGACCATTTGAAGTGTTGTAGTTTGCAAACTTCAAGATCTTTTGGTCCCTTCCACTCTAGCACAATCCCGTACATACTAGAAACCCTAACCCTAACCCTACGTATAAATAGAGGGGTATTGGGGCTTCCCACAATACAACATAGAAAATTGAGAATTAGTTCCTATGACAATTGTTGTCTTCTCTAGTTTTGGTAACTGAGAGAGACCAAGCAAGTCCTACCTGATAAGGGAGGGATAGTGATGGGAGAGAAAACAACTGAGAATCATAGTTTCGGGAGAGCAAGTTGGTGACTAGTACACTAGCAGAAGGGACAACTTCTTCCTATATGTTCTAGTTGAATGATAAGAGTTTTAGTTGGTCCACATGGACTACTCTAGAGGAAGGAGTCCTTTGGCTACTTCTAGAAGTGCAAAGTCAGCTTGCAATCTGTGGCGAGACCACAAGAGTCATTGTAGAAGTTGTCATGTATGTTGTTTGTGGTGAAGATCAGGAGCTACACAACCTCCATCCAAGAGCAACTAATTGATAGTTGTATTGAAGCGAGTTGTTGTCATTGGACTTGCTCTAGGATCAAGTACAGCTCGCTAAACCATCCTTCCTATTTCATAGTATTTGAGGCGATCTTTTTAGTATGAGAATATAGATACATAAAAAAAATTATGCTGCTATACTTTGTGCTTGTATTTCCCAACAGGGGTATCATAGGCACATAAATTTATTATGATTTAGGTTATTTGATATGATCATATTTTTATCTAATTGTTTATTTATTGCATACGATGTGAATATTTAAATTGTCTCATATGTGTATCAGATAAAAGACCACATAATCCCAAACTAATATTTATTGCTTTTGGTTTTATATTGCATGTTACGTTGTGGGATATAGCATGTATATGATATGTACTACATATGTGGTGATTGCATATAGTATATGTATATATATATATATATATATATATATATATATATATATATATATATATATATGTGTGTGTGTGTGTGTGTGTGTGTGTGTGTATAGAGAGAGTCAGGCTAGAATAAACTCGAGTGTATTCGAAGCAGAATACACTCAAGTAATTTTTCATGATGCAATGTTTTTTTCAAAAATCTAATCCGTTGATCTTCTTGTACATCTTGTGCATAGCTCATACGCAAAATTTGAGCACATTTGGACATTTATAGGTCATGTTATAAAGACCACAAAAATTATGCATTTCAAATTAATTTCACACGTTGATTTTGTTGCCCTAGGATGAGTGACTTACACTCATCCAAATGGGCTCAAAATTTGTATGTAGCCTAGTTATATTATGATGGTGAAGATCAATGGTCTACATTTTGCAAAAAATAGTCTTTATATGCAAACACACTTGAGTGTATTCTAGCCTGACTATATATATATATATATATATATATATATATATATATATATATATATATATATATATATGTATGTATATATATATATATCCCTCAAACAAATATATTAAATATAAGATGCCTTCCATTAGCAACACACATGAAAAGCTTTATCGGCCAACTATATATTTGCACAAAGCATGGTTCACCGTCTATCTCGTGGAAGTGTGATGATAGATATTTATATTTTGCACAAAGTAAGGCACATATGTATCGTGTTGGCTATTGGATTAGGCTTAACTGGTGACTTGGAGAGCTCAATCCCAGAGGCATGCATATGATAATGGCAAGGAGTTGCCTACATATAATCTATCTAAGAGTTGTATATGATAGGATTGACATGATTACCTACCTAAATAATCAAGTTGTGGGCGATCAGAAAAAACCAACTCATGATTTGACAAAATTTGTATATTGGCTCGTTAGAAAATTATTCGTTGTAGTTTTCCAAAGTTATACTTGAGGGTTGTCAATTTGATCAAAATAATGAGAACAATATTTAGTTAAGACTTAATTATTATCCCCCAAATTTAATCAAATCAAAATGAGTTTTTGACAAAATAGCAAATTCTCTTGTAGAATCAAATGGCAAGGAACAACAATCACTTTTCTCTGTGATCAATCCTTGAGAAGGAAAAACTAATTCAGAACAACTTCGACAACTGGTTCAAGATGTTGAGAATTGTTCTCACACAGGAGCACAAGCTCTATGTCCTGGAAATGCCAGAATCAGAGGAACCACCTCAAAATGCACCAAGGACTGACAGGAATGCTTACAAGAAGCGCACTGAATATGTCAAGGATGTCAAGTGTCTAATTCTATGCTCCATGAACTATGACTTGTAGATGTAGTATGAGAATATGGGTGTGATTCAGATGGTCAAACATCTCAAGAACATGTACCAAGCTCAGGAAAGACAAGAGAGATATGATGTCTCCAAGGCATTGTTCAAATGTAGCATGGCAGAAGGAGATCTAGTAGGTCCTCGTGTACTCAAGCTTATTGGGTATGTGGAGAAACTAGCTAGACTAGAATTCCCTTTGGGTTAAGAGTTGACCACTGACGTGATTCTACAGTCCTTGCCAAAGTCATACAATTAGTTTGTCATGAACTATAACATGAACAACTTTGACAAATTGTTGACAGAGTTGTTGGCCACGTTGAGAACAGTTGAGACACAAATGAAGAAAGACAAGCGCATATCTGTGATGATGATCAGCAAGACAATGGAGAAGTCTAAATGCAAAGGAAAAGCTAAGAAGAGTTCTAAAGATAGACAGAAGCCCAAGTCTTCAGATATCAATGCAAAGGGAGGTGTGAAGAAAGTAAGAGGCGATTGCCACCACTATTACCAGCCTGGACAATGGAAAAGGAATTTCCCACTCTGGTTAGAGGAACTAAAGAAGAAGAATAAGGAAGACATTGAGGCCTCCACTTCAGGTATAAACATTATAAGATAAATTTGATTACTTCTTCAATTTGGTATGTGATACCAAACAGAGATCTGACATATTTGATGTGTAGGATCTGACAAGAAGTAAAGCCCTTCATTGAATGACAAAGATGGGCAAGGCAGAGCAAGTGTTGCGGAAGCTTTAGTCTACATTTAAATTTATCTTATCCCACTGGGCATGTAATAGAGTTAATTGAACTGTTGTTTCATTATGCCAAAAAATAGAAACAATTACTTTAAAGCATCTTATATGACAAGGATGGTAAATCAATAAAGTGATTTATCTATGTTTCTATTTCACAAGATGTGGTCTTGCACGGCAATGCCTAAACATCTAAATGGTATTGATATAAAAGATTTTAAGATGAATGTTTATAATGTTAATACCAAAGGATTATAATTGACAACTCAAGATTATCATTAGCAATAGTCATCTTGGACGTATGTATAAGAAATGCATATCATGAATGCATATTGATGTAAATCTATATTCACTTGGTTATTAAACCTAAGGAAACTACACATCCTTATTTATGCAAAATGTGACATAACATCCTTCACTAGATGTAGTGGGAGGATAAGTCTTCCACTAGACCTCATACATATGTTGCATAAAGGTCTTATGGAATAATTTCTATAGATAATTTCATTTATTGGTAATATGATGATATGTACTCAGTAAAATAGAAATATAAATCTCTTAAAGTGTTCAATGTGATGATAAATGAAGTATGGCTTTGATAAAAGCATTAAAAAGCTTTGATGAATCAAATACTATACATCAATACCTTCAGTACCTTCAAAGAAAGAATTGTGATAGTATATCACAAGTCAAATCCATCTAAACATGGTGATGTGTCAGAATGAAGGAATTATACCATAATGAGTCAAGATATAATTATCAATTAAACTAGTCTTCTTATATCCTCACAAATATATGCATATCACTAAATAATGTACCATCTAAATGGTTTGTAAGACATCATATATGATATGATTCAAGAATGTCCCAATATGTCTAATGGATTGAAACTGATATTGTGGAAGCGGTTTCATGAAAAGGTTTATCCGCAAATCATAATATTGAATCTTACTATTAATCCCAATCTAATAACAAAATGTTTTTGTTGATGGAGTAACTGAGTTCCTAAAGAATCAGTGGGAGTAACAATAGAACTTGAAATGTTTAAAGTCAACAAAGACTTACAATGAGAACTAAGAGAATCATAAGATGTTGTGGAATCTCAATTTCATCATATGACATAGAACAAAATAGTTCTAGTAGAAAATTTCTGAGATTGGAGGATTATGAATCTAACAACTCAGACAGTTCATCATAAGTGGATGAGCCAACTAATCAACTAAAAGCTATTAAGTACCATAATCGAAGTAATGGCTCTAGGGCATTATGGGGTCCATGTAAGCTAACAAGGTAGGAACTTGATAGCACCACCTAAGGGAGTAATACCTAAAGGGTGCAATAAGGTGTTGTGGCAAAGATCTATATGGACAACATAAAAGACAAGTTGGTTGAATAGGTTTTCAAATTAGTTCAAGTTTTTGAACATGATATAAATTCCTTTACCAATTGTCATGCTTGTTATTGTAGTTAAAATAGGATTCCTTGAAGGGAATACATAAAGGATGTGTAAGTGACACAACCTAAAAGGTTTTACAACTGCAAGAATGCAAATAAAGTTTATGAACTATAAAGTTCAATCTGGGATTAAAACAAGCATCTCAGAGATGGGGTCTTTTGACTTGTGAAGATATTCAAAGAGTTTGACTTCAATCAAGATGAAATTGAAAAAGATGTAGTGGGAGCATATATGAATATTCCACATATGATGAGGAATAACGTCTCGATATTGGAAATATTGAGATCTTGCATGAAAACCCCTTCAGCAATGAAGGATTAAATGAAACATCTTATTAGTTAAGGAACAAAGACCTATGGGATAGTTCTTGAGTGTTTCACAATGGAAGTTTGAGCACATACAATAGTAATGTGGTGAAGGAGTTCAACATGGAAAGGATTCAATGAGAGAGAACCTAGATTGGTCTCTCATGAACCTTATCCTCCAAATCTTGTACATAATGGAAATGACATGAATAAGATTCCATAGGCTGGTAACAATGGATCTATCATGAATGATATACATGTACTTATCCCATATAATCTTGTATGTATTGGACATGATAAGATTGATACCAGATTCCAATAAGGGTTATTGAAAATCCATTAAATATATCCATAAGTACTTGAGAAGTATCTAAGGATATATTTCTAGTCAATAAGGATAGCAATAAAAAGGAAGAGTTGGATGTAAAGGGTTACATCAACATGAGCTTCCATAATAACTGAATGATTGCAATAAAATATGTTTTTAAATTGAGAAATGTTTTTAGTTGGAAGGGATACAAACTAATAGACAAGTATACTTGTGTTAGGAACACGAAGTGGTACTATATGGATCTAGAAGTTCATATGATGAACTTATAGATTTTACAACCATTGATGACTCGATAGTGATATTATGAAAACTATGGAGCTAAATGTTAGGAAAGGAATATCTAATACCATATTACGGTGGTTTCATCAATAGAAAAGAAACATGCAATATACCGACTAAGTAGCAAAGTATTACTAACCCACTAGATAAGCACTTGTGCAACAGAAGCATGGTGGACATGTTTTGCATCATTAAGAATCAGATTCGTGGGTGATTGGCTCTAAGTGCAAGTGGGAGTCTGTTGGTAACATATGCCCAGAGAGCCAATCATGTGATGATTGAAATGTCATATACCATAAAGGATCTGATTAATAATCATAAAATCAAGTTTCCAATGCATTTTGTTTCTTTCAATTATGAGATAATGAGGAAACAATAGGTATAGAGATCTATAGAGATAGTTCTAAAAAATCTCTTGAGAGCATACATTGGCAATCTATACTGAAGGATTTAGTATGCACAAATTTAGTGGGAGAAAACGTGTCCATGTTATATGGAGTTAGTCTCTCAGATGCCAAGTGTCCCAAATTCTTATGAAGAATAGGAACACATAGATAGATGCCTTTGGATATATCATGTATGCAATCATCCCATTATCTGGTATGTATTGACATGATAAGAAAAATATGCAATCAACATCTTATATGTATTGGACATGACAATATGATATGCTCATCCTATTAACTCGTATGACGAGTGGATGTCTATCTGCTTCTAGTGAGAGTCACTGGAATTCCATGAAGAACTTATTTAGTACTTATGAAGTACTAGTTCTATGGTAATAATAGGAAGAGTTGAGTGTAATGAGTTATACTTATGCAAGATTCTAAAATTATAGAAATTGATTGCAAAATTTAAAATATAAAAGTGAATATGAGTTGATAAATGGAAACGTTCTGAACTCAATGTCATTTAATCTAAAAGGTAATGTTGAATATCCTTGTATTATGAACAGTATAGGATACTATATGGATCTAGAAGTTCATACAGATGAACTTATAGATATTCCAACCATTGATGACAAAGTAGAAATACTAAGTCAAACTATGGAGCTAATTGCTAGGGAAGGAATATCAGAAACCATATTACGGCAACTCCATCTCATACGAAATGTCGTACAGTGATTAGATGTGAAACATGCAATATACCGACTAAAGCAAAGTGTTGCTAACTCACTGGATTAGCACAAGCACAGTAGAAACATGTGGGACATGTTTAGAGATCACAAAGAATATGATTCGAAGGTGATTGGCTCTAAGTACAAGTGAGAGTTTGTTGGTATGTATGCCCTGAGAGCCAATCATATGATGATTGGATTGTCATGTGTCATGATTGATTTGATAAATATCCAAGGCAAGCTTTCCATTTATTCTAGCTCAATCGATTATGAGATAAATGATGGAGCAGAATGAATGTCTAAAGAATTAAAATACTCAATGGCGTATGTCTTTAAATACATGACTTGAACAATGAGATCAGATGGAAGTTAAGAGCATGTACATTCTTGTTATATCCCTAGTCGGATGTCATTGTGGAAGGTTGATAGACAATAATGACACATCAAGACTAGAGTGTGTGTTGGTTGATGACAGTGTCTCATTAGTCATGATACATGATATCAAACTAAGAACACAGATACATATTAGAAAATAGTGTATCGGACTGACCCACCATGAGAGTGACACATGGAACCATGACATAGTAGTCAGAGTCATCTCTCATAGTGATGGTGGTGATTGTTATTCTTAGACCAGAAATCACTACACTCATATCATGTCATTCGGTACATTTGACATCATCAAGCGCAGTCCTGAAATATGGATTTTTATAAAGGTGATGGTTGGGTGACTTTGACACATGTAGTTTTGACTGTGAGTGATAGATATGGGATTTTTCCCTCCTGAGCGAGTATGATGTCCATGGTCACTTGATAAGTGTGACTGAGAAAGGCATGTGCATGCACGCGAGAGTCAATATGTGATATTGATGGCACACATATATCAGACGGTCTACTTTGGATCAACAAATATGAATGAACGTTGAAAGGATGACAACTCCATGCCTTGAGTTCATTCAGGATATCAGAGACAAAGGAATTATACATTCAATGGAACACCAATCACAGACTGTAGGATTTAAAGTTGTTCTTCAACTTTCCTTTTCACTTGGGAAGCAATGATGTATGACTAGGTGCCACTCTTTGCTTGTGATGTCATAAGTTAGTTATGGACATTCACTACCAACGGGAAATGGGACCTATAGGGTCACACATAAAGGATTAACATGGAAGAGGAGTTTATCCATGAATGATGTTTGGATTGATTACTAAAGTGTTTAGGTACTCAATCAAACATTCAATCAATAGACTTGACTCAGAATCATCAAGTTCAAGTGTTGAACCAACTAATTTGAGTGTCAGATTCATTGAGAACCGAATTGACTGTGTTCTTGACAACCTGGACCACCAACCAACCGGTTCACTGGGTGAACCGATCAGCTCATGATTAGTGAGATGACGGGTTCACTCTGGTGAACCGATCAGTTCATTTGTTCAAACGAGTAGTTTTGGGTTGTCCCAATTTGTTAGAAAAAGTTTTCCGTTTCACTTGTTCAATTTGATTGGGACAAGAACTAACATTTGTATAAATTAGAAATGAACAAAGAAAGTCAATTGTGGGCAATTCTGGGAAGTGAAATGACTGGTTCACTAAGTGAACCAACCGATTTACACTCCCAACTGACCGGTTCATAAGTGAACCAATCGGCTCACCTTGTCAAATGAACGTTTCATTTATGAAGTGACCGTTTGCCTGTCGCAGTGAAAATTATTCATGGTAATTCTAGACCCTTCTACTCCCACTTTAGTCTCGCATTGCCCGAGGCTGAGAACCCTGAGCCCTCCTATATATAGTGGGGTACTGGGTGCTTCTCAGGACACACAACTCAGAATATTAATTGCTCTACAAAGTTGTTGTTCTCTCTGGTTGTGGTAACCGAGAGAGTCCAAGCAAGTTCTACCCATCCAGAAAGGAACAGTTAGGGAAAGACAACTATAGAAAAGCAACTGATTGTGGGAGAGTGTGTCGATGACTAGTACACTGATAGAATCAGACGAATTCTTCTAGTGTCCTTCTAGATAGGATGACTAGAGTTTCCGGTGGTCTATGTGGACTATCTACAGAGGTGAGAGATTTCTGCCGCTTAGGAGGACGACTATCAATCACAGTCCAGGTCAAGACCAGGAGCAACATAGACATTTTCGAAGATAGGTGGTTGAAGACCACACTTGTTGCTAGGTATTGTCATTGAGCAAGCCTCAGGACCAGGAATATCTCACTAAAACCATCCTTCTCAATACTTAGATATTGATGCGATATGCTGGTTATGGGTTTATGGTCAAGTAAAAAATTTATTTCCTCTTCCTACTTCGACTATGCAAAACCTAACAGTGGTATTAGAGCCACATCAACACTCTCTGCTTTAGGATAATCAATATGATTAGATTTTGGTTTTATCATCTTTTATTTATTGAATATGATGTGAATATTTAAATGATTGGTGTGAATATCTGACTAATACCACATGATTCCAAACTAATATATACATATATGATATGGTATATATATGCAATCGATACACGTCACTTAAAATGATTTTGATGGTGGATGTGTAGTGTGGTTATGGTCTATAAGTCCCTATGTGTGTTCTTGGTTGGTTGTAGTTGTTTGCATCTCAGTCTGCATACCGATTCCTTTCTCTTATTCTCGATGTAACTCGAGATAACTCAAACCTTATCTTCTACATTTGCTCCCTCCGAATGTAACTCAGAGTTCCCCAAAGCAATATGTAAAATAAGATAGTTTATTTCCTATTATTTCGAAGAATGGAGGGGTCCCAGACGAGCGGCTGGTAGACTAACGAGGTGCACGATGAACAGACGAATTGATCGACTGGAGGAGACAAACGATCGGTTGGCACCCAACCGACCGGCCAGGTGATAAATGTGTATTTATCCCTTTTATTTATATATTTTTTATATTTGTTTAGGATTGTTTTGTTATTTATTCTCTTAGTTTCATAATTAATTGTGTTATTTTAGATTTTTCTCTATAATTGGAGTTTTAATTGTATTTTCTTGGGTTTTGTAGGAAAATTATATAATTTGCAGCGGTCCTGAAATTCATATATACCCACTACCAAAAGTGACATAACTCTTACATTCAAACTCCAAATTGTGTACAAGTATTCATTGGAAAGGGAATTTAATTTCCAAAAATAAAATCCTATTATTTGGACCGCTTTTATACTTTTCACGGGAGATAAATATGTTCAAAATCGCTACTGTGAGAATCTACATTAAAGAGAGTTACATGGTCAAGATAATTAAAGACAATCATTTTTGATTTGACCAGATCTAGAAAATTCAAAAATTGATCACCCTCTCTTTTTTCCCACTCTTTTGAGGGTAGCCTACCCCCTCCCCCTCATATAAAAGGAGGGATTCTTCACTTGTAAAAGCATTCCATTCTTCATTCTATTTCATCCAATTTTTAGTTGTAGACCACATCTTGTATAATGTTGGATCTGGTTTTAGTTTGCATTTAAATCTCTCTCGGGCATGGGAGTAGCCCCTTAGCCCGTTTCTATTCAATATAATCAGTTATATTCCGCCATCGAACAAATGAATTCTCTCTGTTTATGTGCGGTTACTTGAATGATCAGATATATTCTTATGGAGTGATATGACTATGGATCTCTGTAAGAACGAAACAATAGTCACTTAATTGCAATTATCATCTTTTCATCTTTTTAATCTTATTCTTGTTATAATCTTGGTGACGCATAATCCTATATATCTTGTATAATCCTTGTTCATATTCTCTAACTTTCATAACTTTAGTCTTTTTTATAATTTCTTTTAGATTTTTTGTAATTTCTTTTTGCCTTCTGAGCACAATTCCGAAAGCGTATCTCTTCTTTCTGTTGAGTTTCCATTCTAGCAATACTACTTTCTAGTTACTTTTTTTAGTAATTTAGTTTATTTCATAATTTCTTAGATTTATAATTTTTAGTTCTCTTTGTAATTTTTGACTAACCTCTTACCTCATAATCTTTCCTCTCGTTCATTGATTGACATATCTTTCAGGAATTTTTCTTTTTAAATGGAGTAGGCATCCCAATTTCCCCCACAATGTTATTACTGTGATCTTTACCACCATGCATCTCTTGTCTGCCCAACACTACCCCATGCTTATGATAGCACCCCTTCTAATTGTGAGCCCTTTCATCCTGGTGGGTACAATGTGAATCCACATTTTTTTAGAACCATTATGGGGAACCTTGCTATCTATATTCTAATGGGGGATATGATTAACAAAATTTTGTGGGATGTAACCAACAAAACCTTGGGGGTTATGAACATGTTTATGAAATCCACTGTAATCATCAACAAGAAGAGAGACTTAGGGCCCTACAGAAGATAGAAATGGAAGGTGAAACAAAACAAAAAACCAGCCAAGCCTTCTTAACCACCCTGCTAGAAGCCCAAACCCAAAATATAGATTGTTCAAATATGTTTCCTCATTAATTGGTGACACCTTATAATATTGAATCTTCCTACCAAGATGGACGCAATGGAAATTACAATCCACCATCTTCTGGAGATTATTATGAGGAGCAATGCCACCCAAAAAAATATGAGGGGTACTATGGCCAAGGACACTATGGGGAGTGTGGCGAGGATGGCCAAAATTTTGGGGTGTATAAATCCTATGGTGAAATGCAATTTAACCTTGAACTGGAAGAGAGACTTAAGGCCCTAGAAAAGATGGCAGCGGAAGGACAAGCAAAACTTGAATCCAGTCAAGCCATGTTAGCTACCTTACTAGAGGATCAATCACAAACTCCCCCTATAGAAATTGAGCAACCCAAGATGGTTCTTCTTGACAATGACGACAATGATGATCCTTATTTTGTGTCATATATGTCGGATCCTGAAGAAATAGCACAAACCATGGAGCCATATTTTGTGTGTGATGAAGACGTTGGTATCCCTGTCTTTCCTTTAGAGACTCTATTACTTGAATATGAAATGTCAAAGTAGGAGAGTCATTATGAAGATCCAACAACTCCTCCAATCCTCAACATAAATCTGAATGATACCATAAACCAATACCCTTCTTTTGAGTCTATTTTGGATAATGAGCATCTAACCCCCTTTATGATTCTTCCCAAGCCGTCACAACCAATTTCCATCCCACACGTGGCTGATCTAGAAGGGGAGATACCACCATTGGAAGAAGTCCATACACCCCCTTCTGTTGTTTGCAAGGAAGACATCATCATCCCTCCTAAATACTTGGGGAACCCTAGTACAAAAAAATTAGAGACATATGTTACATCAACAATGAAACTTACCAAACCCAATGTTGACGGCATTAATTTTAAGGAGAAACAAAACACTTTTGTAAATGATTTTAAAAATTTTGTATTAGCATAAATTCTCCCATATGCAGGTCATCATGATGGTGGAAAACCTAAACTAGATCCTCCACTCGACTCAATTCATCATGCTTCACTGGCATTACTAGTTTGGTACCTGCCAACCTCCCCCAATCCACATCCATCTTCAACACTTCCCTTGCTATCGAAGGAAGATCTATGGATATTATTGGAGGGAATGAGAGGTGAAAGAAAATGTGAACACCCCACTGAGCTTCCACAATTACCCTATCATAGGGTATACTATGAAGCTCCTCAAATAAAGGTCCCAGCCCTCATACACATC
Organism: Alisma plantago-aquatica; assembly: GCA_963693085.1. NCBI lineage: Eukaryota > Viridiplantae > Streptophyta > Magnoliopsida > Alismatales > Alismataceae > Alisma > Alisma plantago-aquatica. Next base: position 1,173,317,742 of record OY856412.1, read on the forward strand.
CCCTTTAGCTGGACATTTTTTGAGCTTCCTGGGCCACCTGGGAATCCCCACTCTTCTCTTCCCTCCATCTCGGGTTTCAATTTTTCTCAGGACGAGCAAAAATCTGAGTTCGGGTGGAGGTGGGTGGTATGTTTCTATTCCACCCCCTTATCTTTTTTATTCTTGCATTATTTCTACCTTTTTTTGTTTTGCATATAGTTGCTTTGTTCATGGCCATTATCTAGTCGGCCATGTTTTTATTTCTTGTGTTGCAAAATGGCCTTTATCTAGTCGGCCAATATGAATATATGTTTATCATTGTACCCCTTTGAATTTAGTAAATCTTTTGCAAAAATTGTTACAAATTGCCATGTCTGAAACCACCATGTCACTTAGGATCCCAAAATAGCATCACTCTTTGGAAAAGTTGGCAAGCCGTATGTAATCAATCAAAACCAAACACAAATTTTCTCTATTTTTAAACTGTTGATTAACTTGATATAAATCTTGTATGATGTGATTGACATGAATGTTCTTTCTGATGTAATGACACTTTCAAAAAAAGGAGAAAATAAATGTGTGAAGTTATAAGCACAAGGACACCTTTTGTTTCCCCCTTATTTTCTTTCTAAAAAAAAGAGAAGCAAAGAATCACCACCAGACAAGAATCAAGTCTTGGGTGGCATCCTTCCCATATAAAAAATTCCATACCCCACAAAGGGGCGTACCATCAAAAGATGCCAAAAGTGCACATAAAAAAAAATTGTGACCAATGTAGCCACAACTCCACAAATTTAAATCCCAAGTCGAATAGAGGAGAGAGAAAAAAACATCACTTCCTTCTTTGTTTTCACACCCCCAAATTTCATCTTGTTCTTGTGCAACAACTTTCATAAAAAAAATACAATATAAAAATGAGAGTGTCAAAGCAAAAGTAAGATGAAGCGTGTTTTTTGACAAAATCTTGATTTAGAAACAAGATATGATATTTGTTTTTAATAGGGAATATAGAATTTGTATTTTGTAGTTTTAGGAGATTGGGTTGCTTGGCCAAATTTGGAAGTAAGGAATAAAGTGATGTTACAAGGGTGAGGATAGACATGTTGTTAGTATAAATTGGAATAATTTGTGCTTTTATTTGTTTGAGGACAAACAAGGATTCAAATCATTATTTATATATTTTTGATATTTGTTTAGGATTGTTTTGTTATTTATTCTCTTAGTTTCATAATTAATTGTGTTATTTTAGATTTTTCTCTATAATTGGAGTTTTAATTATATTTTCTTGGCTTTTGTAGGAAAATTATACAATTTGCAGCAGTCCTGAACTTCATATATACCCGCCACAAAAAGTGACATAGCTCTTACATTCAAACTCCAAATTACGTGTACAAGTATTCATTGGAAAGGAAATTTAATTTCCAAAAATAAAATCCTATTATTTGGACTTCTTTTTAGCTTTTCATGGGAGATAAATATGTTCGAAATCTCTGCTAAGAGAATCTACATTAAAGAGAGTTACATGGTCAAGATAATTAAAGGCAATCAACTTTCAATTTGACCAGATCTAGAAAAAAAATCAGAAATTGATCTCCCTCTCTTTTTTCCCTCTCTTTTGAGGGCAGCATACCCCCTCCCCCTCCTATAAAAGGAGGGACTCTTCACTTGTAAAAGTATTTCATTCTTCATTCTATTTTATCCAATTTTTCGTTGTAGACCACATCTTGTATAATGTTGAATCTCATTTTAGTTTGCATTTAAATCTCTCTGGGGCATGGGAGTAGACCCTTAGCCCGATTCTATTCAATATAATCAATTATATTCCTCCATCAAACAAATGTCTTCTCTCTGTTTATGTGTGATTATTTGATTGATCTGATATATTCTTATGGAGTGATGTGAATGTGGATCTCTGTAAGAACGAAACAATAGTCCCTTAATTGTGATTATCATCTTTTCATCTTTTTAATCTTATTCTTGTTATAATCCTTGGTGACACTTTTGATATGACCATGGATAATGGCATGTTGGACGGTTGGGCAATGATCCGTGAACGTCGGGACCAACGGGTTCACGGAAAGTCTGACCCTTATGAGTTTGTCTGTAAGGACATGTAACCACAAGGTCCTGATTTGACCCTTGGAGTTTAGAATTTGATTAGTTGAATAGGAACGTGGTTTTGGTGGTAATCTTCCGGATCCATATCTTTATTTCTTGATTAGTTAAACTTTATTTCAGCACTTTTATTTTTGTTCTTAGTATTAACAACTCTCTCAAATCAGGATTTAATTCTTGTACTTGCGATCAGATTTGGATTTCAACTTTTCTTTTCCGCCGTCCCATGGATCGATACCTATCTATACTACGTTAACTTATTGTTCGCAACAAGTCGACAACCGGGTTAGAAGGTTAAACTCTAGGACTTTTCCTAGTGATTGTTGTGTGTACAATGATGCGCATCACCGAGATGCGAGCCGGTCAGTCATGGGATGAGCTGATGAACTCAGAATGGCTAACCACAGATCCTCATCAACAACAGGTTACATGTGATGTAGACCTAGATGAATATAATTCCTTATGGCTCAAGGAATTATAATAGGATGGCCATAATCATCATTTTACCATTATTTCATATTTTCATTGTGGGATATAGCATGTAAATGATACGTACCATATACGTGGTGATTGGATACATATATGCATATATAAGAATATTAAAATCCCTCAAACATAAATATTAAGTCTTAGATGCCTTCCATTAGCAGCACGCATGAAAAGCTTGATCGACCAAGTGTAGGTTACGCGAAAGCGTGGTGCGCGGTCTATCTCGTGGAAGTGTGATGGTAGACATGTAGGTTCTGCCAAAGCAGGGTGCATGTTTATCATGTCGGCTTTTGGGTTAGACTTAATTGGTGATTCTTAGATAATCTAAGCTCCAGAGGCATGTAGATGATCATGGCAAAGAGTTGCTATCCAAGAATTGCATATGATGCAATCGGCATGATGGCCTACCTAAAAAGTCTGGTTGTGGGCAATCGGCCAAAGATGACTCGTGATTAGATGAAATATGGATCTTGGCTCACTAGAAGTTTGTACGCTGCAATCTTACGAATTGATAGTGAGGGCTATCAATTTGAAAAAAATTGTGGAAGAGATAATTAATTAATGACCTAATTATATCGTCAATCTTCAAATCAAATCAAATCAAAAAAGTTTTGGACTAAAATTGCAAATTTCCTTTTTGTAGAATAAATGGCTACCAACAACAATCACTTTTGGTTGTGATCGGTCTTTGAGAAGGACAAGCTGAATGGGAATACTTTCTATGACTGGTTTAGGACATTGAGAATTGTTCTCACTCAAGAGAGAAAGCTCTATGTCCTATATACACCAGTGCCAGAGCAACCCGCTCCCACCACACCAAAGGCAAAAAGGGTTGCTTACCAGAAGCATACTGAAGATGCCATTGATGTGAAGTTCTTCATGTTGTGCTCAATGAATTATGAGCTGCAGAGACAACATGATAACATGGATGTCATTGAGACGGTTCAGCATCTCAAGAACACATATTGAGACCAAGCACGGCAAGAGAGATATGATGTATCAAGGGCGTTGTTCAAGAGCATCATGATAGAAGGAGATCCAGTTGGTCCTCACACAGTCGAGATGATTGGGTTTGTGGAGAACATGACAAGACTGGGATTCCCTCTGAACTAAGAGTTGACTAATGATGTGATACTGCAATCGTTGCCAAAATCCTACAGTCAATTCATGATGAACTACAACATGAACAACTTTAGCAGGCCACTGACAGAGTTGTTGGGCATGTTGAGGATAGCAGAGGCACAGACGAAAAAAGACAAGCCCAAATTTGTGACGTTGATCAGTAGAAAGAAGGGCAAGTCTAAAGAGAAGGGCAAGGGAAATTCTAAGAAGGGTTTTGATGCTAGCCTACAGCCCAAGTCACCTTCAGCTCTCAAGGCTAAAGGAGGGTTGAAAAAGGGAGACAAATGTCACCATTGTCAAGAGCCAGGACATTGGAGGAGAAATTGCCCTCTCTACTTAGATGAACAAAAGAAGAAAAAGGATGGGATGGAAGTCTCCACCTCATGTACTATGAAATAAACTTAAAATGCTTCTTTATCTTAGGAATATGATACCTGGAGAAAGATATGATATAATGATGTGTAGGATCTGAAAAGAAGTAAAGGCCTTTACGAAAGGACCAAGAAAGAACACTCATTAAGAATGGAGCAAGTGTTGCTGCCATAGGTAGTAGTACCTTTTAGTTTATTTCAGCCCAAAGGGCATGTATTAGAGTTATGAACTGCTATTTCATTTTTTCAATAAATAGAAACACTTAATTTATGCATCTTGTAATGACAAGGATGTCTGTCAATAAAGTTGATTCTTCAATTTCAAAGATATAATCTTTTGTGGCAATGCCTTATTTATCTTGTGGTACTTGGTATGCATGAGATGAAATAATAATACCTAAAAGTTATTGATGACACAAACAATAAATTAGCATTATCATCTAAACAAATGAAAGAGAAATTCATCTAGATTCCATGTGATGGATAAAGCTAGACTCTCTTGGTTTAATGAACCATTAAGAGATATGAATTTCTTATTTATTGGGAATAATGACAAGTCAATCTTCACTAGATGTAGTGGGAGAATGACTATTCTATGACGTATAATACATACACATACCTATTGGAATAAATGATAATGCTTCAAGTCAATCTTCACTAGATGTAGTGGGAGAATGACTATTATATGAGGTATAATACATACACATACCTATTGGAATAAATGATAATGCTTCAGATGGTGTTTAGTGAAATACCAATATGAATATCTTGAAGTGTTCAAGAATATCATAAATGAAGTACAAACTTGGTAAGAGTATTAACTCCTTGATGTGATCAATGGTATGTTTACACCAAATGTTTGAGGACCTTGTGAGTAATTATGATAGTGTATCATAGAGAACTCATGATTAAGGCATAGTGATGTCTAAATCAAAGAAGGAGTCATGCTCTAAATAGTTATAGAATGATAATCAAATAACCAATCTTCTATAATTCTTCTAAATAACATGCTTTACACTAAATAAAGTATATTAAGAGTCACAAGTGTTGTGGATTCTCAAATTCCTTATGTAATAGATACACCTCATCAATCTAGATTATGTTGAGGAACCAAATTTTGAGTTATGGCTTGAAGCCATAAGATCCAAAATACTTCCATGTGAACCAAATAAGGTATGAACTTATGGTATCACTTGTAGGTATTAAAACCCATTAGTGAAATTGGGTCTTAAGAGTTAAGACTGACATGGATGACATTTATAGAAAGGATCATGCTTGTTATTGGAACTTGAAGACTATGAGATTTGGCATATGGATATTAAAACTGCATTCCTAATGGGAATAAGATAAGGTTATGTGTGTGACACAACCTAAAGTGTTTTATGAATCCATTAATGCAAATGCAATCTATAAGTTACAAGAGAATAATTAATGTGATTGATTAAATGCAAGCACCTTAGAACTAGAGCCTTTACTTTGATTATATAGTCAAAAGCTTTGACTGATATGTCAAAACAAAGAAGGGATCTATGATTACAAAGATTTAGTGGGAGCGTATTCACATTCCACATGATGATGAGGAATGAAATGTTCTAAGAAAAGAAACTGGTGTGGAAATACCTTCTTTAAGGGAATAAAGAGAAATGTCCTATGTGATAGGAATAGAGATCTATAGAGAAAGTTCTTGAAAATCTCTTGAGAGCATACATTGGCAATCTATACTGAAGGATTTAGTATGAACAGATTTAGTGGGAGAAAATTGTCCATGTTATATGGAGTTAGTCTCTTAGATGCCAAGTGTCACAAATTCTTATGAAGAATAGGAACACATAGATATATGCCTTTGGATCTATCATGTATGCAATCATCCCATTATCTTGTATGCATTGGACATGACAAGAAAAATATGCAATCATCATCTTGTATGTATTAATCATGACAATATGATATGTTCATCATGTTAACTCATATGACGAGTGGATGTCTATGTGCTTCTAGTGAGAGTCACTGGACTACCATGAAGAACTTATTTAGTACATATGAAGTACTAGTTCTATGGTAATAATAGGAATAGTTTAGTGTAATGAGTTACACTGATGCAAGCTTCCAAAATGATATAAATTGATCACAAATTATAAAATATAAAAGTGAATATGAGTTGATAAATGGAAACGTTCTAATTTAAACACTATTTAATTCTCAAAGGGAATGTTGAATATCCTTGTGTTATGAATAGAAGAGGATACTATATGGATCTAGAAGTTCATATAGATGAACTTATAGATATTTCAACCATTGATGAAAAAGTAGAAATACTAAGTCAAACTATGGAGTTAATTTTTAGGCAAGGAATATCAGATAGCATATTACGATAACTCCATCTCACACGAAATGTCATACAGTGAGGAGATGTGAAACATGCAATATACCGACTAAAGCAAAGTATTGTTAACTCACTGGATTAGCACTAGCATAGTAGAAACATGTGGGACATGTTTAGAGATCACTAAGAATATGATTCAAAGGTGATTGGCTCTAAGTGCAAGTGGGAGTCTTTTGGTATGTATGCCCTGAGAGACAATCATATGATGATTGGATTGGCATACGTCATCATTGATTTGATAAATATCCAAGGCAAGCATCCAATTCATTCTAGCTCAATCGATTATGAGATAAATGGAGTAGAATGGATGTCTAAAGAATTACAATACTCAATGATGTATGTCTTCAAGTACGTGACTTGAACAATGAGATCTTATGGATGCTAAGAGTATGTACTTTCTTGTTATGTCTCTAGTTGGATGTCATTGTGGAAGTTTGATAGACAATAATGACACATCAAGACTAGAGTGTATGTTGGTTGATGGAAGTGTCTCATTAGTCATGATATATGATACCAAACCAAGCACATAGATACATCTTAGAGAGCAGTGTATTGGACTGACCCACCATGAGAGTGACACATGGAACCATGACATGGTAGTCATAGTCATCTCTCACAGTGTTGGTAGTGATTGTGATTCTTAGATCGGAAATCACTACACCCATCACATGTCGTTGGGTACACTTTGACATCATCAAACGTAGTCCTAAAATATGGATTGTTATAAAGGTGGTGGTTGGGTGACTTTGACACATGGGGTTTTGACTATGAGTGATAGATATGGCATTTGTCCCTCCTGAGGGAGTATGATGTCCATGGCCACTTGATAAGTGAGACTAAGAAAGGCATGCGCATGTACGTGGGAGTCAATATGTGATATTGATGGCACACATATCTTAGATAGTCTACTTTGGATCAAGGAACATGAATAAACATTGAAAGTATGACTACTCCATTCCTTGAGTTCATTCAGGATATCCGAGACAAAGGAATTATTCATTCATTGGAACACCAATCACAGACTGTAGGATTGAAAGTTGTTCTCCAACTTTCCTTTTCACTTGGGTAGCAATGATGTATGACTAGGTGCCACTCTTTGCTTGTGATGTCATAAGTTAGTTATGGACATTCACTTCCAACATGAAATGAGACCTATAGGGTCACAAACAAAGGATTAACCTGGATGAGTAGTTTATCTATGAATGATACTTTGATTGATTACTAAAGTGTTTAGGTACTCAATCAAACATTCAACCAATAGGATTGACTCAGAATCATGAATTTCAAGTGTTGAACCAACTGATTTGAGTGTAAGATTGGTTGAGAACCGAATTGACTGTGTTATGCACAACCTTGACCACCAACCGACCAGTTCACTGGGTGAACCGATCAACTCATGGTCAGTGAGATGACCGGTTCACTCTGGTGAACCAATCGGTTCATTTATCCAAACGAGCAGTGTTGGTTTGTCCCGATTTGTAAGAAAAAGTTTTCCGTTTCACTTGTCCAATTTGATTGGGACAAGAATTAATATTTATATTAATTAGAAACGAACAAAGAAAGTCAATTGTGGGCAATTCTGGGAATTGAAATGATCGGTTCACTAAGTGAACCAACCAGTTCACACTCAACATCGACCAGTTCACAAGTGAAGCGATCGGTTCACCTTTCCAAATGACTGTTTCATTTATGAAATGACTGGTTCACCTGCCGCAGTGCAAATTATTCATGGAAATTTTGGACCCTTCTACTCCCACTTTAGTCCCGCATTGCCCGGGGCTGAGAACCCTGACCCCTCCTATATATAGAGGGGTATTGGGGGCTTCTCAGGACACATAACTCAGAACATTAGCTGCTCTGCAGAGTTGTTGTTCTCTCTGGTTGTGGCAACTGAGAGAGCCCAAGCAAGTTCTACCCATCTAGGAAGGAACATCGAAGAAAAGACAATTGTAGAAAAGTAACTGATTGTGGGAGAGTGTGTCGGTGACTAGTACACTGACAGAAGGGGATAACTCCTTTAAGTGTCCTTTAGGATAGGACGACTACAGTTCTTGGTGGTCTGTGTGTACTATCTATAGATGCGGGAGCTTTCTTCCACTCAATAGGATGATTTTCAACCGCAGTCCAGGTCAAAACCAAGAGTTACACAGGCACCGTCAAAGATAGGTGGTTGAAGACCACACTTGTTGTGAGGTATTGTCACTAAGCAAGCCTCATGACTAGGTATATCTCGCTAAAACCATCCTTCCCATTACATAGATATTGATGCGATCTACTGGTTATGGGTTTATGGTCAAGTAAAATTTTTGTTTCCACTACCTACTCTACAGTGGTATCAGAGCCACATCAACACTCTATATTTTGGGATAATCAATATGATCAGATTTTGGTTTTATTGTCTTTTATTTATTGCAGATGATGTAAATATTTGAATGGCTAGTTTGAATATCTGACTAATACCACATGATCCCAAACTATTATATATATACGATATGGCATATATATTGCAATCAATATGTGTTGCTCAAAATGGCTTTTATGGTGGATGTGTAGCATGGTTATGGCCTATAAACCCCTATGTGTGTGCTTGTTTGGTTGTGGTTGTTTGCATCTTGGTCTGCTTATCCAGTCCTTTCTCGTACTCTTGATGTAACTCGAGATGACTCGAGTCTTCTCTTCTACCTTTGCTCCCCCTGAATGTAACTCGGGGTTTCCCAAAGCAATATGTAAAATGGATACTTTATTTCCTATTATGTCGAAGAACGGAGGGTGCCCAGACGAGCGGTTGGTGGACTGACGAGTTGTACGACGACCAGACGAACCGATCGGCTGGAGGATCCAAACGATCAGTTGGTGGCACCCAACGGACCGATTGGGAGGTGAGCCGATCAGTCATGGGATGAGCTGATCAACTCAGAATGGCTAAGCATAGATCTTCATCAACAACAGGTTACATGTTACATGTGATGTAGACCTAGATGACCGTAATTCCTTGTGGCTCAAGGAATTACAATAGGATGGCCATAATCATCGTTTTATCATGATTGCATGTTTTCATTGTGGGATATGGCACGTATATGATACGTACTATATATGTGGTGATTGGATATATATATACATATATAAGCATATCAAAACCCCTCAAACATAAATATTAAGTCTTAGATGTCTTCCATTAGTGGCACACATGAAAAGCTTGATCGACCAAGTGTAGGTTATGCCAAAGCATGGTGCGCGGTCTATCTCATGGAAGTGTGATGGTAGACATGTAGGTTATGCCAAAGAAGGGTGCATGTTTATCGTGTCGGCTTTTGGGTTAGACTTAATTGGTGATTCTTAGAGAGTCTAAGCTCCAGAGGCACGTAGATGATCATGGCAAAGAGGTGTGCATGTCATCTATCCAAGAATTGCATATGATGCAATTGGCATGATGGTCTATCTAAATAGTCTGGTTGTGGGTGATCAACCAAAGCTAACTCATGATTAGATGAAATATGGATCTTGTCTCACTAGAAGATTGTACGATGCAATCTTTCGAATTGATAGTGAGGGATATTAATTTGAACAAAATTATGGGAGAGATAATTAATTAAAGACCTAATTATATCGTCAATCTTCAAATCAAATCAAATCAAAAGAGTTTTGGACTAAAATTGCAAATTTCCTTTTTGTAGAATAAATGGCTACCAACAATAATAACTTTTCATTGTGATTGATCCTTGATAAGGACAAGCTGAATGGGAATAATTTCCATGACTAGGTTAGGACATTGAGAATTGTTCTCACTCAAGAGAGAAAGCTCTATGACCTAGATACACCAGTGCCAGAGGAACCTGCTCCCACCGCACCAAAGATAGAAAGGGATGCTTACAGGAAGCATACTGAAGATGCCATTAATGTGAAGTGCTTTATGTTGTGCTCAATAAACTTTGAGTTGCAGAGACAACATGAGAACATGGACGTCATTGAGATGGTTCAACATCTCAAGAACATGTATCAAGACCAAGAATGACGAGACAGATATGATGTATCAAGGGAGTTGTTCAAGTGTGTCATGATAGAAGGATATCTAGTTGGTCCTCACACACTCAAGATGATTGGGTATGTAGAGAACCTGGCAAGATTGGGATTCCCTCTAAGCAAAGAGTTGGCTATTGATGTGATATTGCAATCATTTCCATAATCTTACAGCCATTTCATTATGAACTACAACATGAACAACATTGATAGGCCACTGACAGAGTTGTTGGGCATGTTGAGGACAGCAGAGGCACAAAAGAGGAAAGACAAGCCCAAATCTGTGATGTTGATCAGCAGAAAGAAGGGCAAGACTAAAGGCAAGGGCAAGGGCACATCTAAGAAGGGTTCTGATGCTGGCCAACTGCCCAAGTCACCTTCAGCTCTCAAGGCGAAAGGAGGGGTGAACAAGAAAGGCAAAGGTCACCATTGCCAAGAGCCAGGACATTGGAGGAGAAATTGCCCTCTCTACCTAGATGAACAAAAGAAGAAGAGGGAGGGGATGGAAGTCTCCACTTCAGGTATGATGAAACAAAATTAAAATTCTTCTTTATCTCAGGTATATGATACCAGGAGAAAGATCTGACATAATGATGTGCATGATCTGAAAAGAAGTGAAGGCCTTTATGAAAGGACCAAGAAGGAACACTCATAAAGAATGGAGCAAGTGTTGCTGACATAGATAATAGTACATTTTAGTTTATTCCAGCCCAAAGGGCATGTAATAGAGTTATGAAATGCTATTTCATTTTTCCAATAAATAGAAACACTTTATTTCTACATCTTGTAATGACAAGGATGTCTATCAATAAAGTTGATATTTCAATTTCGAAGATATGATCTTTTGTGGCAATGCCTTATTTATCTTGTGGTACTTGGTATGCATGAGATGAAATAATAATACCTAAAAGTTATTTATAACTCAAACAATAAATTAGAATTATCATCTAAACAAATGAATGAGAAATTTATCTAGATTCCATGTGATGGATAAAGCTAGACTCTCTTGGTTAATGAACCACTAAGAGATATGAATGTCTTGTTTATTGGGAATAATGACAAGTCAATCTTCACTAGATGTAGTGGGAGAATGACTATTCTATGAGGTATAATACATATACATACCTATTGGAATAAATGCTAATGCTTCATATGGTGTTTAGTGAAATACCAATATGAATATCTTAAAGTGTTCCAGAATATCATAAATGAAGTACAAACTTGGTAAGAGTATTAACTCCTTGATGTGATCAATATGGGATGCTTAAACCAAATGTTTGAGGACCTTATGAGTAATTATGATAGTGTATCATAGAGAACTCGTGATTAAGGCATAATGATGTCTAAATCAAAGAAGGATGCATACTCTAAATAGTTACAGCATGATCATCAAATAACAAATCTTCTAGAATTCTTCTGAAGAACATGCTTTACACTAAATAAAGGAGATTAAGAGTCACAAGTGTTGTGGATTCTCAAATTCCTTATGTAACAAATACACCTCATCAATCTAGATGATGTCGAGTAACCAGATTTTGAGTTATGGCTTGAAAACATAAGATCCAAAATGACTTCCATGTGAACCTAATAAGGTATGACCTTATGGTATCACTTGTAGGGATAAAACCCGTTAGTGCAATTTAGTCTTAAGAGTTAAGACTGACATGGATCACATTTACAGAAAGGATCATGCTTGTTATTGGAACTTGAAGACTATGAGATTTGGCATATGGATATTAAAACAACATTCCTAATAGGAAGAAGATAAGGATGTGTGTGTGACACGACTTAAAGGGTTTTATGAATCCATTAATGCAAATGCAGTCTATAAGTTATAAGAGAATAATCAATGTGATTGATTAAATGCAAGCACCTCAGAACTGGAGTCTTTACTTTGATTATATAGTCAAAAGGTTTGACTGATATGTCAAAATAAAGAAGGGATCTATGATTACAAAGATTTAGTGGGAGCGTATTCACATTCCACATGATGATGAGGAATGAAATGTTTTAAGAAAAGAAACTGGTGTGGAAATACCTTCTATAAGGGAATAAAGAGAAATGTCCTATGTGATAGGAATAGAGATCTATAGAGGTAGTTCTCAAAAATCTCTTGAGTGCATACATTGGCAATTTGTACTGAAGGATTTAGTATGAACAGATTCAGTGGGAGAAAACTTATCCATGTTATATGGAGTTAGTCTATCAGATGTCAAGTGTCCCAAATTCTTATGAAGAATAGGAACACATAGATAGATGCCTATGGATCTATCTTATATGCAATCATCCCATTATCTTGTATGTATTGGACATGACAAGAAAAATATGCAATCATCATCTTGTATGTATTGGACATGACAATATGATATGCTCATCCTGTTAACTCGTATGATGAGTGGATGTATGTCTGCTTTGAGTGAGAGTCACTGGAATACCATGAAGAACTTACTTAGTACTTATGAAGTACTAGTTCTATGGTAATAATAGGAAGAGTTGATTGTAATGAGTTACACTGATGCAAGCTTCCAAAATGACAGAAATTGATCGCAAAATATAAAATATAAAAGTGAATATGAGTTGATAAATGGAAGCATTCCGATTTAAATGCCATTTAATTCTAAAAGGGAATGTTGAATATCCTTGTGTTATGAATAGCAGAATATACTATATGGATCTATAAGTTCATACATATAAAATTATAGATATTCCATCCATTTATGACAAGGTAGAAATACTAAGTCAAACTATGGAGCTAATTGTTAAGAAAGGAATATCAAATAGCATATTATGGCAACTCCATCTCATACAAAATGTCGTACAGTGAGGAGATGTGAAACATGCAATATACCAACTAAAGCAAAGTGTTGCTAACTCACTGGATTAGCACTAGCGTAGTAAAAACATGTGCGACATGTTTAGAGATCACTATGAATATGATTCGAAGGTGATTGGATCTAAGGGCAAGTGGGAGTTTGTTGGTATGTATGCCCTGAGAGCCAATTATATGATGATTGCATTGACATATGTCATGATTGATTTGATAAATATCTAAGGCAAGCTTCCAATTTATTCTAGCTCAATCGATTATGAGATTAATGATGGAGCAGAATGAATGTCTAAAGAATTACAATACTCATTGATGTATGTCTTCAAGTACGTGACTTGAGCAATGAGATCATACGGATGCTAAGAGTATGTACATTCTTGTTATGTCCCTAGTTGGATGTCATTGTGAAAGGTTGATAGACAATAATGACACATCAAACTAGAGCGTGTGTTGGGTTATGATAGTGTCTCATTTGTCATGATATATGATATCAAATCAAGCACATAGATACATGTTAGAGAATAGTGTATCAGATTGACCCACCATGAGAGTGACACATGGAACCATGACATGGTAGTCAGAATCATCTCTCATAGTGATGGTGGTAATTGTGATTCTTAGACTGAAAATCACTACACTCATCACATGTTGTTGGGTTGACTTTAACATCATCAAACGCAGTCCTGAAATATGGATTGTTATAAAGGTGATGGTTGGGTGACTTTGACACATGGGGTTTTGACTGTGAGTGATAGATATGGGATTTGTCCCTCCTGAGGGAGTATGATGTCCATGGCCACTTCATATTAAAGACTGAGAAAGGCATGCGCATGCACGTGGGAGTCAATATGTGATATTGATGGCACACATATCTCAGACAGTCTTCTTTGGATCAAGGAAAATGAATGAACATTGAAAGGATGACAACACCATGCCTTGAGTTCCTTCAGGATATCAGAGACAGAGGAATTATACTTTCATTGGAACACCAATCACAGACTGTAGGGTTGAAAGTTGTTCTCCAACTTTCCTTTTCACTTGGGTAGCAATGATGTACGACTAGGTGCCACTCTTTGCTTGTGCTGTCATAAGTTAGTTATGGACATTCACTGCCAACGTGAAATGGGACCTATAGGGTCACACACAAAGGATTAACCTATAAGAGGAGTTTATCCATGAATGATGTTTGGATTGATTACTAAAGTGTTTCAGTACTCAATCAAACATTCAATCAATAAACTTGACTCAGAATCATCAAGTTTAAGTGTTGAACCAACTAATTTGAGTGTCAGATTGATTGAGAACCGAATTGACTATGTTCTGCACAACCTGGACTACCAAACGATCGGTTCACTAGGTGAACCAATCAGCTCATGGTCAGTGAGATGACCGGTTCACTCTGGTGAACTAATTGGTTCATTTGTCTAAACAAGCAGTGTTGGGTTGTCCTGATTTGTGAGAAAAAGTTTTATGTTTCACTTGTTCAATTCGATTGGGACAAGAATTAATATTTTCAATAATTAGAAACAAACAAAGAAAGTCAATTATGGACAAGTCTGGGAAGTGAAATGACCGGTTCACACTCTCAACCGACTGGTTCAGAAGTGAATGGATCGGCTCACCTTGCCAAATGAACATTTCATTTATAAAATGATTGGTTCGCCTGCCACAGTGCAAATTATTCATGGAAATTTTGGACCCTTCTACTCCCACTTTAGTCCTGCATTGCCTGGGGCTGAGAACCCTGACCCTGACCCCTCCTATATATAGAGGGGTAATGGGGGCTTCTCAGGACACACAACTCAGAACATCAGTTACTCTACAAAGTTGTTGTCCTCTCTGGTTGTGGTAACCGAGAGAGCCCAAGCAAGTTCTACCCATCCATGAAGGAACAGTGAGGGAAAGACAACTATAGAAAAGCAACTGATTGTGGGAGAGTGTGTCAGTGACTAGTACATCGACAGAAGGGGATGACTCCTTCTAGTGTCCTACAAGACAGGATGACTAGAGTTCTCAGTAGTCTGTGTGGACTATCTATAGAGGCGGGAGATTTCCTCCGCTCTGCAGGATGACTGTCAACCACAGTCTAGGTCAAGACCAAGAGCTATATAGACACTGTCAAACATAGGTGGTTGAAGACCACACTTTCTGTGAGGTATTATCATTGAACAAGCCTCAGGACCAGGTATATATCGCTAAAACCATCCTTCCCATTACATAGATATTTATGTGATTTGTTGGTTATGGGTTTATGGTCAAGTAAAATTTTAATTTCAGCTGCCTACTTTGACCATGCAAAACCCAAAAGTGGTAACCAAGAGAGTCCAAGCAAGTCCTTCCTAACAAGGGAGGGATAGCGATAGAGAGAGAACAATTGAGAATCGTTGTTGTGGGAGAGCAAGTTAGTGACTAGTACACCAACAGGAGGGACAAATCCTTCATGTCTATTCTAGTTGAATGATAGGATAGTTGGTCTGTTTGGACTACTCTTGAGGCAAGAGTCTTTCAGCTGCTGCTAGGAGAGCAAAGTTAGTTTGCAGTCTGTGGTGAGACCACATGAGTCACTGTAGAAGATATCATATTTGTTGTTTGTGGTTAAGACCATGATCTACACAACCATCGTTCAAGAGAAACTAGTTGATAGTTGCATTGAAATGAGTTGTTGTCACTGGATATGCTCTTGGATCTTGTATAACTCGTTAAAATATCCTTCCTATTTCATAGTAGTTGACGCGATCTTGCTGGTATGGGAATATGAATAGATAAAAAAAATTCTAATGCTATACATTGTGTATGTATTTCCCAACACCCACTAACATTCTTGTAAAACGTGGTTCATCTTCATTTTGACTAAAGCCAAACTCTTTGACTGTTTCATCAAATCAAGGATTACATTTCCAAGATGTTATTTTCAATCCATAGATTAACCTTTGTTTCTTACAAACTTTATTTGCATCATTTGGATTTATAAAACCCTTATATTGTGTTATGTACACATCCCCAAGAAGATTTCCATTAAGGAATGCGGTCTTAACATCCATCTGCCAAATTTCATAGTCATAGTAAGATGCAATGGCTATCATGATCCTAATGGACTTAACCATGGCTTCATCATAGTCAACACCTTAAATTTTTTTGAAACCTTTTGCAACCAATCTGTCCTTATAGGTTTATACATTACCATCCATGTCAATCTTCTTCCTGAAGACCCACTTGCACCCCATGGGTTTTACCCATTCAGGTGGTTCACCAAGGTCCATACCTTGTTAGTGTACATGGATTCCATCTCAGATCTCACAGTCTCAAGCCATTTCTCAGACTCTAGTCCCTTAACAACTTCTAGGTAGGTATTTGGCTCATCATCAATGACTAACTCCTCACCTTCTTGAGTTGGTAGATAACCAAATCAATTTGTCTCAAGGTGTGTCCTACTAGTTCTGTGAGATTCCTATGTCACATCAAGAATTTGAGATTCCACAATGGTTTTTAACTCTTGATGTTCCTCTTTTACCTCTATAGGCTCTATTATTTCATGTTAGTCTCAAACTTATGTGATTTCTACTATACTCCCACTGATTCCTTTGGATATAAATTCCTTTTCTAGGAATATAACATCTCTGGCAACAAACACTTTGTTGTCAGTTGGTTTATACAAGTTGTATCCCTTGGTTTGTTTGGGATATCCAACAAAGTAACATTTATCTGATCTAGGTCCAAGCTTTTCAATAAACATTTTCTTGACATAAGTTTTACATCCCCAAACCCTCATAAAATACATTTTAGGACACTTCCCAATCCATATTTCATATGGTGTCTTTTGAACCGATTTAGATGGTACATAGTTAAGTGTAGACGCTGCAATTTTTACAGTATAACCCCAGAAGGAAGTTGGAAGATTGGAAAAATGAATCATTGATCACATCATATCTAGAAATGTGTGATTCCTTATTTCTAATACATCATTTTGTTGTGGTGTTCCTACAGGAGTCCATTATGATATGATACCGCAGGCTCGTAAAAGGTCCCCAAACTCTTGGCTTAAGTATTTTGCACCTAGATCAGAATTAGGTGCCTTAATACTTTTACCAAGTTGGTTCTATACTTCATTCATTAAATCCTTGAACTTTTCAAGTTTTTTTTTACTTATGTTTCATCAAGTAAACATAACCATGCATATTGAAGTAATCAGTCAAGGAAATGAAGTACTAATATCCACCTCAAGAATTTGTTCTAAAAGGGCCACATACATCAGTATGTATGAGTCCTAATAGATCACTAGCCCTCTCATTATTCCAGTAAAGGGTGTCTTTGTCATCTTGACCAACAAACAAGACTTACATGTCTCATTTTATTTGAAATCAAAAGAGTCAAGATAACCATCTTTATGGAATCAAGATATGTGATTCTCATTAATGTGCCCTAGAAGACAATGCCAAAGATATGCTTTTAGTTATTTAGTTTTAACCTTTTGGTGTTTACATTATAAACATGTGTCTTAAGATCTAATAAAATAAAGACCATATGACATTGGGGCACTGCCATAAAATATCTCATCTTTTAAAATAGAACACTGACCATTATTTATATAAAATTCATATCCATCCTTATCCATACAACATACAAATATATTGTTTCTATTTATGGAAGGTACAAAATAGCAGTTCTTTAAGTCTATTACAGGCCATGTGGGTAGAGATAAATTATTGGTTCCAACTACAGTGGCAACAACTCTTATTGCATTTGCAACACAGTTCGACCTTGCCCCTTTGTAAACACTTACTTCTTTTTAGATCTTGCACATTCGAGCATATGTGAAATCCACATCTGATATCTAGTACCCAAGATGAATTAGTCAAATTTATCTCAATAATGCATATACCTAAAGTGGAGATCTCTATCCCCACCTTCTTCCTCAATTCCTCTAGGTAGAGAGGGAAATTCTTCTTTCATGTCTAGGTTGATGATAGTGGTGACAATTTCCTCCCTTTTTCACCCCTCCCTTGCCTTGAGTGTAGAAGACTAGGGTTTCTAGCCAGATTTAGAATTCTTCTTATCTTTTCATTTGCCCTTGGACTCCCTCTTTGCTTTCTTGATCATCATCATAGATTTGGGTTTGTCCTTCTTCATTTACACTTCAACAATCCTCAACATGCTAAGAAATTCTAACAATGGCTTGTCAAAATTATTCATGGTGTAGTTCATAACAAACTGGATATATGACTCTGGAAGTGACTACAAAATAACATATGTAGCCTACTCTTGACACAATGAAATCCCAGTTTAGCAAGTTTTTCCACATATCCAATAAATTTGAGCACATCGAGACCTATAGGATCTCCTTTATCATGTTGCACTTGAAAGTGACCTGGAGACATCATATCCCTCGTCTTTCCTGATCTTGGTATATGTTTTAAGATGTGTAACCATATCAATAACATCCATGTTCTTACGATGTCTGTGCAACTCATAATTCATTGATCATAGCATCACACACTTGACATCCATGACATCTTTAGAGTTCTTCTTGTAAGCATCCACATCAGCCTTAGGCATAGTGAGAGCATGTTCATCTATCTTTGGTGTTTCTAGAACATAGAGCTTGTACTCTTGTCTAAGAACAATTCTTAGCGTAGTGACCTAGTCATGGAAATCATTCCCATTCAAGTTTTCCTTCTCAAGGACCGATCTAAAGGGCAATGTGTTATTTGTCATCATTTGATTCTACAAGAGAAAATTTACAGTTTGTCAAAACATTTTATTTGATTTGATTAAATAAATTTTAATGATATTTAATTAGTCCTTTAATTAATTATCACTCCCACGATTTTGTTTACATTGATTACCATCACTTATCTATTCAGAAGATTGCATCGTGCAATCTTCTAGTGAGACAAGATCCATATTTCATCAAATCATGAGTCAGCTTTGGTTGATCGCCCACAATTCAACTATTTAGGTAGGCAACTTTTGCCCATTGCGCCTAAATGCAACTCTTGGATATATGGTGTGCATAACTCTTTCTCAAAATCCATCTTCATTTTTCTACATAATCTCATTAGGATCGCTTACTTAAGCCTAACCCAAAAGTCAACACAATATAATATGCACCCTACTTTGGTAGATCTACATATCTACCATTACACTTCTACGAGATAGAAAGCACGCCACTATTTTGTGTAACCTATGCTTAATCGATCAAGTTTTCTATGTGTTTCTTATGAAAAGCATCTAAGACTTAATATTATATTGAGGGATTTTATATTTATATACATATACATATCCAATTACCACATACTTATATTAAGTATCATATACATGCTATATCCCACAAATGAAAACATACAATCATAAAACATGGCGATGGTTATATCTATATCTATTGTAATTCTTTGGAGCCACAAGGAATTACTACCACCCAAGGTCTACATCATATGCAACAACTTGTTGATGATGAAGATTTCTTCTTGAACCAATCCAGGTCAATCAACTCACCACTTGAATAAGTTGTCTCGCCTCCTGGTCAGTTGGTTGGTCATTGGTCCAAACGACGTTTGGCAACCTCCAATCGCTCGGTTGGGCCCCCAGTCGATTGGTTCGGCTCCTCCTATTATCCGGTTTCCTTGGTCATCTAGATGATCGGTTCATCTTCTAAAATGGGAGATTCATCTAGTGTTGGGCATCTTCTTTGCCATAACAAGAACTAAAAATATCATAATATTATTCAACATATTACATCATTATAGGGAAACCTTCTGTTACATACGAGGGGAGCATAGGAAGGAGATAATTAATACTTTTACATATAGAAGAGAAGATTGAGGCTCAGCATGCAAACCGAGATAAAATAGGAATAACAACCATTCAGCCACACACAAAGATCTCAGGGTTATTGGACATAACCATGATAAACATCCACCATCAAAACTGATTTTAGGACAATACATGTAAATTGCATATATATCATATCATATACATATTAGTTGGGATTGTATGTGGTATTTAATTGGATATGCACATTAATCATTTTAATTATTCACATCATACGTAATAAGTAAATGATGATATACAAATCCAATCATGTGGATCAAATCTCAAAGCATAGTAAATTGATGTGGCTCTGATACTACTGCTAGAAAATATGGCATCAAATAAGGAAGCAAAAATAAAAATTTTAACTTGTCATATTCCCTTTCAATAGTAGATTGCATCAAGAACTATGTAATGGGAAGGAGGGTTTCAAGGTTCATACCTAGTTTTGAAGCAAGTCCAACGACTATCTCTTACAACAATGTGTGACTTTCTTCAAGTTGCACCTAGACAACAACGATGTCTTCCTAGTTCATCACCATGGACAGCGATTGACTACATCCTCCTAGAGGGTGGCAATGACCTCCTCTCCTATGTAGTATCCATACGAACCACTAGGAACTCCTATCATTCTAAATGAACGGTCAGGAAGGAGTTGTCTCTCCTAGTTTACGTACTAGTGTCGACTTTCTCTCCCACAATTGTCTCTCCCTTGATGTTCCTCCCTTTTATGGGTAGAACTTGCTCGACTTCTTGCATTACAACCATTGTAAGAAGACAACAATTGTCAAATCTTATTGTTGTGTCTCTACAAGGCCCCCAGTACCCCTCTATTTATAGAAAGGATGGGGTCAGTCTTTCCAGTCTAAGAGGGAGTTGAAGAGACGAAATTTCATGAATTTTTTGGAACCTGCAAGTATTGAACCAGTCAGTTCAAATGTGAGCAAATTGGTTCAACCCTTGAACTATTCATTTCATTATGTTTCCCAATCACAATTGTATTGGAAATTAATATTTGATTAATGCACAACATGACATCAACATCAATTTTTGATCCAATCAAATTGATCAACCGAATGGTTGGTTCATAACCTGAACCGGTTATTTCAAAGAACTGAGCTGCTCAGTTCACTTGTGAACCGGTCATCTCATGCATCTAATTGCCAATGTTGGTTCATTTTGACCTGACACTTGAATCGATCGGTTCAACACTTGAATTGGTTGGTTCATAGTCTAGTCAGTCAACTTTCAGTCATTATTAATTAAATTAAATACCTAACACTTTAGTAATATAGTTTAGACTACATTAACGAATAAGCTCCTATTCCAAGTGTATCTTATGTGTGTGACCCAATAGGTTCCATGTTGCATTGGCAGTGAGCGTCCATAATTCATATCCACATTGAACTCGAGGTATGGAATCGGCGTCCTCTTCAACATTCAGCCCAAATTTCTTGTATTCGAGTATATTGTCTGAGATATATGTAAGCTCAGTATCAGATAGTGACTCACATGTGCATGGACATGCATTTCTCAGTCTCACTTATCAAGTGGCTAGGATATCATACTTCTATAGGAGGAACAAATACCATCTATCCCACATCTACAATGAACCTGAGCATCACCTTTTTGGCAACCCTTATTCAAGGTCACAGTGGATGATGTCAAAGTACACCAAATGACATATGATGAGTGTAGTCACTTCAAGGGTCTAAGAACCACAATTACCACCATCATAATGAGAGATGATTCTGACTACCATTCATGGTTAATTTATATGCATCAAGTGGGTCAAAGAAGTAAACTATTCTCTAACAAGAATATATATGTTTTGTTTGATATCACAAGTCGGGACTGATTAGATTCTGTCATTAACCAACATACACTCTATTCTTGTGTTATTGATGAATATTAGTCTTACACAACTCAAAGACATACATTATTGAGTAATATCATTCTTTAGACATTTATTATGTCACATGATTATCTAATAACTGAATAAAATAGAATAAATTAGAAGATTGACTTTATTATTGATCAAATTGTTTGTAGGATATGGTATTACAATCATGATATGATTGACTCTCTAGGCATACATACCAATATTGTACTAGCATGCCCCAAAGTTCCATTGGTGCCAAATGTCAAATTGGTCACTTGATTGATTTAAATTGACAATTATGGTCGAACCAACGAATTAAATATCAATCATTGTAAGACTAAACCTCTTTATCTCAAAGTTCATCAATCTAATATAGAGGTTCTATTGAAAAAAAAATTACCAACATTGTTTCCTTACATTTTCAACTTTGTATTACCTAAAAATTAGACCAAAATGACAAAGTTTGACTGCCCAAAAAAATGCTAATAGGATGTAGTTATAGTTTCACTTTTCAAAAATATAGTGACACTCATTCAAAAAATCTTCTAACAAGCATATTATTACTCGTATACCTCCTGATCACTTCCGCTTCTTTTGATTGCTCCCATAATATTTGGTTTGGTCAACAAAACATTGAATACTCACTTTTGTATAAAATCCACATAAGACATCCATAAGTTTTTTTCTTAAATCGATTCTAAAATATCTAAAAGAGTCATTATCATTCATATTTTTACACTTGATCTTAGTTAAAAGGCCAAGAAAGGAATATTATCACTAATATTTTTTGATCCATAGGAAAGAGGATTACAAAACATTATTTATGAGCATATATTCAAATTTTCATTATATGCCAAAACAAGGTCATTTTGTGAAAATAATCTCAAAAGCCACATGTTATTATAGGTACTCTATCATACCACATATTAGAATACAATATATGTTGGATATGATCTTCAAATGATATAGTAGGTGAATTGTTATAACTTGTATAAGGAAATCAAAATAAATGCCATTTTCTAATTTTAGTGATAGCATTTCTTCATTGAAGTATTGCGCATAGATGTGGGTATGTTGAGCTTATAAAACTCTCATGTATTACGAAGGCAAATTTATTGTTGACTCATACTTATAAGACAAACAAGATCATGTAAAAAACTATACCAAATTTATTTGTGGTATTTTTATAAATAAAGGTTGCCTGATTTATTGTTGAAAACTAATCAGCTATAGAAATACCAAAATTGAAAGAACAAATAGAGAATTAAACCATATCTTCTCTAGGGAAATTCAAAATGAAGGAGCAAAGTCAGTCCTTCTATATATCATTGTTATCTCTAGATGCAGTAGAAAGATGTCACCTTTGTCAATGGCATTAGTGGCAAGGACACACACTTATTAAGGCATGTTCCCTACCCAAGGTTTCTCATTGTGCATTATTTCGTATGTCAAGAGTATAGTTCGAGAAGATGATTAGTCATTGTGCACTGCTACATATCTAAATATGATATTTATACTCCAATAGTGGATGCTTAAGATAACTTATTGCAAAAGATTTTTCAATTTTGTAGTCTCTCTAGTGCTTGAATGTCAAATTAAAACAAAACATAATTTGGTGCATGACCTACAAAACTATTCCTGCTTACATCCCATAAGACTCAATATTTTATAAGCCGTTATAGATTAAAATAATTCAAAATTATCTACTTAAATTTTCCCTAAAAAATCGTATTGGACCACTAGATATCTCATTATATGAATATATTATCATATTTAAGAACTACGTCTTAGAAAATAGTAGGTTCGTATTAAATAAATTATGCATCATATACAATCACAAAAGGTTGCACATATATTAAAAAAGTAAACCACACTCAACCTCCACCTAGGAGCAAGTACCAAGGGTAGATTAACTATAAGCCACCACAACAACAAAAATAGACTCTCACCTCATCATGGAGTCTACATTACTGTCATTGATGAGAAGGTGAAATTTTGCCTTCTTTTTACATGGAGGAACCTTAAAAGTAAGTAAATAACTACACAAAACTTACAGTCATAGTGAGGGAGAAAAACATACACTCAATTGATAGATCTTGACCAAATGAATAAATTTTTATGCACAATATTCACAGCTAAGGAAAAAGATGATTCAAATATAACAATTATTGAAAAATCGCCTTTATCACAATATCAATTCAATATTTTAGACACATATATTGACTAAGAAGTATTATATTAAAGCATTACCAATGTAATAAGCATACATATATCAACTCCAACTTGTTGGCTAAATGGACATCTATAAAATCCCTTTGTTTTGATTATGACAAACATTTCATTCTTATTTATCTAACGAGCTACTTGAGTGTGCAGGATTATGGTGGATGACGAAGCAACTAGGGAGATCATAAGCTTATAGTTTTATTTTCATGCAATGTAATCACTATTGTAAAAACTTGTACAATTATATAATGTACAAGTACCTAGATTGCATGTAAATCAAGCATTGGATCTTCCCTAGCTACACACCATAGTTAGACAAGTCATCCCTTCCAATAGGATCACATTATGCACACTCATGCACACACTTAGTATCTTAATTGATAGATTGAAACAGAGTCAATCTCGGTCGACACACTCCTCGACCGAGACACTCTCGGTCGACAACCTTATCGACCGAGATTGACCTAAAGTAGCCGTTAGACTTAGCAAATGAGTTAGTTGGCAGTTGGAAGTGAACGTTGCACTCAGAGAGCCTGTCGGTCGAGAAAAGCTCGACCGAGTAGGTGTCTCGGTCGACCATCTGTCGACCGAGACGGTCTCTGACAGAATCTGCAGAGTTAAAGCAATTAGCCGTTGTAAAAACGACCAATCTATTCCTAACGGCTAATTGAGCACTTGGAACCCCCTAGAAACTATCTAGAAGGTCCTTAAGCATACTTAGGCTATCCCTATAAATAGGACAAGCTATAGGACACTAGAATTTACCTTGCTACACTTGAGAATTCTTTCTAAGCACTCTTGAGCAATCTTTTACAAGCAATTGAGCACTGTGATCACTTGGCCATATTCCATCTAGCTCAAGCTCGTCCTATAGGCTAGATTTTCCTAACCCTAGCATCCACAAGTCTATTACCTTGGCTAGGAAAATCCATACGCTTGATATAGGCAATTCAAGCCTTGAGCTTAAAAGGATAAGTTGTACTTTCCTATTTTCTTTCTTGTTCCTTGTAATATTTGTACTCTTCGTTGCTACTCCAGGGAGGAGGCTGCATATAGGAAGAGGGTGAAGCTCTTCGTGTGAAGAGGAGGACTTTGGACTACTTCAGAAGGCTATCTTGACGGGAAGCTACTTCGGGAGGGAGGCTACTTCAAGGGGGAGCTTGAAGTTACTCCAAGGAAGGCTGCTTCAAGGTTGGCAAGATTACTTCTAGGTGAAGGCTGTCCAAAGGGTGTTTAGAGAGTGTTGTAATTTTATGTAACATCCTTAAAAGGTAATAAAATTCAATACTTTCAAAATCCCGGTTGGGTAAGCAACCGGGTAGTGGACTGACTCCTTAGTATTTGCTAAGGTGGAACCACTCTAAACACCTGTGTCTCTCTTCTTATCTTTTACTTTGGTTGTTTGAGTTTAAATTGTTTTAAATTATCATAAAACTCTATTCACCCCCCCTCTAGAGATTTTCAATTGGTATCAGAGCAGGCTTCAAGGAGCCCTAACAAAGTCTTGAAGAAAAGATGGGGGATGGAGTGCTCAACAACCTCAACATTGAAGGAACGTTCGTTGCTCGACCTCCAGCATTTGACGGGACAAACTATCAATACTGGAAGAGAAGAATGCAATTTTACTTCCAAGGAATCAATTGGGATCTTTGGAGAATGGTATCTACACCATACACACTTCCACAAGACGAGTTCGAAGTATGGGACGCTAATACGGTAAAAATGGCACAAATGAATGCAAAGGCAGTAAGCATTTTATATTGTTCCATTTCAGTAGGTGAATTTAATAGAGTATCAAACTGTGATACCGCATATGACATTTGGCATAGATTATCTATAACATATGAGGGTACGGTTCAAGTTAAAAACTCTAAAGTTAGTTTGCTTAAAACGAAATTTGAACATTTTCGTATGGATCCAAACGAAACTATTAGTGAAATGTATTCAAAATTTTCTACTATTGTCAATGGTTTGAATGCTTTAGGGAAACCCGTTCTTGAGGAAGATCAGGTATCAAAAATACTTCGATCTCTTCCTCCAAAGTACAAACCAAAGGTGACAGCTATTGCAGAAGCAAACGACCTCACTCGCCTCAAAATGGAACAACTCATCGGAAACTTAGAAGCTCATGAGGCAGACCTAGAAGAGGAAGAGAGAAGAGAACATGAACATCACCGTGGACCAAAGAAAGACGTGGCTCTCAAAGCATCAAAAGCTCTCTCACAAGAGAGTGAGGAATCTAGTGAAGAAGAAGGAGAAGAAGCATTGATCGTCAATGGTAAGAAATATAGAAGGTTTAAATCTAATAAAATTTCTAGTTCTTCCTCCACTCCCAGGTGCTTCGAGTGTGGAAAGAAAGGACATTTCAAAAATGAATGTCCCAAAGCTAAGAAGGGAAAGAAAAGCTCACATAAGAAGAAAGAAAAAGCTTATAAAGCAGCATGGGATGAAACGAGTGAAAGTGAAAGCGGAGAAGACAAGATAGAATGTCTAATGGCAAGAGAAGATGAAGAATCTCAAGAGGTAAGCCTAGTTGATCTTCCTAAAGAAGAGTTAGTAGCTAGCTTACAAGAAACTCATGATAAATATGTTGATGCCAAGAAGAAACTAAAAAGGACTATAAAATCAAACAATGAGCTCATTGCCAAAATAGATGAACTTTCTTCCGAAAAGAATAACATTGAACTTGAAAATGTATCTTTAAAAACATCTTTAGATGATTGCACTAGAAAGCTACTTACTTTGGAAACTAATGTTGATCTTCTATCAAAAGAAAAGACTGATTTGTTAGCTAAACTACAAGCTTTTCAAACTCAACCTATCTTGTGCAATCATTCGGACTATGACATTATTGTAAAAGAAAAGGATTCATTGCTTTCTGATTTAGACCAGGCAAGAAAAGATATACATAAGAAAATGAATAACATTGCTCAGTTGCAACAAGAACTTCATGAGTTGAGAAGAAAAGATATTCTTGATAACATATTAAGAAGTGGTACTACCTTCAATGGAAGAAAAGGTTTGGGATATGTTCCAAAGAGAAACCAAACCAAAAAGACCCAAACTATGTTTGTACCCAAAAACACAATGACTAGAAAAAGAAACGAAGTTGATTCTATTACTTGTCATTTCTGTTTACGTCTTGGTCATTACTGTTTTTCATGCCCCTACAAGACTAAGAAGTCCAACTTAGTTTGGACCCCAAGACCTCAAACTTAGAAGAATGGAATGTAGTTGAGATATGACAAAATACTTAATTTGTGCAATTTATATTGTCCTATCTCAACAAACGATGTTATGCTTATTGGTATTATTTTTCTGCATTGCTGTACAAAAACAGAAACTTCGTCGGTCGAAGTACTGTCGACCGAGCTCTGGGTCGGTCGAAGTAGGGTCGACCGACTGGATATCTTTAACAAATCGAAAAATCTTCCAGTACTCATTTCGGTCGAACACTGGTCAACCGAAAAAAAAAAATTTCTGCTCTTTTTTTGATTGTGATACAGTAACCTCCTCGATCGATAAATTGTCGACCGAGAATTATATCGGTCGAGCAATCGTCGACCGACTGGCTTCCTGTATCAGAACTTTTTACACATCAGCAAATTAAAAAGTTTCTAACCTTATCGGACCATCACATGGGTACCAAAATCTATATTCTAATGCAGGAATGGGTCGTTGACAGTGGTTGCTCCAAACATATGACCGGAAACAAGGATGCATTTTCAACTTTTGAAGAAAAGAAAAGTGGGACGGTCACTTTTGGAGACAATGGTAAGGGCAAAATCGTTGGAATAGGTAATGTTGGCACAAATCTTGAAATCAAAAATGTTCTACTAGTTGATGGATTGCATCATAACTTAATAAGTGTAAGTCAACTATGTGATAGCGGTTATGATGTGTTATTTAACAAAACCTGCTGCAAGTTATTGATAGAAAATACTACAACTGTTGTTTATGAAGGAAATAGAGTTGGAAATCTTTATATCCTTAAACCAAACTCTATGAAATCAGTAGTAGGTAAATGCTTACTTGCAAATGAAAACACCTTACAACTATGGCATAAAAAGCTTGGTCATGCTAGTTCACATGCTATTAAAAAGTTAGTAAAATATGATCTTGTTCGTGGATTACCTGTTTTGTCTTTTGATCAAGTTGCAAATTGTGAACCTTGTACAATGGGAAAGCAAACCAAAACATCTTTTAAATCAAAACATGTACTTAGTACCAGTAGATCCTTAGAATTAATTCATATGGATTTATTTGGACCAATGAGAACACAATCTATTGGTGGTAAACGATACTGTTTTGTTATTGTTGATGATTATAGTAGATTTACATGGGTACATTTTATTGCAACAAAAGATGACACTATTCATGTCTTTATGCAATTTTGTTCTAAAATTGAAAATCTTTTACAACATAAAATATGTACCATTAGAAGTGATCACGGTGGCGAATTTGAAAATCATACTTTTGAAGCTTTTTGTACATCTCAGGGATATACTCACAATTTCTCTGCTCCACGTACCCCACAACAAAATGGTATTGTGGAACGGAAAAATAGATCTCTACAAGAAATGGCTAGGACAATGATGCTTGAACACAACACACCTAAAACCTTTTGGGCTGAAGCTGTAAACACAGCTTGTTATGTGCTAAATAGAGTCACGGTTCACTCTCACTTGAAGAAAACTCCATATGAAATAATACACTCTAAGAAACCTAGAGTTGACTACTTTCATACTTTTGGCTCTACATGTTATATTTTAAACACCAAGGATGATAAAGACAAGTTTGATTCTAAATCACAAAAAGCATTTTTCTTGGGATATTCTACTTCTAGCAAAGCGTTTAGGGTATATAACACTATCTCTAGAAAAGTTGAGGAATCCATTCATGTTTCTTTTCATGAGGAATCAAAATCTACAAATTTAGATATCATTGATCTCACAAATCAATTTGAAACTATAACCATTCCAAATGATAATGAGAAAACTCCCACATCCGATCCTCCGGTCGAACCACAACCTACACCTAGGCTGATCAAGGATCATCCCCAAGAGCTAATTATTGGAGATCCAAATGATAAAGTCAAAACTAGGTCCTCTTTCCAAGATGTTGCAAACATGGCTTTTGTCTCTATCATTGAACCTAAGAAAATATCCGAAGCTCTTAAGGATGATTACTGGATAATAGCCATGCAAGAGGAATTAAATCAATTCACTAAAAATGATGTATGGGATTTAGTTCCTAAACCACAAGATAAAACTATCATAGGCACTAAATGGGTTTTTAGGAACAAACTTAATGAGGCAGGAGAAGTCATACGGAATAAAGCACGGTTAGTTGCACAAGGATATAGTCAACAAGAGGGAATTGACTTTGATGAAACATATGCACCCGTAGCTCGACTTGAAGCTATTAGGATGTTATTAGCTATTGCTGCCCATAAAAACATTCAGTTATATCAAATGGATGTCAAAAGTGCATTTCTAAACGGCTTCATACAAGAAGAAGTTTATGTTGCTCAACCACCTGGCTTCGAAATCCCAGAAAAGGACGATCATGTTTATAAACTTAAAAAGGCACTTTATGGTCTAAAACAAGCCCCTAGGACTTGGTATGAACGGCTCAAGACATATCTTTTTGATAATGGTTTCTCTATTGGAAATTCAGATTCTACTCTATTTTTCAAAACATATGCATCTGATTTCTTAGTTGTACAAATATATGTTGATGACATTATTTTTGGTGCCTCAAATGAATCATTATGCACACAATTTAGTGACATTATGCAAAAAGAATTTGAAATGAGCCTTATGGGTGAACTAACATTCTTTCTTGGTTTTCAAATTAAGCAAACACCTGCCGGAATTTTTATAAGCCAAGAAAAATACACTAAAGAACTGTTAAAACGCTTTGGGATGGATCAATGCAAACATGCTACTACTCCTATGGCTACGTCTATTAAAATTGATAAGGATGAAAATGGGGAACCTATTGATGATTCCTTATATAGAGCCATGATTGGTAGTTTGCTATATTTAACCGCTTCCCGACCGGACATTATGTTTTCCGTTGGTCTTTGTGCTCGATTTCAATCCCAGCCTATGCATTCTCATTTTCTTGCGGTTAAACGAATCCTTCGATATCTAGCCGGCACTACTTGTTTTGGTTTATGGTATCCAAAAGGACAATCATTGGATTTTAAAGCATATACTGATGCAGATTACGCCGGTTGTCGACTTGATCGCAAAAGTACTAGTGGTGGATGTTTCTTATTAGGTAGAGCCTTAGTATCTTGGTTTAGCAAGAAACAAAACACGGTTGCCCTATCTACCACCGAAGCTGAATATATGGCAGCTGGGTCTTGCTGTGCTCAGGTGCTTTATATGCAACAGGTTTTAAGCGATTATGGTTTTCATCTTTCATCTACACCTATTTTTTGTGACAACACAAGCGCCATAAACTTAGCACACAATCCTATTCTACACAGCCGGGCCAAACATATTGAAATCCGTCATCACTTCTTAAGGGATCACATCTCAAAGAATCATGTTTCCCTTCATCATGTTGATAAAGAAAATCAATTAGCTGATATCTTTACAAAACCGCTTCCATTAGATCAATTCAACAACATTAGGAAGCAATTACTTATCACTCCGTTGGAGGATGTTTTCTTTGATATCTGCGGCTCTTAAAAACAACTACTTATGCTTTTATGGTTTGTATCAATATTGATATGAGCGTTTCAATTGGTAATTTGCAAATTGTTGCCTCTTAGCTAGACACCTCATTGCTTTCCATTTTGGCTATTCAATGGACATCTTCTTCGTTCATTCTTGATGGGATATCTAATGAAGGGGGAGTTTTTAAATAAAACGGTTATCTTTTTGAGATGACAAAGGGGGAGAGATATATAAAACTATAATACTTATGACAAACTCAATCAATGAGTTTCATAAATATACTCTTGGCTTACATTGAAAGTTGCTATATTCCCAAATGAACTGGATTTCATGTTCCTTAATTCACTGGGGATACTAAGCACACATTTTATAAATAAGAGGAAAAGTTCCAAACGGCAATCTAAAGGTATGGCATTTATATGTTTTATATTTCCTTTATTCATATTTTGGAAATGTTTGTCATCTTCAAAAAGGGGGAGATTGTTGGCTAAATGGACATCTATAAAATCCCTTTGTTTTGATTATGACAAACATTTCATTCTTATTTATCTAACGAGCTACTTGAGTGTGCAGGATTATGGTGGATGACGAAGCAACTAGGGAGATCATAAGCTTATAGTTTTATTTTCATGCAATGTAATCACTATTGTAAAAACTTGTACAATTATATAATGTACAAGTACCTAGATTGCATGTAAATCAAGCATTGGATCTTCCCTAGCTACACACCATAGTTAGACAAGTCATCCCTTCCAATAGGATCACATTATGCACACTCATGCACACACTTAGTATCTTAATTGATAGATTGAAACAGAGTCAATCTCGGTCGACACACTCCTCGACCGAGACACTCTCGGTCGACAACCTTATCGACCGAGATTGACCTAAAGTAGCCGTTAGACTTAGCAAATGAGTTAGTTGGCAGTTGGAAGTGAACGTTGCACTCAGAGAGCCTGTCGGTCGAGAAAAGCTCGACCGAGTAGGTGTCTCGGTCGACCATCTGTCGACCGAGATGGTCTCTGACAGAATCTGCAGAGTTAAAGCAATTAGCCGTTGTAAAAACGACCAATCTATTCCTAACGGCTAATTGAGCACTTGGAACCCCCTAGAAACTATCTAGAAGGTCCTTAAGCATACTTAGGCTATCCCTATAAATAGGACAAGCTATAGGACACTAGAATTTACCTTGCTACACTTGAGAATTCTTTCTAAGCACTCTTGAGCAATCTTTTACAAGCAATTGAGCACTGTGATCACTTGGCCATATTCCATCTAGCTCAAGCTCGTCCTATAGGCTAGATTTTCCTAACCCTAGCATCCACAAGTCTATTACCTTGGCTAGGAAAATCCATACGCTTGATATAGGCAATTCAAGCCTTGAGCTTAAAAGGATAAGTTGTACTTTCCTATTTTCTTTCTTGTTCCTTGTAATATTTGTACTCTTCGTTGCTACTCCAGGGAGGAGGCTGCATATAGGAAGAGGGTGAAGCTCTTCGTGTGAAGAGGAGGACTTTGGACTACTTCAGAAGGCTATCTTGACGGGAAGCTACTTCGGGAGGGAGGCTACTTCAAGGGGGAGCTTGAAGTTACTCCAAGGAAGGCTGCTTCAAGGTTGGCAAGATTACTTCTAGGTGAAGGCTGTCCAAAGGGTGTTTAGAGAGTGTTGTAATTTTATGTAACATCCTTAAAAGGTAATAAAATTCAATACTTTCAAAATCCCGGTTGGGTAAGCAACCGGGTAGTGGACTGACTCCTTAGTATTTGCTAAGGTGGAACCACTCTAAACACCTGTGTCTCTCTTCTTATCTTTTACTTTGGTTGTTTGAGTTTAAATTGTTTTAAATTATCATAAAACTCTATTCACCCCCCCTCTAGAGATTTTCACAACTATCACATATAGACTTAACCTCATGGTACGATTGCTTTGGCATGTACCTACCAAATTAGAACTACCTAGAGAAGTCCATGTATCATATTTTACATCCTAAGGTCTTAGGTTCGAATAGGAAAATAACATTCCACTTCATAGAGTATAATATCCTACTACCTAACACACATAGCACAAGTGGATTTAGGTGAACAATGAAACACATCTAACCCCTAAAAAAGAAGTACTTCAATTGGAAAATGGTAAAGAGGTAAGAGTTACTTCACATACGATGATCTTAGTGAAGTCATGGGCTTGCCTCATTGTTATGAGATCCATATAACTAGCTTTGAGTCCCTCTAACATGATATAGGTAGAGATTTCACAATCTAAGTTTCTTCTCACTACCACGTAATAACGTACTGACATTATATATCACCAACTTGAAGCTAAATCATCACGTTGATCATTGCATGCTTTTGTGAAGACCAATGATTTCATAGTTCATCTCTAAATGACATAAAATCCACTAAAGGCTATTTAGATTGGTTGTGTATGCCAAATCATTCAAATTATCTAATATGTATGACAAGATTGAACGTTCACCAAACTGAGACTAAATCAAATGTAAAGAGTTTAATATGCCTTTCTTTAACATTGAGCTCATCTAGAATTCCTAATTCACTATCTCTTGACTTAATCATCTATATATAATTTTTTCTGTTGTAGTCAAAATAAATGTGGTAGTGTTTTCTATTCCAACTAGCATGATATGAATGTGTTAGTATTAGATTAGTCACACATGACTTATACCAGAAAATAAGATATTATTTTTAAAATTCCAAAATAATTGCTTAAGATTCATATTATTCACTAATTGGTCTTTTACATATCTTATCTTATAGAAGAAGAAAAATTATTTTGTACAAAACTCAATGGACATGGATTAATTCATCCATCTACTTCCACAAAAACATGTGAACTTCATCAATTTCAAAAATGAGTGATTTTTTTATTAAACATTCACAACTAACTACTTTAAGGCTAGAATTTAGAAAAAGAAGTAAGGCTTGAGTTAAATTAAAGTAAATTCTAGAAAAGTACAACTATATGATGTAACTAAGATGAAAATATCAGATGCATACATTGAATTCATACGTATTCACCACCAAAGATTTAAGATTTGGAGGAAATGCTTGAACTTAGATCCACTTTGAGAAACTCACACATAAACCATGGTTTCACATCTTAATTTTTACCTATCCAAGATCTCTCGCGTATTCAAAGTCATGAATTATACATTATTATTCATATAACACATACACGAGTGTATTTGTTCAATATGTTCACGGATAATATTAATAATTTCATCGGCTTGAATTGTTACCATTAGTGTCTCTTAATTTTTGGAAGCATAGGAAAAAATCATACCTAAACTCTAAACTAAAGTAGAAGAGCTAATACGAAAATCTTACCCTTTTAATTATTCAACTTTTACACTCATTGGTTGTTTGACTTGTTGACAAGCTGGTCTAATAACCAACATTTTTCAACCGAGCCCCTCAAAAGGTTAACTGGCTAGTTATAAGTTGGTCCAACTTATCGTCCTAATTTATCACAAGTTAGTCAACCTCTCACCAACTAAACCAAATAAGTTGGTCCACCTTTATTTATATGCAGAACAGAATCATCCACCTTTTTTTTTTTTGGAAGTGGGGAATTTCACACCTGTCTAAGATAGCAGGAGAGAGAGAACACCATCAGCATACTCTGAGGGCTTTAATCCCTTCCTGCAGTGCCCCAACGGGTTCGTTGAGATTCGAACCCGCAACCTACGCTTCACAAGCAACAGGCTTGACCAACTGAGCTAGTTGGCAAGTGCCCAAATCAACATTTTCTAACCTTTGTTGTGGTTCAAACTTTATAATTACTATTTGATATCAAGTGTCCTATTGTATCATTAGTATATCAGAAGTATCATAATCCACTTATATATCAACTTGAATGCTCCTGAAAGCCACATATCGACATATTAGGGTTAATCTTGCAAAAATACCAAATCACATTAAACATGTAATATCAAGCAGAATCAAATACTAACATATACGATAGACAAATATGACGTAAACAAACATAATCAAACAAATTTTCTGTTTGTGAAAAAATGAATTTAATTTTATCAAATACAAATGTCAGTAAATCACAATTTTTTCAAGAAATAAGCATCGGTTTGCTTGTATCTTCATGTCTTCATTGTGTATCAATGCATAAAAGAGATAGTCTTAGTTTGTACTTTTTGTGAAACCTACATAGAAATTTATAGTTGTAACAACATCATACTAGGATTCACTAAGGAACCAAACCGGAGTTGTTTTTTTGTGAACCTACAGAAACGGGAAGAAAAGATACATGAAAGTAGTAAAAGACACTAAAAATAGAGCGCAAACCGATATGACGAAAGAAATCCATTAAGCAAGCCCCCGGAGACATAGATAAGAGCGGCACCAACGGAAGATAGTAAAGGACTTCAAGGGGAAGACGGAAGACTCTCTTTGCCCCTCCCCCAAGCAGTTCTTCCTTGGGAGTGGTGGCACCAAGATAAGCACCTCATCATTTTAAGTAAAACCGCATCATCATATGTTGTCGTAGTTAGTATGAATACTTGCTGGTTGGCTGTGCATGTCATGTCTTCTTGTCTTGTGAAGAAAAAAAGCTTCGCTCAGCAACATGTAATCGACGCGAAATGGACGTCACGCTGACGTTTAGGCACGCACGCGGAATCAGCTGAACTTTCACAGAAAATAAATTGCTCAATCAAACTGTTGCAGTATAATGTGTATGTGTCAAACTAAATGGACTATGCCAGTTGCTAGTAATATAATAGAGCAGATCGTGAAGAAACAAGGAACAAAACAAGAAAAATAAGTCATCGTGGAAGATAATGCACGCGAATTCATTCACCACTTCAGCAAAACTTATAAAATGATGAGGGTACGCAATGATGAGACCCAGCGGATCTTCATATAGTGAGGCTAACGCAGATCTGGAGGGTGGATCTACTCTCCATCCTTAGCAGCAGAAAATGAGATAAAGGTTGGGGATTGTAATAGGTGAAAATAAGATAGTAGTAAGGTTAGGCACAAAATCAAATTAAAGTAGAGAGCTTATTAATTGAAACCAAATCGACTAATTATGTCTATTTGTAAGAGGGAATTGCTAGGTTCGGTTTTATAAAAATTCAAATCATTAAAGAACGGCACGGTTTATTTGATGGTACAGTTTACCAAAGAAAACCAAATTGATACCTATATCTATATGTTTATAGATGCAAATAAAATATTGTATTGGTATAATTTGAAGAAAAAAAATCATCTAAGCTTAATTATAATAGTGGAAAATAAGTTTTCAGTATTTTAACTGATCAACTATTTCGGCATAAATGATATTAAGCTTTCCTTTAAGGAAATCAAACTAATAAATATGTTACATATTTATTAATAGTTTGATCAATTATTTTTTTAGATAAACTTTCCTGATATTGATATTGACTTATGCAAACGGATAATAGAGAGCAGAATTGAAATAAATATCAACATATAGAAGATTCGATCATCAGTGGTATATCCTCATGCGGTAGAGTTTTGTTAATAATGTACATATCAACCTAAAAATCATCGTCAAAATCCATAGTGTCAGCAATGGTCATGGCTCTGTTTTGGCAATTTCAGTTTTCTCCTGCTCCTTCCGTTAGGCAGAGTGTCAGTGCTCTTGTGATGCTAGGCTCAGCGATCTGGTTGTAGCAGTCCTTGTGGGCTCTTTTCGCGTTCCCGTTGTTGTATCCTGACATATAGAAAATTGTGATAGTTTGTATCCACCTGTTGAAATGCTAGTTGTATGGATAAAGTGTGGTTATCATACAAAATATTGTTTCTAGGTGTCCATATAACCCATATAATGGCAGCAAGTAATGTGTCATGTTGGGAATATTTGTCAGTTCTGCTTCTGATATATTGTAATCTGTGAATGGTGTTCAGGTAGGAGTCGGCTAAGATAGTTGTGGTTGTGGTGTAGTGTGTCCATATCCTTCTAGATGTTTGGTATCCATAAAAGAGGTGTTGGGTTGATTCCTCATTATTGTTGCAAAGTGGACATCTTGATGGTCCCTGGAGCCCCTATGTCTCATCATCATATTTGTTGGTAATTTGTCGTGGCAGACAAGTCATATTAGAGTGTGTAGTTTGGGTAGGCATTTTGTTTGCCATATCGTCTTATATAGTTTCATTTTGCCCCTATATTTAACGAAATGATATGCTTGTTTTGCAATGTCATTTATGATCCAAATCCAAGTGATGTATCTGGTGGTATTGTATTCCAGTTGTTACAGGAAATCTGCATATATTTCTGAGTCTGTCCGATCAATTATGTTATTTTAGTATTATATATATTATAATATTCTTCGAAGAAGTAAGTCAAGTTTGGTGGTGAACTGTCTAATGTCTTGGTTTGGTCTAAAAGTTTAAAGATCAATATGTAAAGTTTCGTTTGTAATGCCATTAGTAAACGAAATCAAATCATACAATGCCCACCCCTAGACAGTGACGGAGACATGAAATTTTTCCTGGTGAGGCACCACGCAACTGAAAAAGCTAAGTATCATTTTAGGAATGCAATTAATATGGAGAATGGGAGGAGGGGTAAGGCAGGTGCAACCCCCCACTCTCTTCTCTCCTCTCGCTTGCATATAGTCATGTCACTGTCCATAGATAGTGGGTTGCGTAGAAAGAAGTCTGGAAGTCAAATGCTTGATTACGAACATGAGAAAAAGAGATGCACTATGATAATCACTTACATGACATAAAAGAAAATACAACAAGTAATGGGATATGTATCCTTATATAAACCAACAAAAAAAAACTAAAACTACAAAGTGCAAAGCTGAAACACTGGGGAAAGTGTGTCCCACTGGACCAAATAACGCTCTAGTTGAAGAAAAAAAAAAGGACCACAAAACTTATGCCTATTAAACAAGATATATGGTAATTATGAGGTCAAAAACGGTTGCCGTAAATCAGTTTTGTCTTAGTGTGGCGTTCATGAAGAGACAAGGTGACAATGGGGGAGGGCTCGAGCGTAATCCCTTGCAACATTAATGGATTCTTTGCTGAGAATAATGTGTAGGATGCTTTTTAAGAACAATACAATGAAAACAACGGATATGGGACGTACAAGGTACAAGAAACTACATATATATGGTGACGAGTAGTATCAGCTGCGTAATGTCACATCGGTTTTGTCAAAGATGGAGTAGTGGTCTTTTGTGGGTACTCTGTGGTGCACTAACCCCATAACTCTACTTAGACAAAGGATTAGGGTGCTATGATAGAAACTAATCCAATTCCAGACAAGAAAAACAACATCAATTTATCTTTTCAAGTGATTAACATAACCATAATGTTTAGCATACTAATAAAATAAGCATCAATCTGATTTTATGATTGATAGATAGCATAGCGTACTTTAATATATGTATCTATTATGAATATACAATGTTCAACTGGAAAGAAAGTAGTAGATTATTACTTAGGATTCAGTCTGTCACAACATTCCACCACTTAAAAATGAATTACATCCCTGAAATATGCCATAACTTAAGTGATCAGTATGCCTCATATCAACCAAACTACATTTTTTATACCAAATTATATTCCCGACTAAATACCATTTAGATAGAGTCATCTAATTGATCTCGTTCAACCTAGAATATTACCTTACTTTGAAGATTCTAACTATTATATCACTTTGTTATAGCTTATATAATTAATGTTCATCGTTGTGTAAATATCCAAATTTGGGAGAAATTATATATGTATGACATTTATTGAGGAATTTTCTCAAGAGTTACCCAGTGTACTCGCTATTAAGTTATGACATCTATTGAGGAATTTTCTCAAGAGTTACCCAATGTATTCCCTACTAAGTTCCAAAAACCCTAAAGTTATTACTATCCTAGATATTAAGGCTCATGACTATACCCCCATTAAAGAATCAAACTATCAACCAATTACCCAACTATAGCGCTAACTTGGGGAGGTCTATAAGGACATATATGTCCAAAACTTTTTCTTATACATTGCTCCATGCTTATGTCTAGGGTTTCATGGTTGAGTTAATCACACAGAGGGTTATACTCAAAGGGATTTCTCATTAATAAAAACTTTGCATAGTAGCAACTTGTTCATAAAACCTTCAAATAAAAATCCATAAAATAATTTCCTTTTGTACATATAGTACAATAGTGAAAGCATTTCTTGCCTTTTAATCACAATTCACAACAGATAAAAAGTTCATGTAAATTAAACAAGACTGGAATAAATTGAAGTAGGGCTACATAACAACAAACCACTACTCACGTTAGGCGGACTAAAACCTCAGTGCACATCATATATAATATAATAGGGGAATGAAACTAGTGCCTGGTAGGAAAATAAAGCCCAATGTCGATAACTATAACATTACATGGGAATAAAATCTAAGGCATGGCAATGGAATAAAAGTCAATGCCTAAAACATGGTTATACTACTATTGGTTATTACTTATCAAATTTTAACATGCATAATTGAGTAGGAAAGTTCACAAGTATAGTCAAATTGATAATCTCATACAAAAAGGCTAAGAATGTCCACTTATGGAAATCAAGGTCAAGGGACCCATAGACATGAGAAGTAGGATTTCAATTGTGATCAAAGAAATTGTGAATAAAGTTAATTCCAACAAGATTCAAGACACTAAAAAGGAGGAGTGTAGTTTAAAATATGCCTCTTTGATTAACGATTAGAATTTAGTCATTATATGCCCAAATAAAATCACGAGAGAGCACATACCTTGAAATTCACTCTCTAACTCTACCATGTACTAAAAGTATACTAGATTTATACTACAATATTGCTCCTATGTGTGTGGCTATGGCTAGACTTAGAGGGTTTATAGCCTCATTTTTCGTATAATGGAGATAGAGGTTCCTCATAAAGGGTGTTTTACTAGCCACAACTATTTCTTATAAGAAAACATATCTTTCTAGAAAATTGAGGATGATTGGTTGTATTTGGGACTACATATATAAATGAGCTAGTCATATGCTACTAGTATAGAAATAGTGGGTGTACCACAAAAGGTCAAGAAAGACTTAATGATATTTATAATTATTATATTATGTGAGGTAGTAATGGTGGTGACTAGCTATATAAGTAACTAGGTTGAAAGACCATCATATTTAAAGTATGATGCGGAACAAACTTGACAAGATTTAAAAATATTGGTTGTTTTGTTTAACGACTCATCAATTGTACTTAAGTTGAGAAACCAAAGAATAATTAGTTATATCTTAGTAGGAAGAGTGAGATAACATATGAAGGAAAGCATTAAATTTAACTATTGATTAATTATATTTAACTAATAAAACAAAGGGTTGTAGTCTACTATCATATCTTAATGCATCATAGAAACAAAACATTACTTTAGCAAAATTATTTTTAAACCTATGCTTAATTTAATATACTCTACAATGGTAGGTGAACGGCCAAAAAGATAGTGTAATGTTAGTGGAGTTCATTAATTATTGTCACTTACTTTTAATTGGAAAGGGATTTATTAGCTTTTGCTCAAAGATGTAACTTGTCACCAACCATGGTTATCAAAGAATGTTATAATTTCTTAATTATAAATGTGAGGTTAGAAATATATCATATTGTTTTATTGGTTTTGTAACAATGTGAATAATCATGTAGGACAATATGAACTTTTTTTTGCTAAAAGAAAGAGGGCTCAAACTATTATCCCAAATTACCAAACATGATTTTTGTACTTGTAATAATGAGAAACAATACATACTACTAATATATATACTAGTGGAATATTTGGTGACATCAATACTAAATCAAACACTCATTGTAAAATAAGTATGCATATAGTAATATTTAAAATACATTCTCCAATATGATTAGATATCAGGAAGTTGTTTGATAAATGTATTGAATCTCATTACATTGAGAAACTTACATTTATTGATTGACCAATTCATAATAACTGTAAGCAAGGATAAACTCTTTTTGGATATACATTTTCACTAAACTAGTATTCAATATGTAAATAAAAGTAAAGTAAAGGGTTGTAGTTGTAGAATACATTTTTGTAAATCACGAAAACAAATAGACTAGATAGTTAAAGCTTTGTTGAATATCAATTAAAGAGATGTGTAATGAAAAAAATTAAAAACTAATTTATTAAATACATGTATAATATAAAAAAATTGGTTGTCAAGAAAAAATAAAATAGCCCTTTTAGAAAAAGAATGGTACAAGAATTTCCCAAAATGTGGATGTAAAATAAGTCAAGTTCTTAATTGGAAAAAATGGTAATTATGGAGTACCAAATATTCAAACTGATATATTTCAATTTTAGTTTAGAAAGCAAGACAAGTCCCTAAAATAATTTCGTAGAATATATCTTATAAATCTATCTTTGGTGAAATAATAGATAAACAAATCAATAGTTTTTGTTATTCAATTTCTTCGATTTTCTTGAGCCTCTATGGAGGCTTCATTTTTAGACTAAAAATGTAATCTCTTTCCTTCACATTCAAATATTGTAAAACTATATTGAGTTTTTAAAACAAAAGTGGCAATTCTATTCATCCCATGGCCTAGGGATGAACCTAAAACCTCTTAGTAACACACCAAAGGTCTTAACCAACTTGGCTATCCTCATTTGGATAACTATATTGAGTTATTGAAGGTCTATCCTAATCTTGTTCTAGTAAGAAGATGAAATAAATCCCAACAAGTTTTGGCTTGAACTCATCAATTATTCAAATTTTGATATGAGAATAAATTGTGAATAATTTTTTAGTAATAACTTCAAACGATTATATAAATTGGTAAATGAAGTTTGTTTGATACTAAATTGATAATGTGACAGATTAGACTAGGAGTACTGAATAAATTATGAAATTATTACTTTCAGTTGATTTAGACCATTAATTAGTATAGGGAATTTATAGAAACTTTACATCTATAAAAGAATATAATGGTTTAACTACTCATTAATATTACTACCAAAAATTATACTATTTTATACACTTATTATATTTAATATTTTCACCAAAATTTAAGACTTAGATAAATTAGCAGAAATGGTTTATTAAGAATATATAATTAAGTTATTTTTTATATTTTTAGTTAGAATAACTATTTTAGCTACCAAAATATAGGAGAGAGTATAGTATATATTATCCCACTTGAATAATTTGATAAGTTGGATTTTTAGGATAATTTAGACACTTTATTGCACTAGATGTGCAAAAGACATCTTAAGCGTAAATTCAAGGTGTACATGAATTATATCTCCAAATATGTTAAACATTAAATTATTATTTACATTAAGTTGATCATTGATTGATCATCATATTCGTGAAAATAAATATTCTTATATACATGAACATTCTTAAATTCTTTGAACTAATAGTAGTGAATTGTTACTTAGGATTCAATTTGTTATTCATTGATTTAGATAAGGGGATCCTTTGCTACTATAATAGGATTGTTGTGTCTAATGTAGATGTCCTAAGGCCTAAGGTGCTGAAAGAAACACACACTTCCATGATTGAAATGCATCCAGATATCTCTAAAATTTTATATTCTCAAGGTCTTTACTACTGCCCCGAATCGAAGGACTTGTCAATATTTGTACTCAAATGACTAGTTTGCCAACATGTGAGGTAGAACATTAGAAGCCTTTAGGTACTTTACAACCTTTCGCATAAACCTGAATGGAAATGGGACCACATGATTGTGGACTTCATTGTCGATATGCCCAGGGGCTCTAAGTGGAATGACTCCATTTAGGTAATAGAAGATTGGTTTATCAAGCTGGTGCACTTCTTACTGGTCAAGACTAATTTCATGACTCAAATGATGGAACGTGTCTATGTTGAAGAGATTGTGTGGATACATGGGGCACCTATAATGATAATATGAAATAGATGAAAACAATTCATTGGTAGATTTTGAGACTGATTGCGTACAACCTTGGGTGTGCAATTAATGTTCAGTATATCCTTCCATCTGTGGACAGATGGAAAAATGATAAGAATAGTATAGACCTAATAGGACTTGCTGAGGTTTTTTGTTTTACTATTCCAAGTAAGTCTGAAGGATAGTCTTAGATTTATAGAGTTTGCACAGAAAAATAGTTTCCATAGGAGGGTCGATATAGCACCATATGAGACCATGTACGGAAGGTGGTGTAGATTGCATTTATGTTGGTATGAATCCGGTGAGTACCAGTTGTGGGGGCCAACATTGGTGCGGAAAACCACATAAAACATTATGATGATCCAGAAACAACTGAAGGCAGATCAAGATAGGAAAAGATTGTGCACAAACAATAGACATAGACCTTTTGAATTCTAGGTGGGTGACATGGTTTATCTCAAGGTGTCACCTAGGGAGTGAGTCTTATATATGGTAAATGGGAAAATCTAGCACCCATATCTATGAGACCCTATCCAATTGTTGCACGAGTGGGATTAGTGACATATAAGTTGGAACTACTGCATGAACTCCAAAGATCGCACAATATATTCCATGTGTCTATTCTAAGAAAATGTCATTATTAGACAATTCAGGCAGTAGAAGTATACTTCAATGATGTCATGTCATACATGGAGGGTCTAGTGTTGATCCTAAAATGCATATATAAAAACTAAGAAAGAAATACATATTGCTAGTAAAAGTGTAGTGGAATCACTGAGGCAACATGGGAACTAGAGGAGGAGAAGCATAGTATGTACCCATCCCTTTCTTCCTAGGATCTTAGGAGAAAATCCTTGTTAAGGGTTTACATTTGCTAGGCCCCTAACCTAGCTTAACCCGTAATCATGCTTTGTTGTTCTTGTTGACTATTTAGATGCTTGCTTAAGCATGTGCTTAGTTGGTGAGATTTGTTGAATGCTAATGTATAAATTACCCTTTGATTAAGCACTCATTTATTGTAAACAACATGTTGGTTGTCTTTTTTTCCTTGCATGGCTATAGATAGATGATTTTAGGTGGTCTAACCTTTCCTAGATACTTTTTCATTGGTTAAGAATAGACAAAAGTAGTATGATCTTCCATTAGTAGAGCACAGATGGAAGTGTGTCTAGTCTTCTATCAATTGAAGACTGACGGGGTCCTTCCTCTTTTTCAGATCGTGGCATGCTTAGTTTCTATAAGTTGAGAATTGACATTGTGATTTTTTCTTTCTATCAGTAGACAATTGACAAAAGAGGTTGACTGAATGACCTTTCGTGTTGTCATTAGTTGACCACTGATGAAAAGGATGGATGACCAGATGGTGGATTTTCATTAGATGAGAATTGAAGGGAAGTTGGTATCATGGCTATTGATGATTTTATGCAAGTCCTCTGTTGATGGAAAACTAGATGGTGGATTTTCATTAGCTGAGATTGAAGGGAAGTTTGTGTCATGGCTATTGATGATTTTATGCAAGTCCTCCGCCGATGGTTCCTTAAGGTATGCATTTTGATGGTTTCTCATAAGAGCCCAAACCGATGAGTTTTACTAACA
Source organism: Alisma plantago-aquatica (assembly GCA_963693085.1). NCBI lineage: Eukaryota > Viridiplantae > Streptophyta > Magnoliopsida > Alismatales > Alismataceae > Alisma > Alisma plantago-aquatica. The sequence continues at coordinate 1,173,362,147 of OY856412.1, forward strand.
TAATGAACCGCTAGGTTTTCTACTAATGTGTAGTGACCAAATATTTGTTTAGAATGTATTGATGGGAAGTCAATGCTTGCTTTCCAATGGAACAACTAATTGACCAGGGTACATTTATGACTTATGATGTGGAAGTTTGACCACTTTTTTCTCTCCTCTAAGGCTATAAATACCCCCTTAGCCTCCCTTCTTTTCTTGCTCATGCATCCAAGCGGCGAAGCACTATTGTGGAGTGAAACACCATCAGTTCATGACAACCGAAATGATTTTTGGCTTCATCAATTTATGATTCAAACTGATCTACCCTCGTTCCCTCTTTGTTGATGTAAGGCAATCCAACAAGTCACTTCTGAGCTCTGTTTGGGTTAAGTCAAACCTCGATCATGCATTTTTCTAGTGATCCTCGTCTTCTAGTCCTTCTTAGACCTTTTCTAGGTGATTTTCCTCTACGATTTTGATTGTAGAATCTAACACCCTACTTCCACCTTTCTCTTATATATCTAGTTTCTTGCGGCTGTAGTTCAACAATGCTAGAGCCTACTTGAAGGAGACGAACTCTAGCCTTGGGGAATTTCCCTCAACACCAGAGTTTGTCGTAAAGTTGGTGTCTTCACAGCTCTTTGTGCGCATACTAGTTTCTACCTTGCTAGGCAAGTGATATATCATTTTAATTGTTTGTTAACTTCTTTACACTTTATTGATGTATATCTTGTTGTTATATACCCCTTTTCAGTGTTAAAATGTGATGCTTCATGTACCTAAGGTCCTAACATATGGGTATATACCTTGCATGCTATTGTTGCATGTCACATGTATCATTCTGATATATAAGAGTCCATTATCTATTGATGATTAAGTATCTTAGATGAAAAGAGAAGCTTTGAGGTTTCTACCTAGTGTTGAAAAATGGCATGCATGTTTACAAGATGATAACTTGTGAGTTTCTTGTGATTGTTAGACATTATACTAATTCTTATTAGTATATACTCTATTTCCAATAAGTAATAAATTTGTCAAGCATTATGTTATATCACTAGGACTTTGAGGTTTCATTCATGTGGTTTTCCACACTTTTTACATAAGCATCCCAACTATCATGCCATTGGTGGAAAAGATCAATAAGGAGGGAGAAGGCTTTGGGATCAAGAGGTGGGTGATGTTTGTGTGAAGGGATCTCAAAGGTAGGTGATTTTTTTCTGACCTCCTATAGAGATAAAGCATATAAGGATAAAGTCATAGATGTCCCTATACTCTAAGGCTTGTGTGATTGTATTTTTCTCGCATCCTTTGTTAGCCTTGGATTCTATTTTACTCACAAGACCTTTAGAGTCGGGGTTATGAATGTCGTAGTGTTTTACATGTGTTCAATATTAGCTCCACATGTGTAAAACTTACAGTTAATTTTATTTTGATAAGATATCATGGTGTGGTACTCAACCTTTTTTTGATTAAGAGCTTTAATCTATCGCAGTAATGTGTTGGCTTATGCAACCTTTTTTTGATCATTTGTTTTATGGAAGTTAGTCATGGTGCTTTGAGAAATTTTTATTGTTATATCTATGTATATTATGTGATTGATGGTTTGTTAGAAGTATCTATTTTGGGTTTTGTTTTGGGAAATGTTGTCCTTGAGGAGTTGGGGAAAATTAGTTTCTTTGACTATCCCCCCTTACGGCCCCGAGGAATAGATATATTGACTCAGGGTTCTACACTTATGTTTCTGTTGGATAGTGAAGTTCATTATTCTACAAACACATCAACCAAAATGTAATGCAAGTTACCAATAGCTAAGCAAATAGATCAGAAATAACAACTTTAGGAGATATAAAGTATTGAACTGCCATGAGTTGACTTCTAAAAATAAGGCACACATACTACACCTCTAGGCACGTCGGGCATCATCCCTTCAAGTAGATAATAATAGCATGTCTCTTCATAATAATTGGTTCTCACACATAGGCATTCATGGCCGAGTCATAAAGAAATATACACAAGACCCTTCAAGTAGATAAGAATAGCATGTCTCCTCATAATAACCGGTTCTCACACATAGGCATTCATGGCCAATCATAAATAAATATACACAAGACCCTCCTTTTTAATCTAAATAAGACTCATTTACATGTTACGATTGCATAACAATAATATAATAATTCAAGGCATGTTATTATAACGTATGACACTCACAATCATCTTACAATCTAACATCTTTCAGATATGCAACCCATATATCAGCCATGTATTCACTAAAGAAAGTAAAATAACCATCGTTTACATACAAGAAGGGTACAAATAATGCATAACTCTAAGATGCAAGAATAAAAACCAATTGATTTATGCTAAGGTGCTTAAAATTATCATATTTTAGCATATACAAGACATATAACTGCAAGATCTACATCATACAAGAACATATTAGGTAACAAATGAATGAAAGGGTATATTTTTTTATTGACAAAGGCAGGTGAGTTTTAAATAATAATTGTCTCAACTCATCAATCACCAGCAAGTATTATATTGTAGTCGAGGTCGAACTTCAAGGAGCTAGGCTAGTTAGGCGCAAAACTACTAATTTTCAACAATCTAAGTCGGATTCAATTAAAGGTTAGTTGGGTCAAATTAATTATGAATTGTAAACCAGAAAATTAAGAACACTAATCACTTGGAGAATGATTAAAGATCAGATAACAAGAGTCTTGGATATGAGATTTCACTTTCACAACATAACTCACATAGGAACCATAAATTCACATATATTAGTCAATCTTCATAGGGTAGGTTGATGTCATCTAATACATTTCTCAATGATAAAAGATAGTCCTAACTACATATACCATTCCCAGACATACACATGATTTCATCCTACAACCTATAACCCTCAACATAATCCTAGCTATTTTCATGATCAAGGACGTGTTGTCAAAATGTTTATTACCTACCTCCAAAAAAATTAAAAGGCATAAAACATGTAAAGATGGTGGTCAGCCATGCATACAAGAATATAAACATCATAACTCATTTTGAAACAGAAGACTAACCAATACTCAAACATAAAATTCAGATCACATGAGTTATGAAATGGGAGATACTCTCCCATGTCAAACAAAATGAGTGTTGTGATGGAGTGAACCTGTAGAATGTTTGGATATCTTATAAGATAAGTGAATTTCATATATTGACATTATACTAAGTTTTCCAAGTGATTTGATATTGTATGGATGTTACTTGATACTGATATCACAATTAAAATCCCTTAGTTCGTGCCTTTTTGAGATATTTATTTGATTAGACAAATAGTGGTAATCTGGTACCAAAATTTATTAGAACATAGCTATGATGATGGTACATTTATGACCAAAGTATCACGAAATTCCAAGATTCTTAGAGGAAGCTATTTGAGTTAGAAAATAGTGGAATCATAGACATGGTTAGTAATTAATTGATCAAAGTTTAATGTTAAAATGGATGCCCCGCGGTTTATAGATGAAAAGGACACCCAAATATAAAAAGAGAGTCGAATAGACCACACAAACCCCCCACGTACTTCATATCTGTCTGTTTTTATTCTTTTGGCATTGGCCGATGCTTACACTTTGTGAGATAGTTAAACAATTCATGGAAACGAACCTCACACTATTCATGGAAACGAACCTCACACTCACTATCGTTGCTTTTGCTGTACACGATTGAGTTAGTGGACTTGGTGCCAGACTTAGTAGTCACAGTGTTTAAACAATAGTCACTTCCGATGGTTCATGGATCAAGACCTATACATAATCGAGGTGCCTACTTTAGCTACAGTTTCCTTCCTCTCGTCCTCTTCCCACCAAAGCCAGAGGCTCTTTGGGTAACAAAGAGTTCTAAAGGAGGTCAAGATGAACCGGCGGTTTCATTGCACAGAATCATCGCCGGTGCTTGCACAGAAGAATAGAGTCTAAAGGAGGTCAAGATGAACCGGCGGCGGTAGTTTCCTCGCCGTGATTCAGCTACACGGCAGTGGCCCTGTTAATGGGGAACCATGCAGGGAGTTTCTGAGGATCTCATGGTTTTTTACGTCTAGAAGAGGTGAGTGAAGAAGTGAATCCCCAAACTCTGTCGTAGCAGCAGCGTGGAGGCCTGCAGGGTGAGCAGACACGTGAGAAATTGTTGGTTGCAGAAGGTGACGGCGTCGAGGAGGAGACGCGCGGCGCACCGGCAGACGCCGGACTATGAGATTGCGAAGGAAGATAGGTGCGAGGTCGGTACTGATGAAGGACTCGAACTCATCGGAGGACACCACGGCTGCCGCCGGTTTTGAGGAGAAAATGGTGGCGCTTCCGAAGAAGGTGGAGGAGAGGAGAACCCGACCACCAATCTAACTCCGTGAGAAAAGAACCGACGGCGCACCACGACTGGTCTCTCATCACCGTTCCGACCTAGTGGCAGCGCTCACAGAAAGCGCAGTCGTCGGGCAGAAAACCGAGTGCCGTCGGAGTCTCGCGCAGAATTGGGAGAAGCCCAAGTCGCATAGACCGGAGAAAGAAAGGAGGCGAGCGGGAGGTCCAGTTCTGGAGCAAACCCTGAACCGGGGCGACAGCCTTGAATCGGCCGAGTCAAGCCCAGGCGGGTCCTTGCCCAGCACATTAGCAGCGCGCGCCCACATGGCCACGTGGCAACGCCGGATTGGCCACAAAAGGTAAATGTTCTCTATAAATCCTCCTAGGAATGGTACATATAATTTTAGAGCATTTGTTTGGGAAGGGGTCGCACATAGAGTGGTGCCCTACGTGTAGATGAAAATTTATTGGGTTTTTCATGGAGTAAGGAATGACTTAATTTCGAGGAAGAAATTTCTTTTAAGACGTATATGATATGATGGACTGGATTTTTTATTTAATTTTGAGGACAAAATTCTTTTTAAAGTGTGTAGGATGTGATGGAGTGAACCTGTAGAATGTTTGGATATCTTATAAGATAAGTGATTTTATATATTGACATTATAGTAAGTTTTGGTTCACCAAAAAAAGACATTTTCCAATTGATTTGATATTGTATGGATGTTACTTGATATTGATATCACAATTAAGATCTCTTAGTTTGTGCCTTTTTTAGATATTTATTTGATTAGACAAATTTTGGTACCAGGTTACCACTATTTATCTAATCAAATAAATATCTCAAAAAGGCACGAACTAAGGGATCTTAATTGTGATATCAGTATCAAGTAACATCCATACAGTATCAAATCACTTGGAAAACTTACTATAATGTCAATATATGAAATCACTTATCTTATAAGATATCCAAACATTCTACATGTTCACTCCATCACATCTTACACACCTTAAAAAGAATTTCATTCTCAAAATTAAACCAAAAATCCAGTCCATCATATCATATACGTCTTAAAAGAAATTTCATCCTCGAAATTAAGTCATTCCTTACTCTATGGAAAACTCAATAAATTTTCATCTACATGTAGGACACCACTCTCTGTCTGACACCTTCACAAACAAATGCTCCAAAATTATATGTACCATTCCTAGGAGGATTTATAGAGGTTAAGGTGAAATACCTCATCACAAAAACTTGAATGATGACTTTATAAACTTAGGTTAGATCATGACGTATTTCATGTTTTAGGAATTACGTCATCCTCTTACTCAAGGACTAAGGCTTCCCTCTTGATGTTCATCGTGTCCAAAAGGAGTAATTATGATTAACTCACTTTTTCCATCTAGATCATATCAAGCTGTCATAATCTTTTGTTTTTTGGTCGGTCAAAAAGCGTGTTACTATATAATTCTAAAACTTTGGGTACATGCACTGAGCCCCATTACAACTAGGGATGAAGCATCCGAAAAAACAAAAGGGTTTATAGACCCCCAAAAGTAACATGAACCAGACCCCAAAACTTCTAGATAAAACAGACATTGCCTAATAGATGAAGGCATTAACCAGAGAAACAACCAGACAAACACTAGCATTAAACCCACCTACAAATTGTGTCGTCCTGGAAGACTGGAAGTGACCCATCAAAAAAGGAATGGCAATATTTACTAGACGAGATGAAAAAAGGTTCATTCACAAACAAAAGCATCCAAGCTGCAGAAGGCAAAGCAAGAGGTACCCCTCCATGAGCTATCCCTCAGTTGATGTCCTTGAAAAGAAAAACTACCATCTTCCCCAACACTGGCGTTGTGACCATCTCATAAAGTATGTGGGGAAGATAGATTTCCTAAACCTCTTCACCAATCAAGAGACAAGCAGATTAAGAGGCGCAATCTGATCACACATCTGCAACAAGGAACAACTCACTAAGCAGTAGAGTTGAGCTGGATGTGAACAGAGCACAACCAGTCAATTCCTAACAGAGATGAAGCCGTCTCTAGGCGAGGACTCAGGCCTAAACCCGCAAACCCCTAGAAACCAAGCAAGCCTGTAGTTCGATCTCAACAGGGGACACCATCAGTGAACATCCAAAGACTTCTGCATCTACAAACAGGCAAACATGGAGCCTCTAACATTCAAATCATCCACAAAGGGAGGACATGATCGACTGAACACCTACATAAATCTACAGACCTAGCCTCTGATAGCCACATTGAGCAGGGGAACAACCAGCAATCGTTTCTTGATCATCGGTAGCTTCTGTTTATACAGCAGCAAACCATCAAACACCATGAAGGCGTTCTTCCACACAGCAAACCGCAAACATCCAGTGGTCAAAATCCAGCGTCGGGGAAGACAGAGACTTGCCCACTGATGTCGGGATGCCACCAGACTGCCAGACGCAGCCACAAGGTCGCCGAGCAACCAAAATAATAGAAAATGACGGCAAGGCTGCTACACAGCAGCAAAACGGCGAACACCTGAAGGGTTTCCAAACCCACAGACAATCTTCAGGTGGCCAAAGGCCAAGCCGAAGAGGAGGCTTCGTCGAAGCAGGTCAATCGAAGCCTGACGGTCCGTCGCATAGGGGTAGCAGAGACCCCAGCCGCCTAAAGAGAACCCCCTCCATCTCCGCGTCCAACCAAGGGATTCATGAGTGACCTGGAAACCAAGATTAGGAACCCACCGTTGCCGAGGAACACCAGAAATGAGTCGATCGGTGAGAGAAACCACCCAAAGCCCAGATGCATCCCATCCAGTCGAAACCAAAGAGCACCAGTATCCTAGATCACAGGAACACTCGACCCCTAGACGAGCAGATATTGGGGAGTGAGATGGTGAGGAGACCATCTGACATCACCAGCTCGGAGAAGCAACACGAGGGTCGTTCTGGACTAAGCTCCTATCTATCCATCACTCTTGAATGGAATAGATTCAACGAAGTTGAAATGCCAATTCATCAGTCAGGACTGGGAACTTCACGGCGCATCCTTTCTGCATCGAACCAGGGAACAAGGAGCTGCAACGGATCAAGATGTCATAATCTTTATATTGTGCTAACTGTCAAACTATATTTTTCATCTTTATTAAGCACTAAGATTAACACCTCATGTAATATGTTTCATTCTTATGATCTTATTTCATTGCTCATAATAAATTGCAACATCTACTAGTGATTTCATTGCAAGATTAACCAACAAGTTTCACATTATCATCATTAATCATGTATATGGTTAACCATTTATACATAGATATCTATCAAACTATACTCATTGTTCCATCATGCCATATCTACTTATATCATATTTTAAGATAAGATCGAATTCTTACTTATGTTATATTACGTTTGTGCTAAACAAACTTATGTGAGTGGCTTGTTAAACATATATCAAAACTCCATCTAGTCCAACTGAGGTTCTCTTGACCCATATCATGAGGGTAGTGCCATGCTCAGTCTCTCTGAGATAACTCAACTCTATGAGTATCTCATATGTATATACTTTATCTTCCTCTCTTAGTCTAGGGTTCTCAAATTACCTCATTGGCACTAGTGATAGTCTTACAAGCTCTAGCCACATAAGCACAAACCAAAACATGCTATGACATACTCTCCATAGGTTCTGTACCCATAAATCATGCTTACCCAAAACTCTCTTATATATGCAACCACTAGATTCCTACAAGGAACCACCAACCTGAGTATGAGGCTTCAAAGAAACTAAAATTGTTACCTCCTCTAGGGTCTTGGGTATCTCTCCCTCACTCGAATGATAGGCTCTTATATTCATGTTCACATATGCACATATTACCAGCATCTCTTTGTCTCTAGGGTTTGGTCCTCCTAAGGACATATAGGGTTCAAAAAGACTATAGGAATCATGCATAAAGCAACTCAACTTATTCACTTAGGAGTAGTCTAGTTTAGGACATATCATATATAACACATATTTCTCATAATTCTCATATCTTGGAGTTTAGGCTCTCTGACCTTCTCCCTGTGTGTCTCACTCTCTCTGGAGTGAACCCTAAAAATGGTCCTAACAGTAGAGATCCTCCTTTGTAAAAGAGCTTGAGGCTCATGATGATTCACATCTTATCTTAACTTAACATATCTTATCTCATAAAAGACAGTTACTTGCATCCTCAAAATTCATCTTACATATTTAAAACTGAACTTAACTCCTCAGAGACAAACATATAACATCATAAATTATCTTATATCATCTCTATACACCTTAGATCATAATCTAATATTATTCCATCTATTCCATATATCACATATTCTAACAAGGCTCTAGACATCTAATCTAGAACTACTCTCTGTTCTAGACTATGTCATTCACTTTCACTTAGGTTGCATGACCACCTCCTACTCGTACATGTGTGGGGACACATTTTTGTAATACTTACATATATAACAAAATATTATATAGTTTTTCTCTTATAAAACAAACATCAGAGAAAACTATTGAGGTTCGATCCGATTGGAATTAAAAAACCAAATCTAGAAAACGAGTGTCCCACACATAGTAGAGTCCAGTGTCATGTCACCTAGTGAAAAGGGTGAGAACAAAGTGTAGACTAGTGTAGCTACCCTAGACAATGAGCATCATATGCATAGGATTTCTCTTCCCTTGATGTACGTCATTTCCAAATAGTGCAAACTCCCATACCATTGTACTATAAGGAAAGAACGACATCTAAGGACTTGTTATACAACAAGCATTAGTCTAGACCTAGTTCTCATACATCTAGGTGCTAACCTAGAGGCTAGGTCAGATCTAGTCTCTAAAAGATGACTAATCTAACCCTAAAGATTATTAAGTTCAAGGCTTTCTTTAGTTTGAGTTGCATAATAACAAAATGTATCAGTGGCCCTGTTAATGGGGAACCATGCAGGGAGTTTATGAGGATCTCATGGTCCTTTACGTCGAGAAGAGGTGAGTGGAGAAGTGAATCCCCAAACTCTGTTGTAGCAGTAGCGTGGAGGCCTGTAGTGTGAGCAGACACGTGGGAAGTTTTTGGTTGCAGAAGGTGACGACGTCGAGGAGGAGATGTGTGGCGCACCGGCAGGCAGCAAACTCTGAGATTGTGAAGGAAGAGAAATGTGAGGTCAGCATTGATGTAGGACTCAAACTCATCAGAGGACACCACGGCTGCCGTGGGTTTTAAGGAGAAACTGGTGGCGCTTCTGGAGAAGGTGGAGGAGAGGAGAACCCGACCACCAATCTAACTCTGCGAGAAGATAACCAATGGCGCACCATGACTGGTCTCTCACCACTATTCTGACCTAGTGGCAGCGCTCACAAAAAGTGCAGGCATCAGGCATAGAATCGAGCGTCGTCGGAGTCTCACATAGAATTGGGAGAAGCCCAAGTCGTATAGACCGGAGAAAGAAAGGAGGAGACGAGTGGGTGGTCCAGTTCTGGAGCAAACCCTAAATTGGGTCGACAACCTTGAATTGACCAAGTCAAACCCAGGTGGGTCCTTGCCCAACACAGTAGCAGCACGCCCCCACATGGCCACGTGGCAATGCCAGATTGGCCACAAAAGGTATATTGTATCTAAAATCTATAGATATTCAATAATTCACAATAATTAGCTTGTTTATCATAAAAATACAAACAAGGGACCAAAATTCTCAAAAAATGAGTAGAACAAGATGGAACCATAAAATCACTGTTTTGATGCACTAATGTTAGGAATATTATGTAAGTTGTGAAATGCTCTTATCATGTGTAATAAATACCAAACGATGGACTAAAATTATGGAAATGTTTCAGTAACTCCTAAATGTGACTTATAATCTATTTGATGTCAGTAATTGTAATGTTGATGCACAAAATCATGTAACATGGTTCATATGGCTAACTAGGGCTAATAACCCTAATTAATAGGCAATAATTACAAGTATGCTCTATAAATCTTGGAAACTTCATTATAAGATCATACCAGTACCTGGAACCCTTGATAAAATTATGAGATCATAATTATGTATGTAAATCATGTTACACGTTAGAAGATCATAAAATGATGAGAAAATCCTAATATGAATAATACATGAAACCTTAGGTTGATTGGTGCAAACAAGTGCATGTAATGGAATAATCAGATGATGTATCTTAATGTGAAACCTAAGACCAGTAACATAATACCAAGAAGATAAGGCAAGTAATGATGCACATATCCTAATGAACTAAGCAAACCTTAATGAATCATAACTAGGGTTGAGATGATGAGAACCTGATGATGGTATATATGATCTTGTCTTAATCAGGGGTTGACAAGGATATAGTTGACATGAGGAATATGTGTGATTAGGTATGTCTTGATCAAGGTACGCCATTACCTCTCACTTGGCTTATTATACAATATGCTTGTGTTATATGTGTAGTAAAATACTTAGCATCTGATATTGGATGAAATGATTGTTCTTGTATGATATGTTGCATGATTTTCCATACTTATTTCTATGAACACATGAAACATAGTATATTTGTTCCTTATATCCAAACATTTCAACTATTTGGTAGTAAAGTGTTGGAAAGTAAGTACTTCAACTCTTTGGTAGTAAAGTACTTGGAAGTGATCCAACTCTTTGGTAGTAGATCGCATTATGAAATGATCCAACTCTTTGGTAGTAGATCATAAAGGCCTTAATGCATTCAACTCTCCGGTAGTAAATGCATGGATGATATAATGGAAAATGTGCCTAAAATATGTGTTCTCTTTTTTTAATGAACATCTTTGTGCAAGTATATGATTTTTCTTATATTTCTTTACAACTACCAAGTATAAGTTTTATCTTATTGACAAGATTAGTAATGAGAGGTATATAAAAGACACGTAGGTGTACTCAGTACAATATTCTTGAATATTATGCTGACGTGCATCACATGTACTCTTTTGTTTAGGTGATGTGGACATATGATCTTGAAGGACTGGGATAGTTCAGAGTTGTATGACGAGCTGATGTACATGTGGACCTATTGTCTTAAGATCTTGTAGTTTAGTGGTAGTACATATATATGTAGAAGTTTACTGTTCAATATGTAATATCAAATGTTGTAACAATTCATGTTGTAATTATATGTTGAATGGTGAACATCTGTTGTATGGTTTTATTATTGTTCATGTGCCTATGCTACTGATTGTTTCCTTTTGACTCCCTTAATTTTCTTCTTCTTAGCCTAGTGTGGGGTGTTTAAATTGGAATTCTCACTGAGGTGAGGGCTTTAATTTGGACGTCACATGTCAAATTAAGTTAGAAAACCTGGGGATGTTGCAAGTGTACTCACTTATGGTGAGAAAATACAAGCACTAATGATATGTCAAATGAAAAAACATGAGTAGAGAGCGAGTAATAACAAATGAATCTGTGGGAATGAAGAACATATAAAGATCTCCATCCAAAAGGTGGAGATTAGTCTCTAAAAATGCCCCTTGCTTTAGAAACCTCCTATCTACAACTTTGCAATGGAAATGAGAAGAGAAAATGAGCCAAGAATGGGTTCTCTCCCGAGAATTCCTAGATTTCTCTTCAAAATTTCCCCTCCAAAGCTTTGCACTTGTCTCTGGCCTCAAACTGCTCCAAATGGTACATGGTACACTTCCCAAGGGAAGTGGCTTGTATATCTAACAAAAATGAGCAATTGTTCTTTAAAAATTTGTAGAAAATAAACATGACATGTCGTGTTTGCAAGTCACACGGCGTGTCAGATCTAGTCTTCTGAATAAGTCGGGCCACGATCACAAGTAACACGTTTTGTGGGTTTATCACACGCTAGAAGGACACTTTTTTGTTGAACTATGGGCTTCTTTGGGTCACGTCATGTCATCGCATCACACATTGTGGCGGGAGTTGATTCGTGGGTCTATTGACTGAGAGTCACATGTCGTGTGAGTTGATCCACACATTGTGTTGTTGGTTTGTTGTTGAGTTTTGACCTCCAAGACTTGAGAAAAGTTGGAAAATACCAAAAGGTCAGATATTGGGAATTTTTCTTTCATTGTGAGTGGAATGTAGTGTATGTGCAATTCAAATCATGACATGAGTAAGACCAACAAGAAAAAAACATCTTAGCATGAACTGGAATAGAAATATGGTTAAATTGAGTGAAATGTGCAACTAAAATGATATGAAAATATGATATGATTTGCGCTCATTAAATCCCCAGATTGAACCATTGCTTGTCATCAAGGAAAAAGAACTAGATAAATGGCTAGAATAGATAGATGGGCATAAATTAGATCGTATTGAATGTGTATTGCTAGATCTCAGAATGGCAATTTTCATCATTCAAATATGTGAATGGATATGAAGTCAATTCGAACTCTCAAGATAAGATTTTAAGTTCAAATGGATATTCCGTTTTCTTTGAGAGAACAATCTAGAGAGAAATAAGTTAAAATAAGCTATGATTATTATTTCAAAACACTTGCATGGTTAAGTTATCATGATAAAAGAGATCGATTTAAATATCAGCACCATGCCATAAAACAAAAATCCCACAATAAAGATACAACCAAGAGGGATAGGGTTTCTATTGTAGTCAATTAAGGTTTCTAAGATTATATTCAACCACCAAACCCTAATTTTTAACTCCTCTCATATAGGATATTTTTTCCTTGACATAAATATTCAAACATACTTGATTACTCTCATCAATTATCAATAATTGATTATTAACATGAGTCATACAAATTCCTCTCTCATCCTTACTAGAATAGTGGTTTCAACTTAACTTGTCTTATTGACTTGACCCTCTTTAGTGTATACTGGCCTACACTAATCAAAGTGTATCCATCTCATTACATCATAATGTAGCAACTTGATTATACTCCTCATGTGTCAGCCTATACTCATGTAGGTGTATTGGCCTACATATTAACCCTTGATTTGGCTTAGATAGACACATTCACTTGTGTCATACTAGACACTATCACTTGTGTCGGCCTAGACACTATTACTTGTGTTGGCCATGACACTTTTATCGGCCATGACACTTGTGTCGAGCTAAGTACCTCCCTTTGTGTCACCCTAAGGCATCTCACTTGTATCACCCTATGTATATACACTTGTGTCACCTTACGCATATACACTTGTATCGCCCTATGCATATCAACATTTGTGTTTCGGACATGGCACATTTTAGTGTATCGACCACACTATCATCTTGGGTGTGTGTTGGCCAAGGCATCAAAGGATGTTTTGCCCTATACACAATCAATTGATATCGTGTTGGGGGTGTATCAAGTTCTAGAGTTAGGGTTAGATGGTATTGGGTTAGGCATCATCCTCTCCCTCACACCCTCACTCATCAAGGTACCGACCTCACTTATCTTTTGGTGTATCACCTTCACCATACTTTAGTGTAATGTCTTTACCTCACTTTAGTATAACATCTTCACCTTACTTTGGTGTATCGGCCACACCATACTCTAGGGTTTCGACCTCACTATCATCTTGTGTGTCATTCATGACACTATCACTTATGCTACCCATGGAACATCAAGGTGATATTGATTTTGAGGTGCTTAAGGTGGTATTGGTCTTGAGGTGCTTCAAAGTGATATTGATATAGAGGTGATTCAAAGTGATATCGATTTAGAGGTGCTTAGGGTGATATAGGTTTCTATCATCTTCAAGCTTCAAACCTTCATCCATTAACACTATATTTCATGGAAAACAGCCCCATATATCTATTAGATCTCATAGATTCATCATTTAATCGAGGGAAATCAAAATTCAGAAGGAATCACCAAGTATTGTACAATTCAAAGTGAATAGCATTAGAATTGAAGTAGAGTTATATAAACCGCCTCAAGATCACCACTAGAGCTTCAAAGCTCCACGTTCCCAAGGTTGAATATGACCTATTCAAAGGTCCAAGTTTCATCTATAGCTTCACCTCCATCAAGAAGAAGGCATCACAATTAGAAACTTGGTGAAGAAGAAAAGAAAGAAAGAATTATGATCTGAGATACATAATTCTCGAAGGTTGAAGATGGTCACGGAATCACCTTAGACAAGATGCTCAACCTTCCTCTTACTCCTTTAGCTCCTAGGGTCGTACACCAAGAAGGAGGTGGTAAAAGAGTCGAAAGGTTTACTTTCTTATAAAAAGGGGGGTGTATATAGTTGAGTTTCAAGAGAGAGGCTACATGAGAGGTGTCATCACCGTATGTAACTAGGTGACACGTGTCCATGCATGGTGGCACCATTCGACCATAATTATCTATTCATGCAAAACTCTTGCGGATAATTCAAGGATGGGATGTCAGCCATTTGGTAGCTTGCTTGACAAGATATCACAACCCAATATTACTTTATATGCAAACCAATACAACTTTTGCAAGGAAAAATCTAAACCGATAGGCTTCACCTACTTGAGGTGTTTATCCCAATATAAATACTTCCAAAAAATTTCTAAACCAATATGGAACCTCATATATGGTTTATAAACTAATAGGCACTCTCGTATACTCTTCATAACTCGACACAACCTTATATAGGGTTCAAGAAACTCAATATTCTTTGGTTCTTTCACCACCAAGAGTGCTATCACTCAACCAAGCCCCCTCCTTTATATTGACTATAAATGATGCTAAGAGAGAGAAGGGACACTCTAGGGATGGTAATTTGCATGTTAACCCCTTACTTTGGGTAAATTGCAATTTACATCAAAACCAGCACACAAAGCACAAGCATCATCCACACATGCTCAACTTGAAACTTAAGCTCTCCACAAGGTGCCCTACAAAATAATCTTCTCCTTATGATGCTAAATCACTAAGGGCACACTCAACATGTGACATAGTGCAAGATAACCCCTTATCTTGGGTAAATTGCACTATGGTCCAAAATAAGTAAACATTGCTCAAACATTATTCAAACGGGTCCAAACTTGAAACAATAGGCTTGTCACATGTTAGTACAACACCACAACGGATTATAATAAAGTTATAAACAACACACTTAAGCAAAACAAACAGGGTTATCCCAAAACCCAAGTTAGGGGTGTTACAATTTCTGCTCTTCGAAAGGGATGAACTTTGTATTTGGACTGTAGCCAAATGCTTATTTCATCTTGTTATGAGTCAGAGAGATTGGGTAGACACATGTTATGCTTAAAATAAAGAAAAACAAAACATATGAGAATGAATACTATAAGTTTATCTTAATGCATGATGTAAGATTTTGAGGTGTTACCTTGCCCTTTTATGGAAATGAATATAATAGTTTGGAAACTTGGGTGGAAAGGAGTAGATCACAAATAAAATACTTCCATGCTCTAATTATGCTTCTAGTTCCAAAAGTACATTGGATACATGCTTAATAAGTGGATAATGCAAGGAAACCCTAAATTTGAGGATTAACATGTTGAGTATATTGTTTACTTTGAGATATAATTTGATATTACTTTAAATAATGGGAATTAAAGATGATAATGATGAAGAATTAGTGTTTCTAGAGAAATAATCATGCATGTGATGAATTAGTGTTTCAAAGCTAAAGATCCTAATTTGTGATAATATAATCCTCATAATTAGATCTAGATGTTCACAATGACCGAATATGTTCAATCTGATGAGAATCTAACTCCTTGATACATTTTGGATAAAAATGATCATCAATAAAGATTCTGAGTCATAAATATGATAATTAGGGATTAGAACCTAATTTACTTTGTCATTATGATCTTCAGTTACATAATGTATTATACTTTCTCTTAATGTCATTAAAGGCTTAACTTAATAATAGGATTTCACTTAATAATCTAAATAAGATTTAAAACTCTAATGAAATATAATGTCAAGGAATTAGGGTTTATACCCTTATCCCTTATCCAGACCAAGACATCCCTAAATCCTAGTTTAGGATGTACGTTTAGTATGTATTGAATATGATTGGTGACACTTTAGAGTATTCATACATGTAAATAATGTTGGTTGATTATGTTGAATGTTTGGATGTTTGGATATATGCTTGAAGTACATGTTGCATGATTTCTGCATGAAAGAAAAGGTATGTGGTTACAATTATGAATACTCACTCCTATCGAATTCTGATGTTTCAGAAGTTTCACGAATGGTTTGTAATTAAACTGCTTGGTTGTTTATTTACTTCCTACAAACGATTAGACCCTATGTGTATCATCATATATGAACTTAAATTGCTCAAACCCAAGGTGCTATCTTTAGAGGATTGAATGTACATGTGGGAGAAAGGAAGTCATTGTGATGAATGGTTATCACATGGAAAAGGAAGGTCACTAATAGGCCAAGTTGGGAAAGGAAGGCTACTATAAACCAAGACCATAAAGGAAGGTCACTAATAGGCCAAGCTAGGAAAGGAAGGCTGGTATAAAAGTAAGCCCGGGAGAGGGAAGGTTATGAAAGTCCACTACTGGAAAAAAACTCTCCAGCAAGAGGGTATCCCATAGAGATTGTCCTCGGTGAGTGGACAAACCATAGAGATTGAGCAAATATGGGTTGAGAAGTTATAACAGAGAAATATTATTTGATTATATAATAATAAATGATGATATGGTTGTTATGTTGTTACACCTACATGCACATATTTTGTTTGCACCCCACATACACAATACAGCAATATATTGATCTGTGTTTTGATTTTTAGTGATTTAGGTAGATGCAATATATGAAGATATCAAGACATGATGAATCAGATGAAATCCATTGAAGACATTAAAGCTAAGTAAAGGATGATTATCTAGATACTTCTTCTCATATGTGTTATTCCCATGTTAGAAATTCATTTAAATCCTTATAAGAGCATCATTGTATGTCTAGTAAATAATATTTGTGAAATAATGGAAATTATTTGCTATTATTTGTTATATGCTAAATATGGATCCTTGGGAATTGAAGTAATGGCTCTCGACTTTAAGATCCTTCCAACCGGGGGGTGGTCACCGCACGCCACCGGAACGGTGCAACTTTGCTCACATGAGATTGTTCCATATACCTTAGAATGGTCCCAAAAGAGCCTCCAACAAGTTTGGTGGCATTTGGAGAAGGTTGTTTCGGACACATGCCTTGGTGGCCGGCCGTTGCACCACGTGTGCACAACTGGCCACTCACTTGCAAATTGTGAAATGTTAAAGTTTATCCAAAAAAAGTTTTGTGACCTCCAAGGTCGTCTACCACCTTGTCTTGGTTGAGACACTTTCATGTACTTGTCTAGGTTGAAACCCTAAGTCGCCATATGTACATGGTCGAGACACTAGACGACAAAGTGTTCCAACCAACTCACCTCTAGGTCATCTAGGTTGAAACCACAACATCTAAGGCATGTGTTGCAGTCGCTACCCTCACTAAAAGTGGTGTAGTGTTGCAACACTCAAACCTTAGTATAGTCACTTTTCAACTTAAGCAAACCCTAGAACCACCATTAGATGCCACATCATTAACCATGATTCAAATAAGGTGCCCCATTGCACCATCTCCTCTTTCATGATGCTAAATTACAAGAAACAATCTCAACATGTGACAACTTGCAAGATAACTTTTACTTATGGGTAAATTGCATTCTAAACCAAAACAAACACATATATAGCAAAGATAGCTCAAACATCAATCAAATTGAACCAAAATGAAAATATAAGCATGTTACATGATATTGATACATCTCACAACATTAAAATTAAGGTTTAAGCATCACATTAAGCAATGTAGTTACAATTAAGCATAAAACTAGGTTAGGGGACTTACAATATGGGACACAAGCTTTTGTGATTTTTTAGAGGGGATGTTAATTATATGCATAATTATATACTTATTATACTTGTCGCACTCTTCTAGTGCATATGGTATGGGACACATGTATTGTTAGGTGAATAAATATGATAAGACATGACACTTTTAGATGTATGACCGGTCGACATGTATCAAGAGGTGATGAAAAAAGGTTGGCACAAAAAGTTTGAGGTAGATGGTCACTTAAACCTAATTACATACCTATTAGAACCCTATAATGCATGCCAAAGGTAGATATTTTTAAATAGATGGGTGACTTAGCTTTAAAGTGGAATAATGATTGGAGAGAGATGTTGTCTTTTTCATACTATACTCGATTGGAATTAGAGAGCTCATAATGTCCTTACGACCTTCATTCTAAGGAGGAATTACAGTCGCTATCCACATCATGATGGTTCTCAAGTAGAATACTTGAGGATAATAGAATTAATGTTATGAACAGAGTTGAAGCTTACAATATGATGATTGCTAAAGGTGACTATAAGTCTTTAAGGTTATATGCGAGGATGATTTAAACATATGGTAGCACAAGATATGTGATAGTGTGGATCAACAATATAGAGTCACTATAATATTAGGTTTTAAATGATTTACACATGGGATGCAACCTAGAGAAGTTGCCTCAATAATGTGTGATTCAATATTCTTGAGGATAATAATGGTTTCATGAGAGAATTGCCACTATTAGTTGACCCGACATAGAGAACCATAATAAGATGAAAAAGGTCATTAAGAATGATATTAAGATAAGATATGCAAGTAATATTTTTGTACTTTCATGGTTATCTCCTTTCATATGATCGATATCTCAAGTAGATATAGGTTATTAAGACCACTTAGATGATGAAGACCTAAGAATCAAGTACATGACAAGTTAATAAGATATATTAAAGTCATGATTAAGTTACACCATAAGATTGTATTAAAATTCATGATTTGAGTCATGATATGAATATAAGAACATACTACTTTAAGATTTACAGTGTAATTCCACTAAGGTGCATGCTTTAGATTTCATGATAAGATTGTCTTAAGATTCAAGATATTAGTTCATGATAAGAATATAAGATTATAATGTATTATGATTCATGTTAAGATCAGATTTAATAAGATGGCACCAGATTATGGAGTTAGACCCATACCCTATGTGTAGGTTATGTGACCCAGGCACCTTAGTGCAGGTCATGAGACCCAACTACCAGAATACAAGTCTCTAGGAAAAGATACATAAAATTAAGAGAAAGAAATTAAGATTAGATAAAGAATAGTCATATATGCTTGAGATTCTCCTATAGATTTCCATGTTGGTTGTATATGATAGTTGGATAAGGATGTTAAGCAAAGGTAGTTATCCTCAAGAAGGTCATACTTTGAGGTTCCTAAGTAGTTTTATGACAATCATCAAGAGTTACTATATGTAAGGTAAGTGAGATCCTAAGGAGTGTAGCCTCTATAGTTTATATGAATTTTGAGGACAAAATTCTCAAAAAGGTGGATAGTATTGTCACACCCTGATTTTTGGACCTAGAAAATACATGATTTTACATCCATTTTTCATGATTTTAGATATAAGAGAAAAACATACATAGAAAGGATCTCTTGTGAAATTTTGTCAGTTTTATAATATCCTCAAAGTTTGGTAATTTAATATTTACTTCGATGATATGAGGTAACAACCAAAGTAGAACAATGAAAGAAATAGGATGACTCTGGTTAATGGATTCGAGAACTAGACCTAGTTTAGGTTTTCATAGATCAAATGTATCCCGAGGAAACTTCAATTGATTATTTTTTACTGTTCAAATATTAATTTTTGTAGTCAACAATATGATTAAGCTTATGAGTCCTTTGAAAGAGCAAGGAATGGGCTATGTGCCCTACAACCCAATTCTAACCTAGTTGGGCAAATGAGGATTTACACATGGGTCCTTGGAGTACAAATTTGGGAATTTAATACTTCGTGCTCATGATATACACTCGAGAATTCTTTTGGTGGATGGTGAATTGAAATACTAGAAGATAGAAGAAATTTTAGATGATTTTGTTTTATCTAGTCACCTAGGTAATTAATTTAGTAATTACCTTGTTTTTCCTTAAAAGAAAATTTTGAGTGATTATATGATTAGAATTGATCTAGTTGCTTGCCTAAGGAAAGATAATGGGGAGATAATGTAAACTTCAAAATATGGGGTTAAAGGTGCTTAGTATGTTTCTGGTATAATTATTTTATCAATCTAGACTTTTTATTTAAAATAGAAAAAAGAGAGGGAGCGGTCAGGCGTCCCAGTCCATCATGGATTGGAGAGTCTGATTGCACACAGGAAGAAAAGGGTCGACCCCAAACCTTTCTTTTATCGGGGAAGGTTATAAAAGCCTCATATTTCATTGGATCAGGGGGTATCAAGTCTGGTCCTAGGTTTTTTCTTGAATTCGAGGGAAAGAGAGAAAGAATTGGGGAAGAGGACTGGCCGACAGTTGTGAGGGGTATGCACGGGGATCCTTGATCCTAAACACCAAAACTAGGGTGACATCACTGCCCTTTATGGACAGAGAGGAAAGAAGCAAGATGCGACATTTTTTTCATAAGCCCATGGCTCGGAAGGCGAGCCTACCTTGCTAAAGTGGAGACGTTGCAACCGGATCGGAGCTAAGATACACATGGACGAGGAAGGGGCATCTGCTCCGGGCTAGCCGGTCAAGAAGAAATGGATCTAAGAAGGGATCCAAGTGGCTTCAATCCTTGAAGCTGCTGGGCGCCACATGGACAATCCTGATGGTCTTAACCAAAATTGATGGCCTAGATCTCTACAATAATAGGTATTCTTCTAAAATTTATATCTTAGGATCCACAAGTCAATTTTTGACGTATAAGATATATCTGGAAAGCCAACCATGTCTAGTATCTTATAAAAATACATCCAAATAATTTTTTGGGTGTTTGACAATTATTATAATTTCATTAATAAAAGATATGATATTTCAACGCATTGGGTACTAAAAATAGCAAACGACTTAAGTAATTCATGAATATTTTACAATAAGTTTATTTTTCTATTTTTAATATGATTACAAAGTCTGATATTTCTAATTTGAAATTTTACTAAAGTTTCGATGTAAACCCTAATAAGGGTATTAGGGGTGTTTCACCTGTTGACTGTAAATGAAATGATATGAGATTTATATCTAAACATTCATTTACTATGTTCTTACTATTTCCAATATTTTTTAATATTTTCATGTATAATTGTATTAGTATTTAATTTATAGATCTAAGTGGCCATAATGTAAGATAATTTAATGATTATTTATGGAGCAATATGTGATTTATATTCATTATTGGTATACAATATGGTTTTAAGTATATTTTTCCAATGATTTACATGTTAATATGTAATTATAGTATGTGTGAGTATCTTTGAGGGTTTTTTTTAGTTATGTGTATAGTCATATATTAGAGCATAAGATTTTTTAGTTAGTCCATATGGGTACATCAATATATAGTTGTTATATAATACGAGACTCTAGCTTTTAGTATAATGTTCAGAATTATAAGTAGTTTTAACTCAGAGTAGGTTTCAGTTAAATATGAAGAATAAGTTGGTATATAAGGTTAGATTGACGAGGCTTGGATTTAAAAGTGAACAAGGGAAAATATACATGGAATAATAGAGCTATGTTGATGACCAAGTTATTAAGTTGTGGAACTTGGGATCAAGATTATGTTAAAGATATCTTCATATAAGGTAAGTGGTCCACGTCCATTGAATTTCATTATTATTATCGTGGACGAACCTTGCAGAGGACCAGTTTTTGGGGCATCAAATTCTCACCAATGCTTGCATTACTCAAAAAATTGACATTCTCGCTTCCCTGACTCGGCCTATAGTGTCCTACGTACAAAGTAACTTATAGATAGAGTTACTTCCAGACTTTAGTGTTTCATATCATGTCATGCTTTGAGTAATCATATTTCTTCAGTTTGAGTTATTTTACCAAATTATCAGATTTCAAGTAGTTGAGAATTATATAAATTTTAGATAATCAGTATTGATATGCTTAGATCAGTTTATTTTCTTAAGCCTTTATACTCATACGCCATATACATGATATCATAATTTAATTAGGTCATTCTATTAGATAAGAGCTTTTGAATAAGATTTACCCAGACAATAAGAATCTAGATTTTAGAGTTTAGACTTGGATCACTCATTTGTGAGTAGTCATAAATTAGATCCACATACTTAATAAGAGTTTCAGATCCAATCTCATTTATTTAGTAATTGAGATACATATTTAGATTTAACTTTACTTCAACATTAAAGAACAGAAATATAGACCCAGAGATAAGAGATTAAAATTCAGACATAAGAAATTGAGAGCAAATTCAGAGATAAGAGGTTAAGATTCAAAGATAAGAAATTAAGAAAAGATTCAAGATAATAGATTAAGATTCAGAGATAAGAAATTAAGAAAATATTTAGAAATAATATATTAAAATTCAGTGATGAGAAATAAAGAACAAAGATAGAAAATTTCATCAAAACATTAATTATATACATTAAGTATAAGTCCTCATCAGAAAGTCCCGAGATGATTCTGAGGGCGCACTGTGCCAGACACCGTGTGTGGCATCCAACTTATAATAATGAAATTTACTTAAGCGGAAGCGAATCATTTGCAACGGATTACTAAAAATCACTAAAAATTAAAACTTTTTGCAAAGATATCCACACATAGGAAATCTTTTTCATCAAGAACCAAAGTATAATATTTACGTTCTATTCCATAAGTACACAACCTGTATTATCTCTTATCTATGATTGCAACATCATCTGTCCTATTCAACATTATATACAGACAACATAAAACCTCAAGGCATCAAGCCAAAATCTCAGATCGATTCAATAAAAACACTGACTACTGACTCCGAGGACCTGAGAGTACAGAGACGACACATAGGACTTTCTAACTATATCACTAGACATGCAGTATCTCCACTTGAGATATTATTGTTGTCCTCAATGTTGTTGATGTTCCTTCTCTACCAAAGGTTTCCTGCCTCTTTGTCCGCGTCCACCTAAAAACATTGGATTCCACAGGGGTGTGACAATTGTAAATTTCCCCAGCGGAAGATAGAACTCTCCGCCAAAACATTGTATTGCAATTTAAAGATATGAAACTGAGCAGAGGTTAAGAAATTTAAAGCATCCTCAACTTAAATCATTGTAGATATCTATGATAGAACAATAGATCAACTTTTCTCTTAATAAGGAATAGGATGAACATGTATATCATTTATCCTCCATATTATACCATCATGTCAAACTTCTTTTGTGACACTCATTATCTTGATGTGTCACCCATGAGACATTCTTGTTTCCACTTATTGGCCTTAGCCAATCTGCTAAATAGATTTTTGGTTATATTGGACATGAGAGTGTATATCATCATGTCTTACTCAGGCATTGGTTTATATCAATCCTATATAAATATTCCAAGCATTGGATTACACCAATCCTATGCAACTAGTACAAGCATTAGACTTATATTATTCTTGTGTATCCATTCCAAGTATTGAACTATGTCAATCATGTGTAACCATTCCAGGTATTGATCTATGTCAATCCTGTGCAACTATTCCAGGTATTGATCTATGTCAATCCTGTACAACTATTCCAGGTATTGGGCTATTACCAATCATGTGTTGTTATTCGAGGTATTGGGAGTTAGCCAATCCGTGCATTCCAGGTATTGGGAGTTAGCCAATCCTGTGTTATTATTCCAGGTATTGGGAGTTATCCAATCCTATGCATTCCAGGTATTGGGAGTTAGCCAATCAGGTGTTATTATTCTAGGTATTGGGAGTTAGCCAATCCTGTGTTATTATTCTAGGTATTGGGATTTAACCAATCCTGTGCATTCCAGGTATTGGGAGTTAGCCAATCCTGTGTTATTATTCTAAGTATTGGAATTTAACCAATCCTGTGTATTCTAGGTATTGGGAGTTAGCCAATCCTATGTTATTATTCCAGGTATTGGGATTTAACCAATCTTGTGCATTCCAGGTATTGGGAGTTAGCCAATCATGTGTTATTATTTCAGGTATTGGGATTTAACCAATCCTGTGCATTCCAGGTATTGGGAGTTAACCAATCCTGTGTTATTATTCCAGGTATCAAGATTTAACCAATCATGTGTGACCTTTAAAACATTTTGTTACCTCTCACTAGGCAACAACCATTCTCATAGCTCATAAGGCCCATAAAGCATCTTGTCACCTCTCACTAGGCAACATAACATATTACTTCATGCAATACAATAGTAACACCTCTATTCCCTCAATAGGGTTAGGACTTACTATTCATATCATATTATGATTTCTCATGTCCCATTACCCAATTTTGGGTTAAGGTTTCCCATATCGTATTAGGATTTCATAGTTATCAAAGTATATCAACTTTGAGATGCTAACTGTGAAGTCTTTCATATCTTGCTGTATCACTTACCTCATTACTTCCAACTTTCTTGAGTTATCAACTTATCTTGGATTAAGGTATTTCCCATCTTAATCCTTTCATCCACTAACCTATCACTCTTATCATGAAGTGCATAGGTCACACATAAGAATGGTCCAACTATCTTTAATGATATGGACTCATCTAAGGTTAAAGCATTGCTTGCTATAAGGGTATCTACAATCAATCACTCTAGGTATTTCCCCCATCAATGTATTGGTTACCATTCCATTATTCGAATTAGGGTTTCCCATATCATTACTCTTTAATAGGGTTTAGGGTTTCACATACTATCATACTTCATTAGGGTGAGGATTGCATATAACATTACCCTTCATTAGGCTTTCGCATCTTATTGCCTAAAATTAGGGTTTACTATTCATCCCAACAAGAGTTTCTCATAGCATCACCCTCAATTAGGGTTTCTCATGGAATCAACCTCAATTAGGTTTTCACATTGAATCAACCTCAATTAGGGATTCACATGGAATCAACCTCAATTAGGGTTTCACATTGAATCAACCTCTTAGGGATTCACATGGAATCAACCTCAATTAGGGTTTCACATTTTATTATATTGGTTTTAGAGTCACAACATTACCCTAGGTTTGGGTTACATCTGATATTGCTCTAAATTATGGATTGGGGTTCAACAACCTTCTTGATTAGGGTTTCATGATCTCTTTATTATGGATCATACCCTATTCATCACATTATCACTACTCATGTATGAATTCCTTTCCATCATCCTCTCAACTTGATTAGGTTACATCAACCCTTCAATCAAGTACATACAATTATGATAAACATAATGTACCAAGTCATTATTCTTATAGGAAATTAGGGTTTATCCCTTAATTGGCACTAATCACTTAGGTACTATTAGGGATTCAACCTTTGTACCTTCATTTATTATCATTACTAATAATCATTGGATCAATGGATCATTCATCATCTTAATTCTCAAGAGATTCCATTACATTGGACCTCCATTACATAAGGTATCCAATTGAATTGACCAATTGAATCTTCAATTACAAAAGGTGTCCAAGTGTATTAACCAATTGAGTACTCAATTAATTTTGACTACTTGAGCCCCAAACGGTCTTAGTCATTCAAAGTTCAAATGTTTTGAAACCATTTGGTAAAGGTGGTGCTTGAGAATGTTTGCTAAAGCAAGTACTTGAAACCGTTTGCTAAAGCACCTTTTGAAACTGCATGGGCTCAACCGGTTTGGGATCATTTGGTCCCAAACAATCTTGAGACCGTTTGGTCCAAACCTCCTCAAAACTGCATGGACCAAAGATGGTCTCAACCTATCAATTCAATTTGGGGTTCTCAATGTTGATTTCTTCAATCATTGAATTCATGTAACCAATCTTCAATTGGACCCATCACCATACTTCAATTGGGTTAATTAGGTCATCCTTCAACTGATTTGATCCTCAACTAACCCTCAATTGATCATCAATTAGGGTTTGAATCAACTGAATTAGGGTTTGGAATCGATGATCCTTCAACATTAACCAATGCGAGTCTAGTTGCTTTAAAACTATTGGACCATCATCCAAATTGGACATGACCTGACCCCAAATGGTCTTGAGGTCGTTTGGATGACCTCCAAACGGTCTTGAGACCGTTTTCCCATGTCAACATCAAAATCCAAGTCAATCAATCAAAGTTTGGATCATTGGATTGATCAATAAGTTAGCATTTGATTGCACTTCAACTTTGTACCTTTATATCTTTAAACACCTAACCATAGTCAACCCTGGACCTCCAAACGGTCTTGGGTGACCCCCAAACGGTCTTGGGATTTTTTGTATGACCTCCAAACGGTCTTGAGACCGTTTGGTCATCATATCATCATCAACCATGTCATTCAATTAGGGTTTGGACCCTAGGATTGGTCACCAAATCAACACTTAATTGTATTTCAATTTGGTATCTTTGGACCTTCAAACACTTGAACAAACTTAACCCTAGACCTCCAAACGGTCTTGGGTGACCCCCAAACGGTCTTGAGACCGTTTGGGTGATTCCCAAACAGTTTTGAAACTGTTTGGGTCAATCAACCCAAAGCATCAACTCATTCAATTGCAAAATCAGCACTTAGCCGATTAGGGTTTATACCATATGTTTGAATCTTCAAATACCTAACCATACTCAACCATAGACCTCCAAACGGTCTTGGTTGACCTCCAAACGGTCTTGCAACCGTTTGGGTGATTCCCAAACGGTTTTGAAACCGTTTGGGTCAATCAACCCATGTTTCAAACTCAATCACTTATGAAATCAGCACTCAACCCGATTAGGGTTTACGTGATTGATGGACCTTCAACTCATGAACCAATTGGAGTTAATCAATAATAATTGGTGGTTCATTAACCTAGATCATTATGAACAAGTCTCCAAATGGTCAACCCTGGTCAAAATCAGCAAATGGTCTGAAACTGTTTGGTCTCATGCGGTTTGGTGAAACCGTTTGCTTCTAAACGGTTTGAAACTGTTTGCTCCCAAACGGTTTGGGAAACCGTTTGAGCAACTCAATCAAGACCGTTTGCCTTGGATATTGGGAGAGGTGTGTGCTTATAATATTCAACCTCTAAACTCATGAAACCTTCTGTGGTTTTCGTGGTGATTTCATCCATCAACCAAATCAATTATTGTAAATGTAGAAATGATCATTATTTGGTAGGAATTGAATGCAATAACAAAATCAAGGGTTCAAGTTATAAAACCCACCTCCAATTGAGCTCCAAAGCTCCAAGATCATGCCAAAAATGGTGGACGAAGCTTTTGCAACTCCCCCTAAGCTCTTCCTCAAGCTTTATGTTGAAACGATTGGCTAGGGTTGAAGAGGAGATCGAAATAAGAAGAAATCCATAATTTATTTTCGATTTTCACCATGGAATCAAGGTGAAATGGATCAATAACCTTAACAACAGGTTGGGGGTCGTCCTAGATGTCCTCCCTATCTCCCTTGGTCGGTTTCCAAGCAAGGAGAAGAAGTGCAAATAAAAAAGCCTTTCATTTGGCTTGTAAAGGGTCTTTTTATAAGAAATTCAATGAGAGAGAAAGTGCCTTATAAAAATTCATTTAATCCCAAAAATGGTGCCGCCTCTTCCCCCTCAACTTCCTTAGGGACGAGGCTATCTTGTTTTCCTCTTATTCCTCTCAATTATCCATGATTTAAAGAAAAGCAAATCAAGCACCTTAAATCATATAATATTAATATCCATATGTGAGTGGATATTTCTTTTTCTTATAAAATTGTGAGTGAGTTATCCATTCCCTTGCATATTTTCGTGGTCCTTGCAAGGCTCAAGGATTTCCACGCACATCAGAATCCAACCATTTTAATTTTGGTTGAAGGCCCTTTAATTAATACATTTATTTTTGCCCTAAATCGAATTAGGGTTTCAATTAGGATTAAATCTTGATTATTTTAATATCAAGATTCTCTCTCCTCCAACTTAATTCAAATAAGGCGCCCCTCTCATTTTCTTTGCTCTGCATGGTGCCAAGAAACATTAGGGACCTTATTGAAGTGGTCATTTGCATATTGAACCCTAGGTTTTGGGTAAATTGCACTTTACACCAAAACTAGGTTTTAATGCACAAACATTGCTTTATCAGCTTTTCCTTGGTACTCAGGCTACCAAAGCCATACCTTTGCATCATCTTCATTCTCATGATGCTTCAACATATAAGGAACATCTTATCATGCAACATTTGCAATTTAACCCCTCAACTTGGGTAATTTGCACTTTAGTCCAAAATAAGCAAACATTGCTTCAACATTGTTTAAACATGACCAAAATTGAAACATAAGTTTCTCATGAGCCCTAATTACTTTTCATAAGATAAGCTTAAACATATAATCATCTTTCTTAATCAAAACACCTAGGGTTAAAGCATAACCCAGGTCAGTGATGTTACAAATTATAAACCCCTAACAAGGATTTCGTCCCCGAAATCCCAGATAAAGGGAAACAGATATTATCCATGCATCATATCATCATGTCCTCACATTACACCTCATTATTATGGAGACACCATAGAGTTTTGTTCAACAAAAAGTTATTTCACACAAATTTATCATGGAATGGTTCACATGGAACACATACTCCCATGTTCCTTTGTTGGTTCAATATTTCTCTTTCAAGATCATCATTATATTTTGTCATCCACTTCAGACTATATGTATTTTCATACCCTGATTGTGTCATCACACCTGATAACACCATACTATCTTTCCTTATTGCCTGCACTAACTATCTCATTAGTTGTACATTCTCTTATCATAAGGAAAGGTTACTCATTAATTAAGAACTTATCTCAAAAATATCTTCAATTGTTATGTTTATGCAAAACATAAACCCCTAACATGTGATGTTCATATTATTTTACATGACTAATTTGATTTCATAATTGACCATTTCACATATTCAACATAAACCATCTATTATTTCTTAGATACCAGAATCTCTTACCTTGGTATCTATCACATGTATTAAAAACACATTACTTATTTATCTTCCTTTCATCTTGGGACATTACTTGTTACATATATCTTCATCTTGGAGCCAAAGTCCAAGATAAACAGATACCTTTATAAGTATTCATCACATAAACGTCTTTATATTATGCAGATCAAGTGTCCTATGACCCACTTGATTGCCATGTCCCTGAGAGAAAAGAAAACAAGGAATCATATTCCTCATACAAACATGCTCATCTGAGATTATCTCAGATTTCTCTTTCTTATGCTTAGAACAGGACACATTTATTCATTCAATGCTTCTTATTTCATGATACTCATTAGATTGTATCAGAATGACTGGTTGATCAGGGCAATCAAAAAGATTACAATCTAAGAGTTTCCATACTCACTTTATCATCAATAGTTGTATACCTGGCCAGGGTATATAAGTACTGAGATTAAGTAGTATGCATTTTTTATACTATCATATTCCTTCCTTTTCATATTATCACAAGTATAAGATTTAACATTACTGGGTTTTACCCAGGCATCTCTTCAATACCTCATCTTCTTCTCATAGAGGTAAGAGCAACATGAACATCTATAATGTTTATTATGTAAAATATAAGTCCTCATAGGACTGATCAAAGACAGCTCAATCAATTACCTTCTCAATTTAACTCAGGAAATCATAAAAAGACATATAAGAATAACATTATTTTGTCTAACATGTCATGATTCGTGGATTATTCACTGCCCCAAGCTGATTCTGCCTTAGAGGTTGATTCACCATAACATTTCTGGCTGAGCAAACTTTTTCCAGATGTCCAACCTGTCTACACAGGTAGCAAATTTTGGGTGCCAGGTATGGTCTAGAGGGTTCTTTACCCTTTCTAGATGACCATTGCCTTGGTGCACTAGGTCCTGGTTGTACTGGTGGTACCAAAATCTTTCCCTTTCTGGGACTATTAGGCCTCTGTCCCTGGATTTGGATAGGCCTTTTCTCAATTCTCTCTTCCTTGTTCTTTGTTGGACAATTCTTTACAATATGTCCAGGCTTTCTACACCTATAGCGAATTCTGCTTTTGGGTTCAAACATATTCCTTCCTTCATTATTTATTGATTCAACAGGCTGAGGTTGAGCACAGACTTGTTCTAAGTTCAGAACTTCATCATTTTCCATAGCTTCCACCTGTTGATGTGGATTACATATCATGTTGATGTCCAAAACATCATCATTAGGGGCTGGTAATCTAGGTTGCACTACTAGTGCTCGATCCACTACATCATGGTTGCCCTGAATTCCCCAACAGTGATTCCTAAGGAAGGGTTTCTTATCATAAT
Organism: Alisma plantago-aquatica; assembly: GCA_963693085.1. Taxonomy (NCBI): domain Eukaryota; kingdom Viridiplantae; phylum Streptophyta; class Magnoliopsida; order Alismatales; family Alismataceae; genus Alisma; species Alisma plantago-aquatica. The sequence continues at coordinate 1,173,392,645 of OY856412.1, forward strand.
TGGATTAGCTAGAGGATTCTCAGGCAATTGTCCTTCTCTTGCCTGCTCCCCTGCACCTCTTCTTAGTGTAGCATTGTTGCTTTCTGCAGCAAACTCCTCATGTGACCCAGTCATTTTCAAGTTCTTCTTCTCCTATATGAAAAGAAGACACTATTAGATACACTGGATGACACTAGAACAGACTCTACTACCTTAGTCCTATGTCTCTGTAGACTCAACAAACCTAGAGCTTTGATACCACTAAATTGTGGCATCCAACTTATAAAAATGAAATTTACTTAAGCGGAAGCGAATCATTTGCAACGGATTACTGAAAATCACTAAAATTAAAACTTTTTGCAAAGAGATCCACACATAGGAAATCTTTTTCATCAAGAACCAAAGTATAATATTTACATTCTGTTCCATAAGTACACAACCTGTACTATCTCTTCTCGAGGATTGCAACATCAGTTTTCCTATTCAACATTATATACAGACAACATAAAACCTCAAGGCATCAAGCCAAAATCTCATATCGATTCAATAAAAACACTGACTACTGACTCCGGCGACCTGAGAGTACAAAGACGACACATAGGACTTTCTAACTATATGACTACACAGGTAGTATCTCCACCTGAGATATTACTGTTGTCCTCGATGTTGCTGATGTTCCTTCTCTGCCAAAGGTTTCCTGGCTCTTTGTCCGCGTCCACCTAAAAACATTGGATTCCACGGGGGTGAGACAATTGTAAATTGCCCCAGTGGGAGATATAACTCTCCGCCAAAACATTATATTGCAATTTAAAGATATGAAACTGAGCAGAGGTTAAGCAGTTTAAAGCATCCTCAACTTAAAGCATTGTAGCTATCTATGATAGAACAATAGATCAACTTTTCTCTTAATAAGGAATAGGATGAACATGTATATCATTGATCCTCCATATTATACCATCATGTCAAACTTCTCTTGTGACACTCAATATCTTGATGTGTCACCCATGAGACATTCTTGTTTCCACTTATTGGCCTTAGCCAATCTGCTAAATAGATTTTTGGTTATATTGGACATGAGAGTGTACATCATCATGTCTTACGTAGGCATTGGTTTATATCAATCCTATATAAATATTCCAGGCATGGGATTACACCAATCCTGTGCAACTAGTACAAGCATTAGACTTATATTATTCATGTGTATCCATTCCAAGTATTAAACTATGTCAATCATGTGTAACCATTCCAGGTATTGATCTATGTCAATCATGTGCAACTATTCCAGGTATTGATCTATGTCAATCCTGTGCAACTATTCCAGGTATTGGGCTATTACCAATCCTATGTTATTATTCCAGGTATTGGGAGTTAGCCAATCATGTGCATTCCAGGTATTGGGAGTTAGCCAATCATGTGTTATTATTCCAGGTATTGGGAGTTAGCCAATCATGTGCATTCCAGGTATTGGGAGTTAGCCAATCCCGTGTTATTATTCTAGGTATTGGGAGTTAGCCAATCTTGTGTTATTATTCCAGGTATTGGGATTTAACCAATCTTGTGCATTCCAGGTATTGGGAGTTAGCCAATCCTATGTTATTATTCCAGGTATTGGAATTTAACCAATCCTGTGTATTCCATGTATTGGGAGTTAGCCAATCCTGTGTTATTATTCCAGGTATTGGGATTTAACTAATCCTGTGCATTCCAAGTATTGGGAGTTAGCCAATCCTGTGTTATTATTCCAGGTATTGGGATTTAACCAATCGTGTGCATTCCAAGTATTGGGAGTTAGCCAATCCTGTGTTATTATTCCAGGTATCGGGATTTAACCAATCCTGTGTAACCTTTAAAATATTTTGTTACCTCTCACTAGGCAACAACCATTTTCATAGCTCATAAGGCACATAAAGCATCTTGTCACCTCTCACTAGGCAACATAACATATTACTTCATGTAATACAATAGTAACACCTCTATTCCCTCAATAGGGTTAGGGCTTACTATTCATATCATATTATGATTTCTCATGTCCCATTACCCAATTTAGGGTTAAGGTTTCCCATCTCGTATTAGGATTTCATAGTTATCAAAGTATATCAACTTTGAGATGCTAACTGTGAAGTCTTTCATATCTTGATGTATCGCTTACCTCATTACTTCCAACTTTCTTGAGTTATCAACTTATCTTGGATTAAGGTATTTCCCATCTTAATCGTTTCATCCACTAACCTATCACTCTTATCATGAAGTGCATAGGTCACGCATAAGAATGGTCCAACTGTCTTTAATGATATGGACTCATCTTAGGTTAAAGCATTGCTTGCTATAAGGGTATCTACAATCAATCACTCTAGCTATTTCCCCCATCAATGTATTGGTTACCATTCCATTATTCGAATTGGGGTTTCCCATATCATTACTCTTTAATATGGTTTAGGGTTTCACATACTATCATACTTCGTTAGGGTGAGGATTGCATATAACATTACCCTTCATTAGGCTTTCACATCTTATTTCTTAAAATTAGGGTTTACTATTTATCCCAACAACAGTTTCTCATAGCATCACCCTCAATTAGGGTTTCTCATGGAATCAACCTCAGTAAGGGTTTCACATTGAATCAACCTCAATTAGGGATTCACATGGAATCAACCTCAATTAGGGTTTTACATTGAATCAACCTCAATTAGGGATTCACATGGAATCAACCTCAATTAGGGTTTCACATTGAATCAACCTCAAATAGGTATTCACATGGAATCAACCTTAATTAGGGTTTCACATTTATTATCTTGGTTTTAGAGTCACAACATTACCCTAGGTTTGGGTTACATCTGATATTGCTCTAAAATAGGGATTGGGGTTCAACAACCTTCTTGATTAGGGTTTCATGATCTCTTTATTATGGATCATACCCTATTCATCACATGATCAGTACTCATGTATGAATTCCTTTCCATCATCCTCTCAACTTGATTAGGTTACATCAATCCTTCAATCAAGTACATACAATTATGATTAACATAATGTACCAAGTCATTGTTCTTATAGGCAATTAGGGTTTATCCCTTGATTGGCACTAATCACTTAGGTACTATTAGGGATTCAACCTTTGTACCTTCATTGATTATCATTACTAATCATCATTGGATCAATGGATCATTCATCATCTTAATTCTCAAGAGATTCGATTACATTAGACCTCCATTAAATAAGGTATCCAATTGAATTGACCAATTTAATCTTCAATTACAAAAGGTGTCCAAGTGGATTAAGGAATTGAGTCCTCAATTAGTTTTGACTACTTGAGCCCCAAACGGTCTTAGTCATTTAAAGTTCAAACGGTTTGAAACCGTTTGGTAAAGGTGGTGCTTGAGACCGTTTGCTAAAGCAAGTACTTAAAACCGTTTGCTAAAGCACCTTTTGAAACTGCATGGGCTCAACCGGTTTGGGATCGTTTGGACTCAAACGGTCTTGAGACCGTTTGGTCCAAACCTCCTCAAAACCGCATGGACCAAAGATGGTTTCAACCGATCAAATCGATTTGGGGTTCTCAATGTTGATTTCTTCAATCGTTGAATTCATGTAACCAATCTTCAATTGGACCCATCACCATACTTCAATTGGGTTAATTAGGTCATCCTTCAACTGATTTGATCATCAATTAACTCTCAATTCATCATCAATTAGGGTTTGAATCAACTGAATTAGGGTTTGGAATCGATGATCCTTCAACATTAACCAATGCAAGTCTAGTTGCTTTAAAACTATTGGACCATCATCCAAATTGGACATGACCTGACCCCAAACGGTCTTGAGGTCGTTTGTATGACCTCTAAATGGTCTTGAGACCGTTTTCCCATGTCAACATAAAAATCCAAGTCAATCAATCAAAGTTTGGATCATTGGATTGATTAATAAGTTAGCATTTGATTGCACTTTGACTTAGTACCTTTAGATCTTTAAACACCTAACTGTAGTCAACCCTGGACCTCCAAACGGTCTTGTGTGACCCCCAAACGGTCTTGGGATCATTTTGATGACCTCCAAACGGTCTTGAGACCGTTTGGTCATCATATCATCATCAACCATGTCATTCAATTAGGGTTTGGACCCTAGGATTGGTCACCAAATCAGTACTTAATTGTATTTCAATTTGGTATCTTTGGGCCTTCAAACACTTGACCAAACTTAACCCTAGACCTCCAAACGGTCTTGGGTGACCCCCAAACGGTCTTGAGACCATTTCGGTGATTCCCAAACGGTTTTGAAACCGTTTGGGTCAATCAACCCAAAGCGTCAACTCATTCAATTGCAAAATCAGCACTTAGCCGATTAGGGTTTATACCATATGTTTAAATCTTCAAATACCTAACCATACTCAACCATAGACCTCCAAACGGTCTTGGTTGACCTCCAAACTCTCTTGAGACCGTTTGGGTGATTCCCAAAAGGTTTTGAAACCGTTTGGGTCAATCAACCCATGTTTCAAACTCAATCACTTATTAAATCAGCACTCAACCCGATTAGGGTTTAGGTGATTGATGGACCTTCAACTCATGAACAAATTGGAGTTAATCAATAATAATTGGTGGGTCATTAACCTAGATCATTATGAAAAAGTCTCCAAATGGTCAACCATGGTCAACATCACCAAACGGTCAGAAACCGTTTGGTCTCATGCGGTTTGGTGAAACCGTTTGCTTCTAAACGGTTTGAAACCGTTTGCTCCCAAACGGTTTGGGAAACTGTTTTAGCAACTCAATCAAGACCGTTTGCCTTGGATATTTGGAGAGTTGTGTGCTTATCATCTTAAACCTCTAAACACGAAACCTTCTGTGGTTTTCATGGTGATTGCATCGATCAACCAAATCAATTATTGTAAATATAGAAATGATCATTATTTGGTAAGGAATTTAATGCAATAACAAAACCAAGGGTTCAAGTTATAAAACCCACCTCCAATTGAGCTCTAAAGATCCAAGATCACGCCAAAAATGGTGGATGAAGCTTTTGCAACTACCCCTAAGCTCGTCCTCAAGCATTAGGTTTAAAAGATTGGCTAGGGTTGAAGAGGAGATCGAAATAAGAAGAAATCCATAATTTGTTTTCGATTTTCACCATGGAATCAAGGTAAAATGGATCAAGAACCTTACCAACAGGTTGGGGGTCGTCCTACAGGTCCTCCCTAGCTCCCTTGGTCGGTTTCCAAGCAAGGAGAAGAAGTGCAAACGAAAAAGCCTTTCATTTGGCTTGTAAAGGGTCTTTTTATAAGAAATTCAAGGAGAGAGAAAGTGCCTTATAAAAATTCATTTAATCCCAAAAATGGTGCCGCATCTTCCCCCTAAACTTCCTTAGGGACGAGGCTATCTTTTTTGCCTCTTATTCCTCTCAATTATCCATGATTTAAAGAAAAGCAAATCAAGCACCTTAAATCATATAATATTAATATCCATATGTGAGTGGATATTTCTTTTTCTTATAAAATTGTGAGTGAGTTATCCATTCACTTGGATATTTTAGTGGTCCTTGCAAGGCTCAAGGATGTCCACGCACATCAGAATCCAACCATTTTAATTTTGGTTGAAGGCCCTTTAATTAATACATTTATTTTTGCCCTAAATCGAATTAGGGTTTCAATTAGGATTAAATCTTGATTATTTTAATATCAAGATTATCTCTCCTCCAACTTAATTCAAATGAGGCGCCCCTCTCATTTTCTTTACTCTACATGGTGCCAAGAAACATTAGGGACCTTATTGAAGTGGTCATTTGCATATTGAACCCTAGGTTTTGGGTAAATTGCACTTTACACCAAAACTAGGTTTTAATGCACAAACATTGCTTTATCAGCTTTTCCTTGGTACTCAGGCTACCACAAGCCATACCTTTGCATCATCTTCATTCTCATGATTCTTCAACATATAAGTAACATCTTATCATGCAACATTTGCAATTTAACCCCTCAACTTGGGTAATTTGCACTTTAGTCCAAAATACGCAAACATTGCTTCAACATTGTTTAAACAGGACCAAAAATGAAACATAAGTTTCTCATGAGCCCTAATTACTTTTCATAAGATAATATTAAAAATATAATCATCTTTCTTAATCAAAACACCTAGGGTTAAAGCATAACCCAGGTCAGGGATGTTACATCGTGGGTATCACAAAGGACACATTGTGCCTACATAGGATGTGTTGCATCATAGATGACACTTCAGTATCAACATCGGGAATTTTGTGCCAACAGAGGGTGTGTTGCACCATATAGGACACCTTGGTGTTAATAGAGGCCACGTTGTGTCAATAGAGGGTACTTTGTACCATAGAGGACACTTTGGTGTCAACAGAGGGCACGTTGGGCCAAAAGAGGGTGTATTGCACCATAGAGGACACTTCGGTGTCACAGAGGAGGATTTATCATATAATGGTGGCTCCAAATCAGATAAAAGATGTAAATATAGACACATGGATTCAATATAACTTTACAACTTCAGATGTTAATTCAACTTTCAATTATAGTATTTTCATGTTTATGGTATTAGAAATTCAATGCCATTTACCCTAACCTAGGTTTTCCTTTGTGCATGGTTAGGGATGAGATGGCTGCATGTACTAATATTCAGGAAGACTAATGAAGATAGAGGATTTTCTTAGTGGGCCTCTATCTACACAATCCAACATATAAAGACAAAGTATAACTTTTAGTACCATATATATAGTCTTTATTATCAAGATGTAACTTTCTTTTCTGAGAATATGATGAGAATTTATTTCATACAGAGTCCATAATGGTTCTTATCTATCATTGTTGTAATTGCATATCATGTTAGTAACACTGCCCAATTGAAAAAAAAATAGCTTTTGCTCATGTGACAAGAAAATTGGGGTGTTACAATATGGTATCAGAGCAATAGTGTAGATGTCCACCAAGCAGAATTCTCATATTCTTAGGTTCGATTGCCCCATTAGAGGCCAAGTGTGACTAGATTGCAGATTTAGAAAGACATGCAATAGTCTTGGTTATAGAAGAAATGAGTGAAAGATAGTATAATCAAGGCTAGAGGTTTAATTAGCCAATAGAAGTTGAGATATGAATTGGGATTAGGGTCTAGTTGCTTGGGAATTTTTATGTCAACTCTAGATTGTGTATAGCATGCTCTCTCTTCTTCCCACATTTGTGGTATGGGACAAAAGCTTTTGGGATTTTTTGGAGGGGATGTTACTATGCATAATTATATACTTATTATGCTTGACACACTCTTCTAGTGCATATGGTATGGGGCATATATTTTTTATGGTGAGATAATATGATCAAACATGGCACCTTCAGATGTATGATCGGAAGACATGCATCGAGAGGTGACAAAAAAAGATTGACACAAAACGTTTGAGGTAGATGGTCACTTAAACCTAATTGCATGCCTATAAAAACCCTAGAATCCATACCAATGGTAGATATTTTGAAATAGAATGACTTGGCTTTAAAGTGGAATAATGATTGGAGGGAGATGATGTCTTTTTCCTACTATACTTGATTAGAATTAGAGAACTCTTGATGTCATTAGGACCTTCATTCGAAGGAGGAATTGCAGTCCTAAGTCAAATCATGATAATTGTCAAGGAAAATACATGAGGACAGTAGAATTAATGTTATGAACCGAGTTTAAGCTTACAATTTAATGATTTCTAGAGAAAAAGCATAATTATTTAAGGTTATACAGAGGATGATTTAAGCATATGGTAATGCAAGATACATTATAGTGTGGATAAATAATCTCCAATCACTATAATATTAGGTTTTAGATGATTTGCACACGAGATAGAACCTAGAGAAGTTTCTTTAACTAGGTGTGATTCAATATTCTCGAGGATAAAAAAGTTTCATTAGAGAGTTTTCACTATTAGTTGACCTGCCTTAGAGCACCATGATAAGATGAAGAAGGTCTTTAGGAATGATATTAAGATAAGATATGCAAGCAATATTTTTGTACTTTCATGGCTATGTCCTTTCTTATGATCGATATCTCAAGTAGATATATGTTATTAAGACCTCTTAGATGATTAAGATCTAAGAAAAAAGTACAAGACAAGTGTAAGGAGGCGGATCACCCCCTTACTAATTTTTTTTAAGAATTAACATCCATTCCAAACACACTCAAAGGTATGTTGGAATAGGTATAAATTTTTCAAATTTATTATAATGGTATGCAACATACTAAAGTGTAGCGGTGGAATAAAAATAACTGACTATATTCAACTTTCATAAAAGATTACACAAGTACATCAACATCTCCCATTAGGGTTTACAACAATGATACAAAATAAAGATCTCACTAGAGGGAAATCTAAACCATATCAACTATGTCTCCAAGCTTTAACTCCTTAAGCTAGTCCAAAACTTCATGCCTTATCATCCAAGTCCTTCACCTAGGGTTGGAAGCATACCCCAACAAGAAGAGAAAATAGATGACATCAACAAAGGTTGGTATGTTCATACTATATAGGAAATTGAGAAATATATGGAATAAAGGACATCAACTATAAAAGGCTTCCCATAGAAAGGATAAGGACCACCCAAATGGGTATCAAGAGAAAAGGAATTGAAATCATATGAAAATTAAAGAATACTTGCCATTAATAAAACATAAAGATTGTGCCACACAAGCACATGTAAAGAATTAAGGCACACACCCCATATCATCAACCTGCATGCATGTGAGATAAATATAGCCCTAGAACAATATAAACACAAAGGCGGCCAAGTCTCATAAACTTGAAACCTGATAGAGAAAGGAATACTTCCAATCTCCCAAATATATAAAACATGGGACATGAATCACACATCTTTCCCTGGGTATGAGGTTTCTTTTCATCCTAAAAGAGCAGGAAATATCACATCTGCTCGGCAGGAAATAACACATCTACCATAAAAACCAATGCAATTACACTACTCTAGTGATCTTGAATCACATATCATGTAAAATGCAGAGGTAAGTAGAAAGTATAGTCAGAATATATAAACTAGTCACCACATAAGTGACCAACATATACATCCACCTCATAAGTGGGTAAAAGACATCACATGTCATCTTTTAGAGTTCCATCATGAACAAAACATAAGATAAGATTTCAATAGAATATCCATGATCACATGATCAATATCAAATAAGGTAGTTCACATGAACCATGATTTTCAAAAGAAAAGACATTGTGTATAGGCTAATGTCCATAGGATAAAGAGAATGAATAAGCATAGGTGAATTGCTCAACATAGAATAATATGGGATACATCATACCTCAACTTTAGAGTCTTAACAGTTCAATTCAGTCCTAGATCCAATCCTAGTCCTCCAAAGAACCTCTAGGGAAGGTGGACATGTCTAATAACTAAGGTTCCCAAGCTTAGAGAGGTTGTTTTCTCCAACAAATCTCCTATCTCGAGCAAGAAGCACCTTCTCCACTTTAGAGGTGAAAAACCCTAACAAAAGAATATGGAGATGAGGTGTTTATGGGTTCTAGGTGGGGTTTCACCATGGAAGGTCATGGTTTTGACCTGGAGGAAGGTGAAAGGAAGACTAACAACATGAAAATAGGGAAGGAAAAGAGGATACTCACTAGTTTTGGTAAAAATCACCAAGGAGGATCTTAAGAAATCCTAAATAGAGAAATTTGGAACCCTAGGAGCCTTTTTCACCAATGTAGGCACCTCCTTTTACCTTGGGATAGCACATTAAAGGAAAAATAGAGTAGGAATGATGCTCTAAGCTTAGAGGAAATAAAGGAGAGCAAGGGTTTTTGAATTGGGAGTTGGGAAGGGGAAGATATGGCTATATAAAGAAAGAGGTCAAGTATGAGGTGTCTATGAGACTTTCCATGTGTCATGTATAAGGGTGTCCATGGACATGCAAGCCTTTATGGATAAGGAAGAAGTCAAGCACGAGGTGTCAAATTACATTATATGTGTCTAATGCTAAGGGTGCCTATGGACATGTAAACCTTTATGTATAAGGAAGAAGTCAAGCATGAGTTGTCCATGGAGCTTTCCATGTGTCCTTAGCCTAGGGATTTCATGGCCATGCAAGAGGACATTGTTGACTCAAGGTCAATTAGGTCAATGTTGACTCATGTCTAAAGTGACTGAACCCATGTTTTGATGATGACTAACCATTTCACATATTTTTGTCTAATGTCTCTACTTGAGTGATTTCAGATTAGGTATAGATACATTCCAAATGCCCTAACTTGCGCATATCAAATTGGAGAAAAGACAAGTCAAAGCCAATACAAGTGCACGTTTTTGTAATATGATGTAAATCCATTAGAATCATGTTGTAAATCACTTGTAATGATTGTATGACTTGTAATTAAGCTTAGAAAAAATCAAGCACTTAGATTGAATATTTAAGCACTCAAAAGCCATTTTCCAAAATTCACATTAGGTTGTTCATCAGTCGAGTTGCAAACTCGACCGATCCTGATTGGATCTTAAAAATGACTTTTGATCAGTCGAGTTTACACTTCATAGAACTCAACTGATGGAGTACCTGACCAATTTGATTTTCATTGGTTGGTCGAGTTTCCCCTAGACAAACTCGACCGATGTTCTGAATATCGGATTTGTCTTTTACTCTATCGGTCAAGTTACCTTTATAGAAACTTGACTGATTATACTATACAGAAAAGTGCATAAAAGTGTTTCTAGCCATTGTGGAGTTTGCAACAAGTGAAAATATATATGTTGTAAGCTACAAAATGGCTAGTTTTCATTCTTCAAGTGTTCCCAAAGGCTAAGAGGCATCCCCAGCTATAGGACCCCTTGGGCTTCATTTCAAGGTTGAGCATTCAATGCAAAACTCTATGTGACGTTCCTATTCTATAGTTGAGTGCTTCCTACAGCCTCCTCTCTCTCTCTCTAAGCTTAATCACATGCTACTTTCGTTAGAGTGAGTAGGAAATCTATAAGAGAGCTAGTCCTACATGTATATCTTGTGAAGCTCTCACTTCCACCACCTCCCTATCTCTCTTTTCAACCATGAAGATGAAGGATCTCTCTCTTGGCCAAGAGAGGTGAAGAAGAACAAGGGAAGGTGTCCCTTGGTGAAGATCAAGATTGAAGACTTGGAGCAAGAGTGGGTAGGACCTTGGTGAAGGTAGAAGACTCCTTGCTAGAGTGGGTAAGTCCTTGGTGGAAGCTTCTCCTAGTGAAGGTGAAGTTAAATGCTGAAGATCCAAGAAGAGTGGGTAATCCCTGCAAGGATGAAGACTTGTGCAAAGAGTGGGTAAGTCCTTGGTGAAGGCCGAAGACTCATTGCAAAGTGGGTAAGTCCTCGGTAAGGTTGAAGACTCTTTGTATTGGATAGGTAAGTCCTTTGGTTGGTCATGTATTGTATCTCTTATAATGAATATAATGAAGAAGCAAGGTTAAGAAATCCTAGAGGTTGACCTCTCTAGGTAAGTGGGCTGACTCACTTCTAGTTTGGAGTGTGGAACCACTCTAAATAGGTTGTCTACTTGTGTTTGCTCAATCTCTCTTATCCTTGCTATGCATGTTTTAGTTGAACTTAAATTACCTATTTAGCAACCTTATCTTGTCATATATCTTGAAGGTCTAATGAATTTTGTTTAAGTGCTCTCATCTCTATTCACCCCCCTCTAGAGCATCTAATCACCCATCTAGGATCCAACAATTAGTATCAGAGCAGGCTTCTCCAAGCATACTTCAACAAGTAGGAGAAGATGGGTGACTACCAAGGAGAGAGATACTTGATCAGCCTTCCAAACTTTAATGGGAGCAATTTCCTCTAAAGAAGGCTTCAATTTTACATCCAAGGAACAAGTCTTGAGATGTGGCAAATGGTGAACAGTCCATACAAGCTATCAAAGATAAAAATTGAAGAATGGGATGATTCTACCTTGAAGAAAGCAACCTTGAATGCTAGAGCCATGCACATCCTCTATGCCTCCATGACTTCCACTGAGTTCAACCGGATTTCTTCTTGTGAGACGGCCTATGAGGTATGGAGAAAGATATGCATCACCTATGAGGGGACATATCAAGTGAAGGAAAGAAAAGTCTACATGCTCAAAGGGTTGCTTGAGAACTTCAAGATGGGAAGGGAGGAGAAGATAGCCAACATGTACTCAAGACTTAACACCATTGTGGATGTTCTTGCTGTTCTAGGACATCCTATGTCTAGTGGAGAGATCAACTCAAAGATCCTTAGAACTCTCCCCAAGAGGTGGGAGCCCAAGGTGACTTCCATTGAAGAAGCAAGGTCTCTTAAGGATGTCCCTATTGAAGAGCTCATTGGAAATCTGCAAGCACATGAAGCTATACTTGGAAAGAGGGAGGAAGTAGAAAGACAAGAAGAGAAAGAACACAAGAGAATGAAGAAGGCTGAAATCAAAGCTCAAATGAAGGCTATTGTTGGTAAAGCTTCTCCACCCTCTCAAGTTGAAGAATATGCCATGCCCTCCAAGGGTAGATTCTACAAAGGCAAGAATTCCTCCTCCATCTGGTGCCTCAAGTGTGGAAAGAAGGATCACTTCAAGATAGATTGTCTACAAGGCAAGAAGACCCATCATCACAAGGAAAGAGAAGAGAAGTACAAGAAGAAGGAAAAATGGCACTCAAGCTCAAGTGATTCCTCCAACTCAAGCTCAAGTGAAAATTTGAGTGGAGGATCTAGCTCAAGCTCTAGTGATGAAGGAGAATGTCATTTTGCTCTCATGGCATCAACAAGTAAGGAGTCAAGTGAGGTAAATCCAAACTCTTTAGATAAAGAATCTTTGATTGCTATTATTCATGATATGTGTGCCTCTCTTAAGTCTTATAAAAGGAAAAAGAAAAAGCTTGCTAGAATTGTTGATAATATGCATGTAGAACTAGATGATCTTGAACATGCTAATTCTTGCTTGCTTGATGACAAAAATGCTTGTCTTGGTCAAGTAGATTCTCTTAAACTTGAAAATGATAGCTTGCTCAACAAGATTAAATTTCTAGAAGCCCAACCTCTTATGCCTAGTTCTAATGAAGAGCATACTTTAATTGTTGATTCTCTCCTATGTGATATTGATGTTTTGAAATATGAAAACAAGGACAAAGATTTTGTTTTGCAAGGATTAGAATCTAAAAATGGTGTTTATCTTTCTAAGATTGCTTTTCTTGAAACAAAAAAATGCCTCCTTGCTTACTAAAATCAATGTGCTTGATTCCTGTTCTAGTTCTACTAGTAGAGAGAATGATGTTGTTGCTCTTCATATTGATAGAGATTCTTATTTAACTAAATCTCTTTGCTTAGAAAATGATCTTTTGCATGCTAGAGATAATATCAATCATTTGTCTTCTACTATTACTTCTCTTATGCATGATAATGATGGTTTGAGATCTTCTTTGCAAAGATTCTTAGTTGGTAAAAAGAATCTTAATGACATCCTACACCATACTACTAAACAAATAGGTAGACATGGTTTAGGGTATGATAGTAGTCAAAGGAGCAACAAAGGTAAAGGACCTCCAATATTCCATGGAGAATCCTCTAGTTCCAAGACTATGGGCACATGCAACTATTGCAATGATTTTGGTCATTATTCTACTTGTTGTCCTTTTAGGAAAGCACCCAAGAGCAATAGGACTTGGGTTGCTAAACTAACCCCTCCGGACCCAAAAATATGATTGGGGACCATTTCATCTTTCTTCTTGTAGGTACTTGCAAATGGATTGACTTGAGCTATTGAATTGCAAATTGACTTCTCAATCCACATGAAAGAAGAAAGGTGAGACGTGTAGAGGGTGACAACAAGTGGAAAAATGAATGGTAAGAACAAAGGTAATGTTTTTCTTGCTTATAACCATATCTAACTTGTTTTTGTCAAGTTTTTTTTTTGGAAAATTGGGTAAGTATATTCCAAAAACCCCCGGGAAGGGGACAAAGTTTCAAGCCACACCCACACATGTGACTATACGCTCCTAAGAATTGGTTACAGCAGATCCCAATTCCTAGCAATAATAGGAGAAATATCAAGACATGATTTAAAAGTAAAATACATTCTCTTGATCTCTAGAGCTAGATGGTTGAAGATGACAACCAAGTCTGAAGCGCCACCATTATGCAACTATTTATTGTGTTTCTCCCAAATGAAGTGGACAACACCAGTAATGGCCCAAAGTTCAATGATTCTGGACTGTTTCAACCTCTTACCAAGGTCAGTAAGATAGCCATATAGAGAATAAGATGACCTGATGTTGAGTTTAAGTTGAGCTCGACCCCAAATATTGTTCCAGTATTTGCATCCCTCAAACAAATGGGCTATCGAGTCATTATTTTGCCCACACAGTAAGCATGTTGGGATAAGAGCCCCGGACCAGGAGCTAATCTTTTCCAATGTAGGAAGGAGATTAGTGAGAGCTCTAAAGGTAGTGAGACTCCACCTAGGATAGTGCTTAGAGAACCAAATACTTTCATAAGCTTTATCAAATGGACATTTTTGCCTGGCATTTTCCCAAAGATCCATGCCCGCCCACATTGAGAAGGAAGGCCACACAGCTACCATATGCCTATGGCAAGTACAGCCACTCCTGTAAAAAGTAAGCAAGGAATCACTATACCTACAAGAAAGCCATGAGATCCATATGCATTGAACTTGAGTGAACCTCTTAATACGACGTAAAGTATGGTAATCCACAAGTTCATCAAGTCTCTTTAGACCAAGACCGCCTTCATAAAGCGGATAGGCCAGTCGTGACCAACAAGAGGGATGCACCGCACTACCCCATAAGAAATTAGAAAGTAGTAACTCCATCTTACGTAGAACAGTTGGAGGAATGTCACCCATACGTAACCAGTAGCTAATCAAACCCATGGCACAGTGCTTAATAAGAACAAGATGACCAGCCATAGAGATTTTAGACCCTGGACATCTCTGTATCATGTCTCTTAGCTTATCCAAGCATTCATGAAAGTGGCACCTCCTGATATTTCCACCGGCCATAGGAAACCCGAGATACTTCATGGGCCATGTGCCTTGCTGAATACCCAAGCAATTAATCAAGGCATCCTTGTTGCGGAAAGAAGAAGACAAAAATATATGGGTTTTATTAGGATTGCACTTCATACCAGAGATAGAAACAAACTCAAACAAAATCTATTTGAGATTTGTAAGACTATGCAAGCGCCCCTCAGAGAAAATAAAAATATCATCTGCAAAAATAAGGTGGCTAAGAGCCTTGGTCCTGTTGATAGGGAAGCTTCTAATGAGTTTGCTATCATACGCTGCCTCAAGACATCTACTGAAACCTTCCATAGCAAGGATGAATAACAAGGGTGACCATTGGAACTTTTGAAGAAGCCAACCGAAGAGCCATTCAGTAAGAGAGAAAAGGATGGAGTTTCCACACGATGCTTTAGGATGGAGATAAACTTCTCATTAAACCCAAGGCCAGTAAGACAATCCCATAAGTAGGACCAACGAATGGAATCAAAGGCCTTGGTGATATCCAACTTGATGCAAGCGGCAGGGGGACTAGATTTCTAGTTGAATTTAAGAGTAAACTCAGCCGTAAGAAGAGAACAATCCTCAATACTCCTACCTTTAACAAAAGCACCTTGGTAAGGAGAGATAATATTTGGCAAAAGAGTGGCTAACCTCCTTGAGATGACTTTGGCAATAATTTTATAGAGCATCGAGCAGAAAGAAATAGGTCGAAAATTAGCTGGAGATGAAACAATGTCCTTCTTAGGAATAAGAGCGAGGAAAACATGATTGACCTATCTAACCATGCTTCCACCTTCAAAAATCCACTGGAAAACCTTAAGAAGATCATCACAAATGATGATCCAATTTTACCTATAGAAATAACCATTGAAGCCATCTGGGCCCAAGCTTTTTTGAGGCCCTATGCTCTACATAGCATCATGAACCTCATTCAAACTTAGTGTATAACACAGCATGACATTATCATTCACAGAGACTAGAGGGGTCCAATCTGGAATACAAGAGCTGGATGCAACATGAGGTTGATTATATAGCTGCTCAAAAAACTATACAATGTCATCCACAATGGCATCATTATCCTGCAAAAGATCTCCATGTGACTCAAAAAGCTCAGTTATAGAGTTAATAGCATCCCTTCTCTTAACAATGGTATGATAGACTTTAGTGTTCCTATCTCCATTGGAAAGCCAATCCATCCTACTGCATTTCCAGAAATAAACCTCCTCCGCCTTAAGAAGCATGTCCAATCTCTCAAGGGTTTGTTTTTCAGCATGGATGAGATCAGGATCTAGTGGGCATCTACGAACCACGACTGAGATGTCATCAAGCTCCATTCTTTCTCTTGCAATAAGGTTCTTGAGATTGACATAGTGTTTGGACCAAGTCTTCAAATTATCCTTGACAATCTTGAGTTTATGACAGAACTAAAAGAGCGGGTTGCCTTTAATATCAGTAGCCGAAGCATCTTTAATAATGTCCCGACAACCTTCCCATTCCAACCAGAAATTGAGAAATCTGAAAGGTTTCTTCTTGAAAGAAATAGGTCTCATATTGATGTTTAAAGCACAGTGATCTGAATAGTTGCAAGTGATGAACTTTGTTTTGGAACCAAGAAATTTAGACAGCCAAGCATCATTGACAAAGTCTCTATCAAGCTTGCAAGCAACGCTTTTACCAACACCTTGTTTGTTATGGCAAGTACAAACCTCTTTACCAATGACAGGTAGTTTAGTAAGACCAACATTATCTAGGGAAGCATTAAAAGATCTAAGGATGGTAGAGGGAACCTCACGAACTGCCGCCTTCTCCTCTTGCTTTCTGATGTTATTGAAATCACCAGTGATAAGCCAAGCATCATCTATGTTAGCAGCAATCCTCTCCAATGTATTCCACAGAACACGATGATCATCCACAGAGTTCCTAGCATAGATAGACGTAGTATAGATAGTGAGGCCACCTTTGTTAATGTATTTCATAGTGACCTATTGGTTATCCATCTCAGTCACAGTAGTAATCCAGCAGTTAGGATTCCACCCAATATAGATATGACCATTAGGATCATGCAGATGATTAGAAACCCATAGCCAGCCTTTAGGGAACATATGATTAGACGTGTGAGTCATATGGGACTTGATTTTAGATTCAACAAGAATGGACATAGTAGCTTTGTTATTAAGGATGGTTCTCCTCACTTATTTATTTTTACGTGGCTTCCCCGAGCCACGAACATTGGTCATGAGAAAGGTCATTAATGACCTCTAGAGGTAGAATGGGTCTTACGAGACCCATCACCCTTGGACGTCTTTGGAACCTTGGACGAAGAAGAAGAAGAAGAAGAAGAAGCACCAGTGGAGTGTTTAGTTGTTGAATCAACAGCCTCGCCCAAGCCAGCGACATTAGCACCCACCATCGTGCCATTAGATGCATGGGTCGTAGCACCACCTGATCCATCGAAGGCACCATTAACACAAACACTTGGGCCACCAAGAGCTCCATTAACTCCAGCAACACACAAGCCATCACCCATAATGCCAACAGAACTGGGTGCAACACCATTGCCCATAACACCATCTGCATCGTGACGCAGCGTCCCACCATTAGCCTGTGACGCATCACCGGTAACACCTTGTGGCACCGCGTTGGTGAGGCCCAGAGACACAGTGTCCGAAGATGTAGCGTCGATAATTCCCGAGGATGCAGCGTCAGTGACGCCATCAACCTGAGACGTAGCGTCATGATGTTGCGTTGAGCCATCACCACCATCTGCCCTAGGAGCAGTGCCGCCACCTGAAGAGGAAGCTCCACCACCATCCGCCCATGTCTCAGCACCTACACTAGAGGAAGGGGCTGCAACCCTCGTGTCTGTGATGTCAAGAACAAGATCCCCAACACCGGTAACACCACCGTTGTGACAAGAACCATCACCAGTATCATCTCCACCACCCGAGGAGGAAGCACCACCACCCAGGCTGTTGCTAGAGTGCATGACCTCAACATGATCATTGACACTCTGTTCATCTGTAGTTTCATCATCAACAACCACTGCTTTGCCCTTCCTTCCCACAACCATCTAGGTTTGCGTTGATCTTGGGGTAAGGACCTCCACATTGACAATTGGATTGATTGGGCAATCGGAACCATCATGACTAAAAACCTTGCACTCAGCGCATCGCTTTGGGATATATTCATACTAGATCTTTACCGGCATAGGGTCACGCCTAGGCATATTGACCCATACCTCCTTAGGAGGCTCTTCATCAGCTTCAATTTCAACCAAAGCACGTGCCTCTCCCAGAGATTCCTGACCTAATGACTTATAGTCAATTCTGAGTAGCTTCCCTACTCCACTTGCCACAATGCCAAGAGCCCTAGGGGAGCAATTGCGTCCCATAATAGGGATACTAATCTAGACTGGTATGGTGCTGAAGAAATCTTTCTTCAAGTCATCCCCTGTCTTGTAATCTTTGACGACCACTAAACGATTATCAAACCAATGTGGACCGCTATTGATGATGCTCTTCTTGTCCTCAGCCGAGTTGAAACGGAGAAGAAAGAACTTGTCTGGTTTAGAAATTAGGTCAAATCCTCCCTTAGGTTTCCAAACTCGATGTATCCAAGCAAGGAGATGGAAGTAGTATGGTCGCTTGCCCATCACATACAAGATCATTGTGTGTTCCCAACACTTCTCCATAGCTTCATAGGTAGGATCATAAATGGTAACAAAGTGTTTACCATCAATCTTTTCAGGAGGGCTAAATGACTACTTCTCGACCCCTATGTCGCCACCGGCCAGGACCTAGTTCCAGACCCTCCTAGGCATTGGGTTGGGGCACTCGATCGTCACAGCAGGAGCCCCCCTCACCAGACGTCTCCTCTAAAACCATGGCACCAGAGAGAGGGTAGGAACGCCCCCCTCTAGGGGGATGGGAGATGCACTCCTTGAGATCGCTCGTCCATCACAGACAGGTAGTGCTAACCCTAGGGGTAGACCGCATTATGCTTCTGCTTTCTATTTTTGTCAAGTTAGTGTGCACTATGCATGTGGTTTTTGAGTCAAAAGTGGTATTTTGGGATTCTCTTCACACTCTTGCTCAAAAACTATTTCTAATGCTTGCATAGTGCATTACTAACTTGCTTACACATGTTTGGATATGGCTTATATTTTTAGCATGCCTTTAAATATGTTTTTATGAAATATATGTGCTTTTTGACAACAGCTTCTTTGCTCGAGTTTGTCCTGTTAGAAACTCGACCGACTAGCACCAATGGGTGTTTCCAACAGCTATCATCAGTCAAGTTATCTATACACAGAACTCAACCGATAACATTGTGCACAGAATACAAAGTTGGCTTATTAGATGTGAATTTCCCTCTCAACTAGATTTTCTCAACCAAATAGCCTTATTCTTTGCCAATCCCTTGGTACCTTTATATATGGTCATTTCCATGTTCTAAACTACATATCTTGCATACAACTCTATATCTCTAATTTCTCTAAATTGGTATATCTATATCTTACAATTACTTGCTTTGAGTTGTTTTGCAGGTTTTGATGATGATCTCTTTGGATCTCTTGGTTGTGTCTAAAATTGCTTCCGTTATGCTCTAACTTGCTACATCTATCTAGGTGTATATCTTGTTTTGATACAGCCTTGAGGTTCTGAGTGGTAATCATCTTATGGTAAGGATGCATATCCAGTGAGTTATATCCTTACTTGATTCTAAATTGCATATCCCTTTATTTGGATATATCTCTACATCTACTCATAGCTTGATCTATCTTATGAATCTTTTTGTATCTCTTACTATGATCTAGATCCTACTAGTAGTCCTAAATTGTGATAACATCTACTAGTAGTTCACATACATGTAGTTCTAACCTTGTTTATAATTGGCATCTTTGCTCATCTAGTGGTATTTCACTATATGCTATGCTTGTATCATGTTTCAAACTTGCTCAAGCTTGTTCCTTGAATTGCATATCTACTATCTTGAGTTTCTTGCATAACTTTGTGATGCAGGATGTATAAAGCTACATTGTATGTAGAAATTGGAGTATTTTTGGATTTTATGCAGATTTTGCCCCAGTTTCAGTTTTTGCTGCAAGAGTAGTGTTTTTATGCAGAAACAACCTTATGAGAAAGGCTCATCGCTTTACCATGAGCCCTGACACTTTTTGGGAAAATTATGTCATCTTGAGGGTCAAAAATGTGTTTTATTGTTTTTTCTACAGCACTTCATCTTGCATTTTTGGGTTGTTCAAGTGCATGCTTTAACTTGCTTTTCTTTCTATGCTTGGACAAGCCCCTAGCTGTGCTCTTCTACTCTCCTTTTATAATTTTTTTTATCTCCTTTCTCTTTAACAAGTGATATTTCTGATCCCTTCATACCCCCACTTTTTGAAATGACAAAGGGGGAGAAAGGTATGTCTTCTTTTGACAAAAGAGGAAGAAGACATGTCTTACATGAAGAGAGAAGCATGTCCATATAAAGGGGAGAAGGTAAATGGGAGAAGACATATATGTGTAGAACATATATGAGTAGAAGACATAGTTTTCTATAAATGTTATGAAAGCTAACCATGCAGGAGAAATAGCATCAATTGAGGGGGAGCACATGAACTCAATTCTATTGAAACCCCTAGGTTTCTCCAAAGGTATGATTTTACTTAAAAGCTTTCAATACATTTATGGAATGGTTTGTCATCTTCAAAAAGGGGGAGAATGTTGACTCAAGGTCAATTAGGTCAATGTTGACTCACGTCTAAATTGACTAAACTCGTGTTTTGATGATGACTAACCATTTCACATATTTGTGTCTAATGTCTCTACTTGAGTGATTTCAGATTAGGTATAGACACGCTCCAAATGCCCTAACTTGCACATATCAAATTGGAGAAAAGACAAGTCAAAGTCAATACAAGTGCATATTTTTGTAATATGATGTAAATCCATTAGAATCATGTTGTAAATCACTTGTAATGATTGTATGACTTGTAATTAAGCTTAGAAAAAATCAGGAGCACTTAGATCAAATATTTAAGCACTCAAAAGCCATTTTCCAAAATTCACATCAGGTTGTTCATCGGTCGAGTTGCAAACTCGACTGATCCTGATTGGATCTTGAAAATGACTTTTGATCGGTTGAGTTTACACTTCATAGAACTCGAACGATGGAGTACCTGACCAATTCGATTTTCATTGGTTAGTCGAGTTTCCCCAGGACAAACTTGACCGATGGTCTAAATATCGGCTTTGTCTTTTTCTCTTTCGGTCGAGTAACCTTTATAGAAACTCGACCAATTGCAATGTATGGAAAAGTGTAGAAAAGTGTTTCTAGCTGTTGTGGAGTTGTAACAAGTGAAAATATATCCATTGCAAGCCACAAAATGGCTAGTTTTCATTCTCAAGTGTTCCCAAAGGCTAAGAGGCATCCCCATCTATAAATAGGACCCCTTGGGCTTCATTCCAAGGTTGAGCATTCAATGCAAAACTCTATGTGAGGTTCCTATTCTATAGTTGAGTGCTTCCTACAACCTCCTCTCTCTCTCTCTAAGCTTAATCACTTGCTACATTCATTAGAGTGAGTAGGAAATATGTAAGAGAGCTAGTCCTATATGTATATCTTGTGAGGCTCTCACTTCCACCACCTCCCTATCTCTCTTTTCAACCATGAAGATGAAGGATCTCTCTCTTGGCTAAGAGAGGTGAAGAAGAACAAGGGAAGGCGTCCCTTGGTGAAGATCAAGGCTGAAGACTTGGAGCAAGAGTGGGTAAGACTTTGGTGAAGGCAGAAGACTCCTTGCTCAAGTGGGTAAGTCCTTGATGGAAGCTTCTCCGAGTGAAGGTGAAGTCAAAGGCTAAAGATCCAAGAAGAGTGGGTAATCCCTGCAAGGCTGAAGACTTGTGAAAGAGTGGGTAAGTCCTTGGTGAAGGCAAAGTGGGTAAGTCCTGGGTAAGGTTGAAGAATCTTTGCATTGGATAGGTAAGTCCTTTGGTTGGTCATGTATTGTATCTCTTATAATGAATATAATGAAGGTTCAAGGTTAAGAAATCCTAGAGGTTGACCTCTCTAGGTAAGTGGACTGACTCACTTCTAATTTGAAGTGTGGAACCACTTTAAATAGATTGTCTACTTGTGTTTGCTCAATCTCTCTTATCCTTTCTATGAATGTTTTAGTTTCACTCAAATTACCTATTTAGCAACCTCATCTTATCATATATCTTGAAGGTCTAATGAATTTTGTTTAAGTGCTTTCAGCTCTATTCACTCCCCTCTAGAGCATCTAATCACCCATCTAGGATCCAACAGACATCTCATAGAGGCGTATTGAATATAAAATGTTGGTTTATGGACAGTTATAGGCCATCCCAACCAATATCCAATCAAAGAAATAACCCCATTTGTTGATAGCTTCTAAAGATAAGCTCATTTATAAAGAGAGTAATCCCTAAAATGCCCTTGGAAAGAAACACCTTCAAACCAAGGTGCAACTAGGCACCCTATGGTTCAAAAACTTGAGAATGGTAAGGGAATATATAAGGATTATAATTCATGTGACAATTTGTAAAGAAAACCTCCCAATTGGGTAAATTGTAGAAAAGTCTAGAATGTACCTAAAATTGCATAACTTGCACAAACAACATCCAAATTGGACCAAACTTCATCCACAAGTTATCTTTGATGCGTTGAATATGAATTTGTAATTATTTACATATTTTGAAGTTATATAATCATATTATTCATTACTTACGATATTTACTCATTTTCTCTCTCTGAAACTCATCCCAATATTTCAAGGTAGTCCAAATTACATGAAATTTGACATGCAGGTTAATTTTGATATATAGATTTTGAATTTGAAGTTTGTTTCTATTTTTTAGACTTCTTTTTATTAGATATGTCATGTGACCCATTAACGGCCCATTATCTAAATTATTCATCCAATTAAGTTTCTTATCTTCATATTACCTCCAAAATGAGTTATGTGGCATATTTTATGTATCCATTATAAACCTAAGATAAATGTTAGAACATTAGGTTACATTAAGGTGATCAATACATGCATTAGCTCATTAGGATTATACTAAACATATATTTAGGTTTAACCTTCAACCTTGTTTGGCTAAGTCTAGAATGTCAACTTCCAGGGTAGGGTATGAGATCTAGTATGTTACAACACACCACCCCTTAAAGGGATTTTGTCCTCGAAATCAAAACATCCACATATAAGAAAACAAATTATTCACCACCCCTTAAAGGATTTAACCTACCAAGCCAAACTAATCTAGAGGTAAAAGGGTGAGTCTAACTAGACCATATACCAGATCCATCACGCTTCACTGTGCACTCTGATTGCTTACTAAACATCAAACTTCAAAGTCTAGGTTCTAGGGATAACTATCCAAACATGTGGTTCTATGGGTCGTAAGGGGACTATATTGGGTGTCCATCCTCAAACAAGTCATTATACCTGGGGGACTAGTTCAACATGTTAGGGTCCCTAAAGAAAAATCATATAGATGTCTAAGGCTACTATTGCCTAAAAGCATGCTATTTTGAACAATTCATATCAGCTCAGGCCAGGCCGGTATCATATCGATTCGGGAGTCCTCGTAAACCAAGCTAGTGGTGTGGAGGAAAATCTTTCCAGCCCCCAAACCATGATCCTTTCTAGACACCTTTGCTTTGAACTTCATGTCCTAGTAGCTGCCTGAAGGCCAAGCTAAACAACCTCAAGTTACTATGGTTACTTATGCATCTTTTACTTGTAAGTATTTTAAACATCTATTCATCATTATTCTAATGTGAAACTATAAGATCCTAAATCAAGCCTTCATCATCTATTGATCAACTCTAGGGCAAACATGTCACTTAAAGGTAAGGCAAGGATTCTAACTAGGGAGACAAAATTGAAATAGTCAGATTCCGACCAAACTCCATCCACAAGTTATCTTTGATGTGTTTAATATGAATTTTCTAATATTACATATTTTAAAGTTATATAATCAAATTATCCATTACTTATTCCTTTTACTCATTTTCTCTCTCCAAAACTTATCCTAATATTTCAAGGTGGTCCAAATTAGATGAAATTTGACATGTAGGCTAATTTTGATATGTAGATTTCAAACATGAAGTTTGTTTCCACTTTTGAGACTTATTTTTATGAAATATGTCATATGGCCCATTAACAACACATTATCTAAATTGTTCATCCAATTAAGTTTCTTATCTTCATACTACCACCAAAATGAGTTATGTGGCATATTTTATGTATCCATTATAAACCTAAGATTAATTTTAGAACATTAGGTTACATTAAGGTGATCTATACATGAATTAGCTCATTGGGGCTATACTAAAATCTATTTGGGTTTAACTTTCAACCTTGTTTGGCTAAGTCTAGAATGTCAACTTCCAGGGTAGGGTCCGAGATCCAGTATGTTACAACAAGTTTATATGAGAGATTAAAGTCATGATTAAGTTCCACCATAATATTTTATTAATATTCATGATTCAAGTCATGATAGGAATATAAGAACATAATGCTTTAAGATTTATGATGTAAGTCGACTAAGATGTATGATTTAGATTTCATGATCAGATTGTCTTGATATTCATGCATTAATATTCAAAATATTAGTTTAGGATAAGACTATAAGATTGGAATATATTAAGATTCATGTTCAGGTTTAGTAAGATGATACCATATAATGGAGTTAGACCCATGCCCTATGTGCATGTCATGAGGCCCGGGTACCAGAATACGGGTCTCCAGAAAAAGATGCATAAAAAGAAAATAAAGGAATCAGAGTAGAGAAAGAATAACCGTTTATGATTAAGATTCTCCTATAGGTTTCCATCTTGGTTTTATATGGTAGCTGGATAAGGATTGTATACAAAGATAATTATCCACAAGAAGGTCATACTTTGATGTTCCTAAGAAGTTTTATGAAAATGATCAAGAGTTACTAAATGTAAGGTATGTGAAAGCCTAAGGTGGGTAGCATCCTATAGTTTATATGAAATCTGAGGACAAAATTCCCAAAAAGGTGGGTAGTATTGTCATACCCTAGTTTTTGGGACCTAGCAAATACATGCTTTTATATCCAATTTTCATGATTTTGTATATAAGAGAAAATGACATGTAGAATGGATCTCTTGTACAATTTGATCATTTTTGTAATATCCTCAAATTTGGTGATTTAATATTTACTTTGAAGATATGAGGTGAAAACCAAAGAAGAACAATGAAAGAAATAGGATGACTCTTTTTAATGCATTTGAGCCCCATACCTAGTTTAAGTTTTCATTGATCAAATGTATCAAGAGGAAACTTCAATTGAAGAATTGTGTCAGTTCAAATATTAATTTTTGTAGTAAACATTAGGATTAAGCTTATGAATCCTTTGAAAGACCAAGGAGTGGGACATGTGCCCTAGAACCCAATTCTAGCCTAGTTGGGCCAATTAGTATTTACAAATGGATCCTTAGTGTACAAATTTGGGAATTTAGTATTTTGTGCTCATGGTAAATACTCAAGATATTTTTGGTGGATGGTGAACTAAATATAAGATGATATAAAAAATTTAAGATAATTTTGTTTTATCTAGTCGCCCAAGTAATTAATTTAGTAATTACTTTGTTTCATTTAAAAGAAAATTTGAAGTGATTATCTAATTAGTATTGATATAGTCTCTTACCTAATGAAAGATAATGGGAAGATAATGTAAATTGCAAAATTTGGGGTTAAAGGTGATTAGTATGCATCCGATATAATTAGTTTATATATATGAACTTTTATCTAAAAAGGGGAAAATAAAAAAAGAGGGAGTGGTCGGGACACCGAGTCCATCATGGACTGGAGAGTCTGAGCACACATAGACAAAATAAGGTCAACCCTGATCTTTGTTCTTACCGGGGAAGGCTATAAAAGTCTCAAATTTCAGTGGATTAGGGGCTAGCAAGTTTGGTCCTAGGGTTTTTCTTGAAATCAAGGGAAAGAGAGAAAGAACTGGGGAAGAGGAATGACCGATAGTTGTGAGGGGTATGCCATGGGGATCCTTCATCATGGCCACCTAAACCAAGGTGATAGTGCCACCCTTGATGGGTAGAGAGAAACAAAGCAAGAGGCAGCATTTTCGTCACAAGCTCATGGCCAGGAAGGCGATCCTACCTTGTCGGAGTGGAGTCGCCACAACCAGACTAGAGCAGTGCTAAATGTGAATGAGGAAGGTGCATTTACTCTAGACTAGCGGGTCAATAAGAAATAGATCTAAGAAGGGATCCAAAAGGCTTTAATATTTGAAGTCGTTGGGTGCCGCATGGACAATCCGGATGGTCAGAACCAAAATTGGTTGTTGGATCTCTACAACAATAAGTATTCTTCTAAACTTCATATCTTGAGATCCACATGTCAATTTTTATGTACAACGTATCTATCGAAAGCTAATGATGTCTAGTATCTTATAAAACTACATCCTTATAATGTTGTGGAACTTTGACTATATTATAATTTGATTACTAAAAGATATGATATTTCAATGCATTGGCTACTAAAATAGCAAACGACTTCCATAATTCATGTATATTTTACATTTTCTTGTTTTGATATTAATATGATTATGAAGTTTGATCTTTCTAATTTGAAGTTTTACTACAGTTTTTATGTAAACCCTAATAAGGGTACTAGGGGTATTTCACCCATTGATTGACATTGAATGATCAAAGATTTGTATCTAAACCCTCATATACAATGTTCTTACTGTTTCCAAACTTTTTTAGATTGTCATGTATAATTATATTAGGATTTTATTTTTAAGACCTAAGTGGACATAATGTAAGACTATCTAACGATTATTTTTGGAGCAATATGTGATCTATATGCATTTTTGGTATGCAATATGGTTTAAAGTATATTTTCCCTATGCTTTACATGTTAGTTAGTTACAATAATGTGTGTGAGTACCCTTAAGGTTTTCTTTCAATTAATTCTGTATATAGTCATGTATTAGAGCATAAGATTATTTATATAGTTCATATGGGTACATCAATAAATAGTTTATATATGATATGAGATTCTGAACTTTAATATAATGTTTTGAATTAAAACTAGATTAAACTCATTGTAGGTTTCAGTTATATATGAACCCTAAATTGGTATATAAGGTTAGGATGATGGGGTTTGAGATTTAAAAATGAACAAGGGAAAATATACATGGATTAATAAAACTATGACGATGTCCAAGTTATTAAGTTGTGGAACTTGGGATCAAGACTATGTTAAAGATATATTATTCTTACAAGGTAAGTGGGCCATGTCCATTGAATTTCATTATTATTATTATGACTCAACCTACATATTCCTACAAAGTAACTTAGAGATTAAGTCACTTCCAAAGTATAATTTTTCATATCATGTCATTCTTTGAGTAATTAGTTTTCTTTCAATTTGAGTTACCTTACCAGATTATCATATTTCAAGTAGTTGAAAATTATTTAAATTTTAGATACTATGTATTGCTATGCTCAAATCAGTTTATTTTCTTAAGCCTTTAGAGTCATACGTCATATACATGCTATGAACATTTTATTAGGTGATTCTATTAGGTAAGATCTTTTGAATAGATTTACACAGACAATAAGAATCTAGATTTTAGAATGTAGACTTAGATCACTCATTTGTGAGTTGTTAAAAATTAGATCCACGTACTTAATAAGAGTTTTAGATCCAATCTTGGATATTTAATAATTGAGATACATATTTAGATTTAACTTTACTTCAATAATAAAGAGCTAAGATATAGAGTTAGAGATAAGTGATTAAGATTCAGAGATAAGAAATTAAGAATAGATTCATAGATAAGAGATTAAGATTCAAAGATATGAAATTCAAAAAAGATTCAGAGATAATAGATTAAGGTTCAAAGATAAGAAATCAAGAACTGAGATAGAAAATGACATCAAAACATTAATTATATACATTATAGGACAAGTCCTCACCACAAAGTCCCAAGATGATTCAAAGAAGCACCGTGAGTGTCACAGAGGGACGTTGTGCCAAAAGAGGATGTGTTGCACATTAGAGGACACTTTGGTGTCAATAGAGAACACGTTGTGCCAACAGATGGTACGTTTCACCATAGAGGATACTTTGATGTCAACATAGGGCTCATTGTGCCAACAGAGGGTGAGTTGCACCATAGAGGACACTTCAATGTCAAAAGAGGGCATGTTGTGCCAACATAAGGTGCATTGCACCATAGAGGACACTTCAGTGTCATAGAGGAGGACTTATCATATAATGTGTGGCCACAAAATTAGATACAAATGTAAATAAAAAAAACATATCTGTTTAGTATATGTTTACAACTTTCAGATATTAGTTCAACTTTTCATTATAGTATATTCATGTTTATCGTATTAGAAATTCAATGCCACTTGCTCTAACCTAGATTTCCCTTTGTGCATGGCTGCAGACAAGATGTCCACAAGTACTAATATTCAAAAAGATCAGTCAAGAAAGAGGAATTGCTTGGTGGGGGTGCCATCTACACGATCTGTGATATTAAGACATGGTACAACTTTTAGCATCATGTATATAGATTTTATTATCAAGTTTGATGTAAGTAAGTTTCTTTTCTGAGAATATGATGAGAAATTATTTTATACACAGTCTGTACTAGTTTTTATCTATTATTATTGTATTTGCATATC
The DNA here is from genome assembly GCA_963693085.1 of Alisma plantago-aquatica. Classification (NCBI taxonomy): domain Eukaryota; kingdom Viridiplantae; phylum Streptophyta; class Magnoliopsida; order Alismatales; family Alismataceae; genus Alisma; species Alisma plantago-aquatica. The sequence goes on from OY856412.1 coordinate 1,173,421,343, forward strand.
ACATTAGTAACACTCCCCAATTGATTTTTTAGCTTCCACTCATGTGATAAGAAAATTGGGGTGTTACATATATATTTATATTCAATAGTACATGTAGTATGAAAATAAGTAATTACTATATTGATCTTATAATAGAGCATATATAAATATAAGGACAAATTATGATTTTTATATATAACTTGCATGAAATGAAAGATTTAACAATATCACATAGAGATGCGCATCCATGTTATTCATCAATTGAATCTAGAAAAATACATTGTATGACTAGTTACATATTTATTATGTCCTCGATAGTTTGAGGCGTACCACTCAAACTACTAATTGACCACTATGAAGTTATAATCAGCCCCGTATAAGATCATACAATGAATGGAATCCTGAAGATCTCTTCCCCTTGGTCAGTACAAGTGACAACCGTACTGGCTCATCGGCCCAACTATAAAAATAGACTAGTCCACCCTGGGTACACATGCCATGGCACTAGAAACCAGGGTATACAACCCTAAAATCTGACTTACAACCACAATGTTTGTCGATTACTTTAACCCCTAATACACGGCCTCAACCTCTCTTGAAAAAAGCTTTGGAATCAAGATGATAGAGACACAACCTCCTTGCACCTACATATACTCAACAATATATGTCTTTGAGCTTCTTTTGAATCACTCATTTCACTATCCAACAACTCATGTCACTGAGATAGTTTTATGGACTCAGGGCGCCACATGATTAATGTTACAATTGGTTGATTACTATAGTTGAGTATTTTAATTGCATCTAATAAGTTACAAACAAGACATAGAGATGTAATTGCAACATTAATCAAGTCTACAACTCTTACAATATAAAACAATTCACATGACCAAACCACTCAAATTATGGTACCAATAATACTCAGAACCATACCAAGACCAAATTCATCAAGTTAGGGCACAACAAGGCCCACCATACAAAATAATGGCACATAAAACTTAAACAAGGCATACTATGGGATATTTCTCTTTCCAATATCTCATTTCCAATATCTCATTTCCAATGAACAAATAGTATCATAGAAGGTATACTATTATCCCATACATAGAAATTATCATAGTCATTATTCAGAAACAAGGTGGGTTATGAAAAACGTTACTCTCACTCAACTAATGTAATGGTTTTTCATGAAAGACTATCATATTGTATTTTTTGCAAGAATATATAATTTAAGTCAACAGATCATCACTTCATGTCTTGTTTAGGGCTTAATTAGTTGCCATGAATTGTACCCAATCATTAAGGCCATGCAACTTGTTGAAGATACTTGATAATAGTGGATCATATACTATTTTATTTCAAGGGAAAGTGTATCAAACACACATGACCAATATAACTCCACATATTAAGTGTAACAAAATCCCTTCCATTATCTTCTAGTTCATTTATGTCCAAATATAGAGTCAAACTTTAGACCTTGGAACCCACTATCATTCAAATGACAGTACCCTCACCATTGTCATCAAGGGAAAAGCCTCAAGGCATCATACCTACTTGTATATCCCATACCCCAAGTTCATCATATAATGCCAAATTTTACATCACATTTAATTGATTCAAAAAGATTACTGAAAGATAAGAGAAAAGAGGGATAAATACTAATCTTATAATGTTATATATATCAATAGGTGACATCTTTCCAATTAATATTTCCATAAATTACATAAAGCCCATGTTCGATATGTAAATCCCCATACAACTCCGTACGTATATTATTTATTGGCTCTATTTTTGAAAGAATGTTATACACAATTTATAGTTATTAATATGGGTTCATGATCACTTTTAGGTTGCTAATAACTCAAATTGTATGCTTAACCATTCTTGGCCTTAAAGTACCAAAAAAACAAATTAGGGTACATAAAGGTAAAAACACTTTAAATGATAAAATAAGGATAGGTTCCTTTAGGATTATTAAATATAATTGAAACTTCTTTCGTATATTAATAAGAAAAAAAAACCAAAATGTACCTAAAATTTCAGGAGAGATACCTAAGGTATGTGAAAGTAATTCTAGTTTCAAGATTAGGGAACATGTAAGGCCTAAAAGACCATTAAGAGTAAAAAAGTGTATAATTACTCCTTCAAGAATCATAACCTCATGAAATTTTGCACATAGTATTATCATGACCAAAAAAATTGTATTTAAAATTTCATCTTAAATATCCAATATATGTGAAAGTTATGTCTGGTTCAAGTTTTGGGGTGTATAAGAACCAAACTAGGGCATGGATTAGCCACCTTTATATAACTGATCTTGGAAAAACTTAATTTTAGCAGCATAACACATAGAGAAAATTCCTTACAAAGGTTTCATATCATCAGACAAATAGTAAGGGGTGATGTGTAATTTATTCATCATTGATATGACGTCAAAATGTATCCAAAATACTATCTTTAGGACATTAAAGCAAAATTTTCGAATTTCATGACATAAGACATTTAGGGAACCTACATTTATCACCAAGGAAATCCTATATAGGATAGATAATAGCACCCAAATTCTTTTTCCGTTCATATCAGGGCAAAAAAGCTGATAAAAATCTATCTTTTTGATACATAGAGAAAGTTTAAGCATCTGCATAAAAGCTAGGAGTTTATGTGCTCAAGTTGGCAACAAAAGCTAGTAGTCGTCATATCACTCACTTGGGTTGGTGAAAAAAATGAAGAAAAGTAAGAATACCTCTAGACGACCTGCTTTCCATGCCCAAAACCACCAATCCAGCTCCAAGATGACTCCCCCAAGCTACATCTAGGTTTCTACTGTAAAAAAAAGGAAGAGAAAAGAAGTGCTTTGGAGAGATGAGCATGTTTCCACCATGGAAATCATGGATTTCGGCCAAAGAAGGAAAAAGATGTGAACAACAAGAGTAAAATTTTGGCCAAAGGAGGAAGAAGATGTGAATAACAAGAGTAAAACTAGATTGAGATAGGTTGGAAATCTTGGTAGGACCACAGAGTAGCTTGATCTTCAACATGCATTAACATGAATTGACATTCAAGCACTTGACCTAAGCTACCACCCTCCAAGCATGAATATACAGGTTTAGATATCCTCCTCTTTATTCCAATAGATCTATTAACTACCAAATAAGGCTAGAGGGTTGTGGGTTATTGGTTATATGCAAGGAAAAGAGTTAAAGGACCAAACACCCCCCTTAACTTAAAAGGATATTAAAGAGCAAACTAGTACAAGGTATCGAGACAATTGGGCCCAAGACTTGTGAGGACCAACATGTAGAAATTCCTTCTAATCAAAGGGCTTGTCAATGATGTAGAGCCCTTTAGCTACCAAATATCATGGTTGTATTTATCAAGCCTCCTCATCTATATTCCCACTAGATTAAGATCAAATAGAAATCAAGAAAACGAACCTTAAACAAATTTGAGTTTGAAACATCCAAAGTTCATCCGAGTAAGAAAAATATGAAGAACACATGCTCTTCGATAAATTTTACTCAATGTGAAATGGATATTTCAATTGTGGTATAAGTACACATTTCCACAAATGTTCATGAAATTGCAATATCAATGCAAGCATTGTCCAACTATAGTCGAATTAGTGTTATCTCTTGAACAATTGATTTTCAAGTCTCAAATGAGTATTTTTACAAAGGAAAACATATAATTAGATATTTTTCACATAATTTTCAATCAAGTCCTCATGCTTTATTTCATTTACAATGAAGTCCACAACTTGCAAGGAAACTTAAAAATAGGGCAGCCAAAGAGCAAATCAAATCAACATGAGATATAAATTAATCAATTTTTATCAAATATTAATCACCAAAAAAATTTGACAATAAATTGAGATTAGAGTAAGATTAGGGTAAATCTAGGTTCATCATCTCATAGCCATAAACCCCTCAAAAGGATTTTCCCCCCGAAATCCCAAGCTAGGACAAAGAACAACAACAAACAACCTATAAATCTATCTGAAAGCACTTAGGCATGGCTTACATTGCACCATTATAATTAATGAATGATTATCATGAAGTTTCTTCTGGGTTCCTAGGTACATTTTGTATTATTGGTTTTCAATTTCCACTTCTTATGCATCATTTTTTGTTTTTACCCAGGTTCCTTGGAATCAGCTTAAGAATCAGTGAGATTATCATACTCCAATATTATTACTTGTTGTCTAGTATTGATTATTATGTATCATACTTTTTTATTATAATTTTCATCTTCCCTTTAGGGGTTTAAAGATCATATTTTATGTTCATTCTTAAGCATTTACCCTTCTTATTAGATATTTATGTACATGATTTCTTACAATAACGTTATTAATTCATGTGTTCTTGAAACTTATGTAATTAATGGACACCTCTTATGTACAGTTCCACTCTTATCTTCCAGGTAACATCTTTAGAATTTGTCATTGATAAACATAAAACTCTCCATGACTTGGGTGCATGTCATGTATTCTTACCTTCTGTTTAAACACCACCATCTTGGCTTTGTCCCATGGATGAAATGTTTTCATTCCAAGCAAGCCTACTATAATGACCTCACTTTCAAGTGTCCCCCAAAATCCCCATCATCTTCTTCTTCCTCCTTGGTCGTAGAATATGGATCATCCATGGTGGTTTTTCCTCAAGATCTCTTCTTCACAAGGGCCATAGATCATGTTTTGACATGATGGTACCTAAGTGAGAATAAGACCTCTTCTTTCTTCTTCTTTGGTTTGACCTAGGGTTTGAGTTTCTCTTTCCTTAAGCTCTCCTTTAACCATGGTGTTTCTTTCTCATCTTGAGGTGATCCTTTGGCTGAAGTGTTTAAGCTTAGTTGAAGTTCTTAGAGCTTGAGATCTTGGGAGATTGTTTCTCTCCAAAATAGGCAGGTTATATAATTTTTCCCCCATCTATTATGTGCATCATAAATATGACCATTATTGTTGTTCTATACCAAAAAAAAGTGATCTTTAAGGTAGAAGAAAAGTAATGATTTAGGGCTTAGATTTTTTGGTAGTTTCAAGGAAGCTACTCTTTCTCTTAAAACCTTAAATTCATATATCCAATTTTGGTGGTGATTGAAATATTGATATATAACTTGGGATCTTTATCCATGGAACTTTATTACTTCTATTTGGTGTGTATATACTTGAATAACAGGAAGTTTGGGTCTGGTTATATGCATAAGGATCTTGGTTTTCTCTCTTTATACATATCTCTTTTGATAAATATATCTTGTACAAATTTTAGGGTTGATGAACACCTTGGTTTAGGGTGTTATTCATCATGTTGATGTTTGGTATTCCCTGATGTTAATTAGCTATTTCAACCTATTTCGATCTATTTAAATGTTGGGTATATGTCTATCTTGTGGTATAGACAACCTTTGGTCTTCCCTTAGGTTGATACCATTTATACATGTTTGTTTCAACCCCAATAACCCTAGGGGAGAGTCGCTACCCACCAACCTAGTTGCAACGCAGCGTTGCTACATGGTCAACTGCTTAAGTTGGTTGACGTCGTGGTAAAAGTGACCAAGTGTGATGATCAAAAATTGCTTCCTTTTGGATTGAGACACTATGTCTAGTTAAGTTCAAGACACCATGTTGAATGGTGGTTGAGACACTTGGTATGTAGATGTCGTGACACCATATTGCGTGTCTTGGTCGTGACGCACCTTGAGATGGTCTTGGTTGTGACGCACCTTGAAGTGGTCTCGGTCGTGACATTGTGTTGAGGTGGTGCACTATGTCAATGGTCGAAACACATGCTAGGTTGAGAACCTATGAGTGTCTTAGTCCTGATCATGTTGAATGTCTCGGTTGTGACACATTTTGTAGTTTCTGGGTCGTGACACATCTTGTTATGTGATGGGTTAAGACCGTGTGTTGAGGGGTGGTTGAGACCTATGTGTTGAGGGTGGTTGAGGCTCACATGTCATGAGAGGTCAACACCAAGTGTTGAGGATGGTCGATACCTATGTGTTGAGGGGTGTTCGAGACCCACATGTCACGAGAGTTCAACATCAAGTGTTGAGGGTGGTCAAGACCTATGTGTTTAGGGGTGGTTGAGACCTATGTGTTGTGGGTGGTCGAGATGCACATGTCATGAGAGGTCGACATCAAGTGTTGAGGATGGTCAACACCATGTGTTGAGGGTGGTCAAGATCGCTATACATATGTAGGTACATATTCAACACATTGTGTAATGGTCTACATAAGGTGAGGTGAATATGAATGGCTAATCATAAACAATGGTGCTTAAGTATAAGTACTCTCCAACAATGTGGGAGGTAATGGAATTAGGGTTTAGTGATTGAAAGATATTAGGAAACTCTAACCCTAATCATATGACAATGTGATATATGTGCTCACTCTACTTGATGATTGTTATTCTGTACTAGAGTTTTCTCTCTCCTATTTATGTAACCCTAACCTTACAAGTGAGATGAATGGTATAGCTATGTGTGTGCTATGGTGAACCTTGTATAATATAGGATGGTGATTATGAGCATTGTTGGGATAAAATTGAGGGATTAATATCCCATAGTGACATGATATTGTTGATGACCTTGTAATGGTCATGATACAAGAGTCATGTGATGATGAGACAAGTTCTCACTTTATACATTTTATATCTTCTAGAGTTGTATCCTACCTTAATTTTTTAGAAGAAGAAGAAGAGAAGAAAAATGTCTAGAGAACATGAAGAACATGTTGCTGAGAGTGGTGTTGTTGCACTAGGAGGTGGTGCAAGGAAGCAAGAGAGGGTTGATGCCATGCTAGAAGTGCCTCAAGTTGACTTAGCTAGTGTAGCCAACCCATGATTCCAGTTCATGTTTGGACAGTTCATGGCTAAAATGACACCCATGGCGGATAGGATGCCTGCAAGCCAACCTAGGGCAACTATTCCAGGTGCTTAAACTAATGGATCTGGGAAGACTTTTGAGAGACTTCGACATGTAGGAGGGTTGGAGTATGTGGGAACATCTAATCCAGCTGATGTTGATATGTGGCTGACTAAACTGGAAAAGGCCTTCAAAATCCTTAATCTCTAAAGAGGATAAGGTGAAACATGTTGTATATCTATTAAAGGGGAGTGTTGGCCACTGGTGAAGATAAAAGGTCGGGTGTTGTGACTACTTGGGAAGAATTCTGATGGGATTTTGTAAGTCGATACTTTCTGGAGACTTGTTTGAATGAGAAGATTGTATATTTTGAGAATATCTGGAAGAGATACATGTCAATAAGTGCTTATGAAGCTAAGTTTATGGATCTTCTAAGGTTTTGTCTACATATGGCTGCAACGGATAGGGAGAGGATCAAATACTTTGAGAAGGGTCTGAGTTATGAGCTGCAACCCCAGTGTCATCTTTAGATAACAGAGAGAGGTTTGCCACTTTTATGGAATCAGTTGGGAGAGTGGAGAGGTCTGTGATAGAGAAGCATGAGACAAAGACCAAGAAGAGGCTTGTATAGTACTAAGGACAATATTCTAGAGTCTTTAAGAAGCCTAAATCCTTAGCACCTCAGTCTCAGCCGAGGTCAGTGACTCAATTGCAGTGGATACAGGAGAGGCAGAGGCCATAGTTTTCCGCTTATGGGAGCTCACAATGCAACTTTTGTATCTATGACAAGGTCGTCTAGGACATGGTTTGAGGCCAAAACTTGTTTCAAATGTGGACATGTGGGGCATACTAAGTGGTACTTCCCTGTGAAGGATGAAGAGGTGATTCATCAATCCAGGTAGAGTCACCAAGGGTCACAGCAGTGACAACAGTACAATGGTAGTGGTAGAGGACATGGACAAGCATCACAAGTCAGTTCTTCAGGACATGCTGGCAGAGGAAGAGGGTGACAATAGGAGATGGATCAATTCAATGCGATGATTCATCCAGAAGGAGTCTTTAACCCTCGGGTCGTGACATGTCAGATGGAATTATTTCATTCTGATTTGTCTTCTTCATGTTTCATATTTGTTTTGATTGACTTGTGGGCACACATTCTTTTATCACTAGATAAGTGATAGCTAGTTTTTCCTTACCTGTTAGTCATGGACAAGATAGTTTTCATCTAGAAACTCCTCGATTTGGTTCCATAGAGCTACAAAAAGTATCTCCATCTTGTGTTTTTGTCCTTTTCAGGATGTAGCAATCAAGTGAATCTCTTATCACTTGATATGCACGAATTTGATGTGAACCTTGGGATGGATACTTTGGAAAAGTATCGGGTGATCTAGGACTATAGTGACAAGGTCGTGATGTTTGTCGATGTTGATGTTTTGTGGGTTTTCTAGGGTGATAGGAAGATTCTTCCGACATGTCTAGTTTTATCTATGATAGTAGAGAAGTGGATGAGATAGGGATGTGATGCCTTTTTAGCACATGTGGTAGATACCAAGGTAAAGAGTCCTAGTATTCAGGAAGTGCTAATTGTACATGAGTTTTAGGATGTCTTTCCCCGATGAGTTTCTAGGTGTACCTCCTCCCAGAGAGATTGATTTCAAGATCAATCTAGTTCCAGGTCCCCAACCTATATTGCAAACGTCATATAGGATGGCACCAGCTGAGATGTAAGAATTAAAGAAATGGTTGTAAGAAATGCTTGAAAAAGATTTCATTAGGCTGAGCACATCTCCTTGGGGTGCTCCCGTTCTATTTGTAAAGGAGGATGGAACAATGAGATTGTGTATTTACTACCGACAGTTGAATAAGATGACGATTAAGAACACGTATCTATTGTCACACATAGGTGACTTGTTTGATCAGTTAAGGGGTGCCATATTTTTCTCTAAGATAGATCTGAGGTTGGGTTATCATCAATTATTAATTAAGGCCAATGACATATCTAAGTCAATCCTTAGGACTAGGTATGGTCATTATGAGTCTGTGGTTGTGTTGTTAGGGCTAACCAATGCACCATCAACATTTATGGACCTGATATGTAAGGACCTGACTTTCTACATCCCCCAATTAAAGAAATACCTTCAAGTTGAGATCCATTACCTACATTCCCAAGGATCCAGATTCATTAAATAACAATTAATAGAAAACAATTTCAATTTATTTTCAAATATCGTTTACAAATTGTTAAAATGTATACCTCATGGAACTAATACCTATTGAGAAAGGGTATCATATGCCTAGTCATCCTTGATATAGATTTAATACCTTTGATATCTTTCATCTTACTCTTCATGTCTTTTATCATGTGAAACATATACCTAAAACACCAACAAACAAAATGTGGTCAACGTATTACTATATTGTGTATGTGGGGTGCAACCACAATGTGTGCAACTAACATGATCACATAATAACCATCAAATATTATAGATAAGAACTAACATATTCTTTACATATCCTAACCCTTACTGGATATATTATCTTAGGCGTGATCATTGTCCCATCCAGGAGTCGTGTGCATCACCTCTTGATATACGTCAGGCTTGGGTTTAGAATATTATGATTTACTTATGTGATGCTCATATTGGCATTATAGTTGAACATGAATTAAATAAACAACCAACAGTTTATTTATCGAATAACTTCTTGGAAATCATTCGGAATGTATCGACAAACTATATTCTGAGTAGTCATAATCGTAACCACGTACCTTTGCCATACAGAATTCATGTAGAATACACTTTAATTATGTTCAAGCAATCCAATCAACAAAGATAAATTCAGAAAATCACATTATATTGGCATGTATGTAAATCCTAAAGCGTCACCATAACACTAATCACATTAAACTCTACTCGATCCTAAACTAGGTTTTAGGCTTCCTTGTTATCGAGTTATCATTAGGGTTATGTTTGATACCCCGATTCCATGTTTGTTGGTTTACTGACTTAGGAACCCTAATTCATATTAAGTGTGACCATGATTATCAACTCTACCATACCCTTTTATATGATCATTAGATTCCATTAGATTCAATAATATCATGGCAAGTCATGTTCTTTAATCATAATCTTCATATACATGACTATCCATTTTAGAAACCCTAAATATCATCATCATGACCCTAATCATGTTAAGTTACCATTATGTTCAATGATATTATATAATAACACGAAAGAGGGCTTTTTAACATATTCAACGTCTTTATATCCAAATCTAGGGTTCTTGTACACTAATCACCATTTAAACCCACCTTTAGAACATTTTTAGAAAAGGAAGCATTATTAGACTATGAGATTATTTTATTTTCATTATTCGTGTTCTGTTGATCAAGTTTCATATATAACATGTCTCAATCCAATTTACCTACTATTAGTTATGATTTTTCACAAAATAAAGATAAATTGGCCAATGGTGTGCTGACACGTCAACATTTAGCACCTTTATTTTCCAAAGCAACCTGGATGAATTTAAGTGGATTAACCTGTGACACATCTTCATTTAGCCTCTAGACCGGTCAGTCTGGGGCTTCAACCAGTGGGTTTTTGCCCGCTTCTATTCCCTCGCATGCATGTGTTCTTGTGTGGGACATGGAGCTACCGTCGGAGCGTGGAGGCACCCTGGTGGTTCTTCCTCTCACCTCCTCAGACCTCCATGACTCTGAAGCTCAAGTCCTCTTCCTGTGATCTTCCTCCATAGCCAGACCTCACCGTCTTACTCTCTCTCTCTCTCTCCCTCTCTCCCTCTAATGTGCATCCCTCTCCTTCTAGTCTGATCGTCCGTTTGAAGGAACTGACTCATAGCTTTCCCTTCCCTCTCCTAGCTGAAAAACCACTAGAGGGGGGTGAATAGGGTTTTAAATTAATTTAACAATTATTTAACTCAAACAACCAACCACAAGAATATTGGACAAGGGGACAAGGATTTAGAGTGGTTCCAACCTTAGCAAATACTAAGGCTGTTAGTCCACTACCCGGTTGCTTACCCAACCGGGATTTTGAAAGAATTAAATTTTATTACCTCACAAGGACTTTACATAAAATTACAATTCTTTCACCAAACCCTTCGAACAGCCTTCACCTAGAAGTAATTGCACCAACCTTGAAGCAGCCTTCTTGAAGTAACTTCAAGCTCCCCCTTGAAGTAGCCTTCCTCTTGAAGTAGCTTCCCGTTGCAATAGCCTTCTTGAAGTAGTTCGAAGTCCACCTTCTCCACCGAGAAGAACCTTCTCCAATCCGCAGCCTCCAACCCTAGGAGTAGCAAGGAGAATACAAAGGATAAAAGGAACAAGAAGGAAAAAAGGAAATTACACTTAACCTTTGAAGCACAAGGCTTGATTTGCCTATATCAAGCGTGTAGATCTCCTAACCAATGTATATCGAAGTGTGATTGTTGTGGATAGGAGATACTAGCCTATAGGACATGAAATTAGAGCAAGAAGAAGAATAGCCAATGCAAGTGTTGCTCAATTTCTCAAAACAGATTGACAATTGCAAATGTAAGCTCAAGTGTATCACAAGTGTAGATTAGTGTAAGTTTAGGTGTCCTAAGGCATGTCCTATTTATAGGAATGTCCTACAAGTGCTTAAGGACGTTCTAGACACTTTCTAGGGGTTTTTAAGTGCTTAACTAGTTGTTAGGTACAAGTTGGTTGCATTAGCAACGGCTAGTTAATTAATTTTGCAGTTGCTGTCAGAGTCCATCTCGGTCGAGAAATTGTCGACCGAGATACCTACTCGGTTGAGGTTTTGTCGACCGACAGGCTCTCTGGATCAAGTGTTTGCAACGTTCATCTCCAACTGCCAACTACCTTGTCAGCTGTGTCTAACGGCTACTTGGATCTTTCTCGGTCGAGAAGTTTGTCGACCGAGAGTGTCTCGGTCGAGGAGTTTGTCGATTGAGATTGCCCTTGTTTCAATGTTTCAATTTAAGGCATTAAGTGTGTGTATGAGTGTGCAAATGTGACACTATTGAAGGGGATGACCTATCTAAGTGTAGTGATTTGCTAGAGGAGATCTAACGCTTGATTTACATGAAGTCTAAGTACTTGTACATTATATATTTGTACAAGTTTACAATTGATTACATTTCATGAAATTTACACATATTCAAGCGTATAGATTCCCTAGTACTTTGTCATCCACCTTATTCCTGCAACACTCAAGTAGCACGTTAGATCGACAAGAATGAAATGTTTGTCATCATCGAAACAAAGGGATTTATCATAATGTCAATTTAGCCAACACTAGCCACTGATGGATCAGGAGAAGACGCAGGCGCCTTCATTCTACCAGGACGAGTTCACTGGGTTTTTGGTTTGGCTAGAAGGAAAGAAGGTGAAAGAGAGTTGGGGTGCATTCTCTGTCAGTTCACCTAGGTGTGACTCCCACCTGAGTGTGCCAATGTTGCGGTGGCTCCTCCACCACCATCTCCTTTCAAGGTTGGTTCAGAGTCCCGACACCTCTGTGCACCCTTGTTGGATGTAGTAGAGTGTGGAGGAGAACCAAGCATACGGGGATGACGAGATGTATAAGTCTGGACCTGGTCATCTTTGAAGGAGCAACTGCTCTTCGTCTCCTCCTGGCTTCTGGGTCGGAAGTTCATGAAAGTAACTCTAGGGCACTTCCTTTTGGCAATGAGACAGTTTTCTGGGATCCATATATATATACAACATAGGCGGAAACCCTAGTGGTTATACAAAAGAGGGGAAGAGAGAAGGATTATGAATAAGAAGGGGAGGAGAGGAAACCAACAAGCAGGATGGAGACATGCCTTCCTCTTTATATACTAACTCATGACAACCCCCACCCCTTGCTATATGTCTCTTCGAGGCTAGTTTCCCATTAGGACTTGTTGAGTTCTCCTTCCTGGCTCTTTCCTTCCTTTCTTTTTGGTATTATGACTTTATATATCCAAATAATTGCCTCCTCTTAAGGATATTTATTTTATTCAATACCAACTAGGAAGGTTTCCTTAATCTTTATCCTCTCACAGTTAAAAAATAGCATGCATGTAAAGGTAGGAAGATATTCCAAAGATGGCCAAAGTGATGATACACATATCCATTACTTATCATCCAAGTATTTCTTTAATGAAATTACCATCTTTGCTTAACTGACACACAAAAATCCATGAAGAAAAGCATATAAATACACAACACTTTATTGGTAACTCGATTATATGTTCTAGATCATTCCTTTGTCTCTCTATTTATCTTTTAATAATACATTTCTTAACTCAAATATTTGTAATGCTTGTTTGACACGCCAAAAGTGATACATGACACTTTATAATATTCCTTAATTCAATTATAGAAATTCATTAATGTTCTTCCCAACTATATTCATGTTGTGGGATTTTATGGGAAAATCTTTTCATATCCAAAACGTGTTCTTTTCCAACATTATTACAAAACAAATGTTATGTTCTTTTTCTTTAAGTTTCTAGAATTCCCTTCCCTTTGTTTTTGTTTCCAAATATACAAAAGGTCGTATCAAAATATTCATGTTTGATGTCTTAAACATTATGTTTCCACTCTCGCCAAGATAATTTCTCTAGTAATTATCTAAAATACCATACATTTTAATTTCCTTAGGGAACTTGACAATTATATCATTTGTCATAACAAAAGGCATGATTATTTATTCATGTATGAATTTCCTTCTATTTATTTAACTTGTACCACAAGCACAATATTATTCCACGAATAATATTATTGGGGAATGTTGCTTATTAATTGATGGCTTATATTTATATAATTCAATTTTATCAAAATTGAGGATATTAAATGATGAATAAGGAAATCAAGCCCTATCTAGACCAGTTTTTGGTAGTGTTTATAGATGATATATTGATCTACTCTAGAGATAGCCAACAACACAAGCAACACCTACATCAAGCATTAACTTTATTAAGGAAACACCAATTGTATGTGAAGTTCAGTAAGTGTGAGTTCTGACTAAAGGAAGTGGCTTTTCTAGGGCACGTAATAAAGGAATTTGTAAGCAAAGAAAGTGGAGTTACTGTTGGAGTGGGATCAGCCAAAGGCATCTACAGAGGTTTGTAGCTTTCTAGGTTTGGCAAGATATTACAGGAGGTTCATTAAGAACTTTAGTGCAGTAGTGTTACCCCTAACAAGGTTAACAAGGAAAGATGTGCCATTTGTTCAGGATGACAGATATCAACGATATTTTATGATCCTAAATGAGAGGTTGACCATTGCACTAGTATTAGTGTTTCTAGAATAGGGAAAGGATTATATTGTCTTATGTGATGCATCCAAGAATGATTTAGGTTGTGTGCTGATGCAAGATAAAAATGTGATTTCTTTCACTTCATGACTGCTTAAGAAACATGAGGAGAATTATCCAATGCTCGATCTAGAGTTGGAAGTTGTGGTCCATGCCTTGAAGATTTGGAGACACTACTTGTATGGTGAGAAGTGTCAGATCTTCACCAACCACAAGAACTTGTAATACATCTTTTCAAAGAAGGAACTAAACATGTGAATACAACACTGGATGTAATTAATCAAGGACTATGATTGTACTATATATTACCATCCAGGGAAGGTGAATGTGGTGACATACACCTTAAGTAGGAAGTCTTCTTCAACATCATCCACTGAGAAGGCATGGTTGAGTGCTTTGGTGTGTCACAAGGGAGATATGTTGGTATCTCTTCGACAAATGAATGTTCACTTAGAGGTGTCCATATTAGTAGGTTTGTTGGCACATCTACAAGTGAAGTCAAAATTGAGTCAGCAGATCAAAGATGCGCAATAGAATGACACTTCAGCACAACATATTTGGGTAGAGTTGGGTAGTGAGAAGCACAATGACTTCCATCAATCTGATAATGGAATAGTGTGTTATCATGGCAAGACAATTGTGCCAGATGTAGATAGTCTGTGTAAGAACCCTTATAATAAATGAGATTACTCATAATACAAAACATGATTACTCCTTAATTAAAACACAAACCCAGAAAATAGGGTAAATTAAAACCATTTTCAAAAATTCCCGATTGCTCATAAACATTTATATAAATTCCCAACAACTTGCTTTACTTCACATAACGCTCAATATTCTTTACAACTGCATTGGAGTCTCAGCTACAACATAAACTTTGCGAAGGTACAATATCCACATATTCAACATATACAAGCATCAACATGCTTTGGAAAGCTTGATTCAACCAAAACATCATATACAAACTTTTCATCTGGACCTGAGAGTATAGGGATGACTCCAGGACACACTTGTAATGACCACATTTGTGCTTAATTGGTAAACTAGGGTTTACCTGAATGATTGCATGCTTGATTAGATTGAACATAATTTAGACTTGATTAATGATAGTAGCTCAATTATTATCCTTCAAACCTAAGATGAAACTCTAATTATGATTTTAGTTTGAAGAATTAGAGTTTGAGAAATGTAAATCCTAATCGGCAAAAATTAGGGTTTTGATAGTACATGAATATGGAATTTGATCAGGGTAGCAGTGTGGTAAATGATTATTCATATTTTCTATGAATTTTATATTTAATTTAATTTTAGATATGATATGTATAACTCAATCATGCATATTATTGAAAAATTTCATAATATTTGGGTGTTCTTTGAATGTGGTTCTCAGTCGAACTATACTTCGACCGAAATGCTGACAAAGTGATATTTAGTAGTGTATTGTTTGATTTTTAGTAATTTATTGGTAACTCCAAATGATCTGAAATTTATATATGAGCTATTAAATTACATTTCAGACATCATTCTAAATTTTCATAATTTTTGGAGAATATTTGACCTCTAAAACAAACAAATTACAAAACCTTTTTTAAAACAAAAATCTGTTGAAATAAGAAAAAGTATAGTGAGGGGTTAATGTGTAAATTACCCAAGAACCTAAATAGCTCTATATGAGCAAGCTAGCACACAAGTATCTCTCATATTTTGTGATCCATTATAGAGAAATGAAATCCTAGAGAGAGAGGGAGAGTTAGAGTTTGAGAGAAGAAAGTGGTGGAATTGCTGATCTAGGGTTTCTCTATCTGAGATATGATGAAATTAAGTTTAGCTTCTTTACATAGACTTTCATGGTGAATCTTCTCTCACATGTCAAGATTCCGTCCCTCCTCTAATTTAATTCGAAATGGTATCAAATCTTCCCCTTTTCTCACTCTTTCTTCATAATCCCCCATTTCTAGGGTTTCTGGTTGAAAGGAAAAAGAATCTGGTGATTTACTAGGGTTTTGATATGGATTCGAGATTTTTAGAGATGATTTGCATTTTTAAGGTGTTTTCACACCTAGGGTGAGTGGGTACTTCCTTTAAATAGTATTACACAAAAATGAGTTAAATGATCAATAAGTGATTTGCTAGGGTTTTGATATGGATTCAAGATTTTCAGAGATGGTCTGCATTTTTAAGGTGTTTCACACCTTAGGGTGAATGGGTACTTTTTTAAATTTTATTACACAAAAATGAGTTAAATGATCAATAATCTTTACTTGTTTTGTATGCGACTACAAACCCTAAATGATATGAAATAGATTATTTCTCTATTGTGATGGATTCCAGTTGATAAATCATACTATAAATGCATACAAATGATCTAAATGAGAATTCCTAAAATAATTGCAGAGTTTATATGAAAATAGCAAAATCTAGGGTTTTCAACTATGACTAAATTTGTTTTATAATTGAATAAAGAAGTTGGTCTAGTTGAATCTCCTTAGTTACAAATGATTGTTTTATCTGAATGTGTAGTACATATATGTAAGACAAGATCTTGTACTTCATTTGATGATATCAATATTTGCTTGATATATCAGTAAAGAGAGTGAAAACCTAAATGAATGGAAAGTTGGAAGTTTATGAATAGATTCATGAATTCAACCGATGTGATTCTTTATTGTTATAAATTAATTTATTTAAGGTTATTCTTGATGCATGATAATGTAATAAATAGCTTGGAAACCCTAGTTAAATTCATACCAGGGTTTCATATGCATGACTGGTTGAAATGAGTTATGTGACAATTCGAGTTTCTAGCTGAATATCATTTTATATGCATACACATTTTGATTTGTGATGTAAAAATCTCTAGCTAAGTTAATTGACATGAAATGCATAAGTTGTTATGGTAATTTAAGTAAATAGAAAAGGCGTTTCCCTAGATAGGGATGTCGTTGATGTCATGCATGAATATGAGAAATGATGAATTTAAATGTGTTTATCATTAGACATGACATTTGTTTGAACGTATGAGAATTCTTCTATGTACATGAGAAATGAGAAACCCTGAGAGAAGGGTAATCAGTATGTTAAGCATCAAATAAATGAGAAACCCTAAGAAAAGGGTAATCAATATGTTATGCATTCAATTAAGTATTATCAGTGAATTCAGTCCAATAGCTCAAGTAGTCAGTAAAACTACAATAGTAATAGTAGATGCCATGAACACCGTACAACCCTCCCTAGAGGTCTGTACCGAGATGGGTGAAACGGGCTATGGACTATCAGATATAGGAAGAAATAGCCCGGAACTTAGTATC
The DNA here is from genome assembly GCA_963693085.1 of Alisma plantago-aquatica. Lineage (NCBI taxonomy): Eukaryota > Viridiplantae > Streptophyta > Magnoliopsida > Alismatales > Alismataceae > Alisma > Alisma plantago-aquatica. The sequence continues at coordinate 1,173,438,795 of OY856412.1, forward strand.
TAACACAAACTAATTGGATATTAGTGGTACTTCAGTTGAGTAGCATAGTACCCAAAAATAACCGGAGATCTTGGTGGTACTATTTCAGTAGTAGGGGTATCCAATAATAATTGGAGATCTAGTGGTACCCACCAATTGAAGTATATAGCCCTTGTGGGCCTACTTCTTCTGGCAGTTACTCTATTTTGTGTGTCAGCCCTAGTAGAGATGCATTATGTAGAGTTGAGGCTTTTCAGCCTAGAGGCACCCGTCCTGAGTACCCAGGACAAGGGACCACAGTTTATAGATGTTGTTCAGCCGCCGTTAGGCCAGACATGGCAACCTCACTGCAGACCGAGGTAGTTAGTAGTAGTCTTAAGGTCCTGGGTTTACCTTAAGACTTGTACGGTAAGTCACACAGTGGTGACTTTGCTTGAATGGTACAATCCAAGTGAGTTTAGGGGCAAAGTACAAAAGAAAAGTTAATTGAGTTCAATTAAGTTCAGATAAAGAGTACAAGAGTCAAATTAGTCGGTTATGTTTAGTTGGCCAACAAGTAGTAGTCAATTCAGTAGTCAGGTCAAGTCAAAGTTAATGAAATATTACAAAGAGAATAATGAGAAAAAAATTAGATATTGTATATTTCTGCTGATGCATAATAAGATGAATAGTAGCTGGGGTGGCAAGAGCTCGGTAAGTCCCAATGAAGGATCCAGTTTCAAACCTCACTGAAAGGCACTTTGTGAATAGAAATCCACACTGATTTGGCATGGGAGGGGGGTGACCGGACCACACCCTCTCATGCCTCGAGATTTTTAATTTTGGGCTCGCCCGAGGTGGGTTCTCTCGGTCACAAAAAAAAAAAGGATGAATGAGAGGTTAACCAAGTGTGTGCAGTTATTCAATTATTCTTTGTATGTTTCTAGATTATTATTTTTCTTTATGATCATTGAAGAATGTTCACATATTGATTCACTCTTGTAGATATCTAGAGTATCATGCCATATTTATGTATGTGAATGATCAGTATGTTTAAAGCTTACTATTGTTATAATTGATATCAGTTGCTTAAAGGTATATATGTAATTATATAAGTGTTTTAGACTATTTCTTTGAAGTACTCATTCACTGAGTGAGTAGGCTCACCCCTCTACTCACAATATTTGTAGGGACAACTCGTAGACTGAAGATGTCATTGTATCAGCATAGATCTGCCACTAGGGTTAAGTATGAGATTAGTTAAGTTCAGTCAGTCCCTGTCACTCTAGGTCCTTATATAGAGTTGAGAGAGAATTCTAAATGATGATTTGTATCTTTGTTTCCATAATGATAGAGTATATACTTGGTTATCATGTTGTATGTACATGGAAGTGTGAGGAACAAAATGAATGTCTGGATGTGTATCATTAATGTCGAGATCATATTTGATTAATCAACGTTTGATTCCCTTGTAAAGTTTGTTTATGTGATTGGATGTGAAAAGAAAAAAAAAGAGTTTGAGATAAAGGAAAAAGAAAAAGTTGAGAGTGAACTTTGTAATAAGTATAATCCTCAAACTTATGCCCTAATCTCATGATTAGTGGTAATTTTGGGATGTGAGTGTAACAACTTGGTATCAAAGCTTAGACTGAGTAGTCAGGGACCATTAGGATAGGAAGTCAGAGTTATAAGTGTGGCAGTTAGGAGGTGATGTGTCTATATCTCTGGGAGGTCTGAGTATTTAGATACCCTGGCCTAGTATCAGAATACTTAGGTTGACTTGTATAGAGCTACTCTGTCTATTCTTCTTTGTATGCCCTGGCCATGTATGCAGAGGAAGGATGGTATAGAGAGAAACCCTAGAAATATTAGGGTTAGAAGATCGGAAAGAAATGAATGAGTTGAGCATAAGAATAGAATGTGATACAACTCTTACTTTATATTGTTTCTTTGATTGGAGATCTATTGAAATGTTATTATATATATGAATTCATATTATCAGTTTGTAGAATACATATGGTTCTTTTAGAATGTTGTGTATCATGAAGTTGATTCAGTTAATCTTTGTATCAAATAGACCAGAAGTTATGTTTAAATGAGTCTACCCTAATTGGGTATTCTTTCCACATGTTTGAAATGAATAGGAGTTGGTTAATCCTGAGTAGCTCTTGGCTTCAGGAATGTAGGTTTGGGATGGTGACCGACCTAAATCGTGCGTCTGAAAAGGGAGCGGATTTGAAGTAGTCAGACTTTTAAATTTATAACCCGAAACCTTCTAGGCCCCCGCAACTTTATTACGGGGTCGAACATAGGGACAAGGGTGGTAGTGTTGGGAACAGGGAATCGACACGTTACACTCCGGTATGGGTGATGAGATGATAAAGTTCCCCAAGGGAACAACAGGCTAAGATCGATAAAAAAACTATCTCCAACTGGAGCTACGAGGAAAATTAAGGTTTTAAAGGTTTATCAATTTTTAGGGTTTTCGCGCAACGGAAACAAAGAGGATAATATTATTTCTTTTAGTAAGGAATGAAGGAGAAAACTTCAGTAAAACAAGCGGCAGTAGAAACATCATGTACCCCTTCTCTCGAAGCGGGTACCTCTTACTAAACATCAACACCTCTCTCGAGGTTGCTGGTCTTAAATTAGAGTGGAAAGGTTACTAAGGAAACTCCGATCCTGGGCACTCTCATACTCCCGTATCGGACCAAACACTAGAGCCATAACACCTCTCTCGAGGCTGCTGCAAAGGGAAAACACGATTCGGTATCTAGTCGAAACGTGATCCAAGCGTAAAAGCTAGAGTTCGGATGCTAAACAAAACAATCATCCAACAAAAGGTACCAAGCATAAAGCATTAGATAATTAAAACTCTTCTAATTCCATTAGCATAAAAGGGTTTGGTTACATTGCATAAGTAAAGAAAGTAATTGACTGAAATAAGTAAAGATAAATGTCGCCTTCTTGATTTAGAAGGGCGACAGGCAGTAGCAGATCCCCAAGATCCCTCCAGCCCGATACCAGGCGGGAGCCTTGCCCAATACGCCTGTGTCAGGCAGCACACCCTCTCAGGCGACACGCTCATGATGGGCGAACGTATCGTGTGGGGTGCTCATGCCCGATACGATCGTGTCGGGCGGCACCCTCTCGGGTGACATGCCGTGACTGGTGATGCGTATCGAGCTTGGTATCGTGTCGGGCCAGAGTTTTGCTGAGGGTACCGGGTACTCATATCGGGTGTCCTTGTTGGCCGATATCGGTCTGCAGTGGTGCCCGGAGCCGATCCTAAGTGAACCATTCCCTCCCTCTCGGGTCGGGGAAGTGCTCACCTAGTATCGCCCGGTACACCTCTGAGGCACGACACGCTAGCTCCAGATGCTTTCCCAAGTTGGCTTTCGAGATATCCCGACTTGTCCCATCAGAGTCATGTAGCTGCTATTTATAGGCAGCGGTTGGGGGAAATTGTGGTTCTCCGTACGCCACGTGTCCTTCATAAGCTCTATCATCGTGGATTCGGGGATGCCCGATATGCGTATCGCCCGGCACAAGGATGTCGGGTTGTAAGTGTGTCGGTCATCGTGACAAGTGGCGCCTGCCGGTGGGTGGCATGTATCGCGCGACATGTTTCAGCAGTCGTGGCGCGTTTGGCTCCCTGTCGGGTAAATGGCGTATCGCTCATCTTGTCCTTCTTGCACGGCACCCTTGTGTCGCGCGATAGTGTATCATGCTGCCCTGTGTCGGGCAGTGAGCGTATCGGCCGACTGGTTGGTAAGAAGGCCGATTCAGGTGGAACACGTTCGTGGGTCGGGACGGGCCTTTTTGCTGATAAATGAGTAGAAAAAAGAGGAAAACTCTACAAAAGATGATAAATTTGAGTTAAGAGTGTAGCGTGGCTTGTTTATTCAAAAACATAACAAAAAGGAGAGGAAATCAGTTTAAAATGGCAGAATTTATAACAAAATAAGGGCCAAAAACATCACAAAATTTGGTGTTATCAACTCCCCCAAACTTAGCATTTTGATTGTCCTCAATCAATCTTTAAAACTTTGTTTGTGATGCTTCTTCTTAACCGGTATAGTTTTCAGGCCATGAGTTTAGACGAGTATTGAGATGTCTTTAAAGAGAATATTGCCCGACCACGAACAATAGACTTTGCCTTTCCTGCCTTATTAAGCAAAATTTTTCTCTACAGCTTCGGCGAGGCTTGGGTGCATGATTTTGAAGTTAGCTTTCACACCAAACAACTTTTGGGGTCAGAAAGTTGTGTGTTTGGGTAGGCTTAAGGCTTTTGGGGTTTTTCTTGTTTCCCATCAGTCCATCCAGGTACGGGTCCATTAGCGGGCGAGTGGTCTCCACAGTTCAAGCCAGTTGGCTTTAGAGCAGTGATTTCGCATCCTACGTACCACTGCCCCAGATCTACCATGCCTAAAGATGGGTACTTTTGGAAAACAAGTGTGTATATATTTTTTTTCTTTCTTTTCATTTGGCACAACTCTCATGCTTTTATTCACTCTCATAAGGCTATTCTCTCTTTTTTTGTGATTTTGCTGGGTAAAGGAAAACAAGAGGAATTTTTGCTGTTTGGGCAGCTTTTTCCTTCTACATACACGTCTCTTAGATGCTGCGAGATTATTTTTCTAAATTTTTGGCATGTAAAGTCATAGTCTTTTGTCATTTGAGGATGCATTATCAGAAAGACATAACAAAACTTGCATCTCCTTGGGCACATAGAAAACAAACTGGCAAGAAGTCGTATCAGGTTTTTACTATGCAGTGTCTTTGTACATATATGTGGAGACAAAATAAGCAAAAATTTTCAAAATTTTTAGCAAAATTTTTGGCAAAATTTTTGTATGAGGCATGTATATGTATATGTACACATGTTGAAGAAAAAGAACAAGAACAACAAAAAGGGTTAAGTTTGAAGAAAATTTTTGTACCTCCCTCACCGATACATACTATCCCCCCCCAAACTTACTCCACACTCTATCCCAGAGTTGTGAAGTAGATAAGGTAGGGTAATGTTAACCCAGTGAGGGTTAGCTGGTGAGCGCGCCTGCGCCAGATAGAAGCTCCCACACATATTCTCCTCGTTTGCTGTGGTAGTCGATGTGGTGGAGTTGGTCAGACGTCTCTTTATTTGATATCCATTCCAGGACAAAGATGTCGCAGTCGGTGTGCCAGCAGCACAGAGTGCTGGGTGGATGGATACCAAAGAAATTTTGTGCCAAAAGGAAAATGTGGGTTCAGAATTGCAAGATTCAATGAGATCAGTCATGCGTTTTTGTTGAGGAAGAAGTTCCAAAACTATTAGGCATTCTCTTAAACCAGGTAAACTTTTTAAGATGCTTCCATTGTGAACATGAACAAAAGGACTGATCATCAATCAGTTTCTTTAAACTTTCATCATCTATTGGATTTGGTAGCCCCCAAGAGAAGTCGACAGTACATTCCTCATTTCCAGCAATGCAGCAGAGCAGAATTTACATACTATTCCGAACGCGTCATCAAGGGTATATGAATTCTTCTCTTGAGTACAACGATTAGAATGATTTTTTTTTAGATTGCTTTTCTTCATCCTTTTCACTATCGTATGCACAAATATCAATGGACCTCAAGGATAAGTTATATTCATCCCATAATTTATCCATTTCCTTATCATAGTCTGTCTTCTGCGGTGGATGAGGACCATCTTCAAAAGAGAAAATCAGTGGAAGTCTTTCTCCAGTGGCTTCTGGATTGAATGTGGGTATTTTGGGTTCATCAGTCATGAATCCACCTTCTTCATGGGGGGCATCTTCCTTGGATATAGTATCCACAAGTGTTTTCAAGAGCTCTCTATCTACCATAGGTTGGTTTCTTGTTCGTGTTCTAGCCCTCCTAGGTCGGTCATCATCGTCATAATCTGCACGAACCTTGCGTTTCCTTTTTGAGAGCTTTGCACTTGTTCCTGCTGCATCCTTTGACAAAAAAAATGGAGTTGTTACTTCTTCCGTCCTTGCTCTCTTCTCAGTGGTTGATGGCCCAGCTGCCTCGGGATTCGGGTGTTTTTGTCCGACGGTTGTTGCTTCAGCTGCGGCCTCAGTGTCGATCCTCCTGCCGTGTTCGTCAACTCGAACGACGGTTTGCTTTGTACGGGCTATATCTGTTATCATTAAACAAGTTCATTGATCATTTAAATGTTCCGATATTAGGTAGGTAAAACTGATTTACGATAGGAAAAATCCAACCCGATACAAAAGCTACCCGACACCACTGTATTGGGCTTCAAGACTGAACAAAATGAAGCTTGCCCGATACACTTGTGTCAGGCGATACGAAGGTTTCAAGCTCATGCCCGATACAAGATATTGTGTCATCTGTCGAAAGAAGATCTAGGCGATACAAAACTTGGACGATACGGAGAAAAGTCGCGCGTCATACCCGTGTCGGGCGATACAGTCGCGTGAAACAAAGTGCCCATTAGGGTCTTACCGATAGAAAAACGTGTTGCCCGACATCAAGAACAAGCGAGGCGGAACAAGGATGGGCGATACGGTTATTGCCCGATATAGAGTATCAGGCAAGCGCGTTCTAAAGACGTGTCGCGCAACACATGTGTCGGGTGATATAAGGAAATCAACCAAAGTCGTCAGCCTGATACACTGTGCGTGATATGAAGGTTGTATCGGGCAAGCAAGGACGATAGGGCTGTCAGGCTATACCTTTTACTTTCTTAAGTTTTCTGTGCGACACGAGAGCAGAAGAGGGTTGCGTGACACAGGAGCAAATGAAGGAAATTACTGCCCGACACAGGAGTAGGTGAAAAGTAAATGCAGTAACCCGACACGGTAAACCCTCCGTACTATTTATAGCAATCTAAGTCGGGGGTAAAACGGGTAAATCTGGGGCGCGTGTCGGCCGTTGAGACAAATCATTCCCAATACGAGAAGTCCCATCCGTCTAATCAAGGGTAATTACTCATCTTGCCTGATACGGGTACTCGCCGCCTGGGCGTGTCGTCTAACACAGCTTATGCGATGACCGACATACCGTCGCCCGATACAAGCGCGTTCTGCGTGCCGGCTGATTTTACCCGATACGATCAGGAAAAGGGGTATACTTACCCGATACACGGTTTTCAGAACAAAATTCTTGATGAAAAACCAAAATAAAGTGAAGAAAAAAGTAATTGATTGGTAAAACATCATTGGCCTAAAGTTAAGTTCCCGGCCTCAGATAGTATTACTCATCAATGCTCATAAGACAGAGCAGTGGCCCATAAAACAGAAGAGTCAGCGCACGTGACGCATGCACTGACTCGGGCCTTATTATAGTCCAAATGTTCATAATGTTTTTCTTGCAAGAAAGTAAATAACATCTTATTCTAGGAAAAGTAAAATCTCAGGCTACCACCCGAGGAGCACTGTAGTTTGTGTCACCAGCTCGACAGCTCTAGGTCCTTCACTTTTCGCCTTCAGTAGTATCCATATCTTGCAAGTTGATCTTTGTCCTTCTAATGAAAGCTTCGTCTTCATAGAACCTTTTCACCATGTGCCCGTTCACTTAAAAAACCTTAAATGGATCATCTTTGTCATATAGCTCCATCATTTCGGATGGGTATATCTTTGATACGGTGAATGATCCGGACCATCTCGTTTGTAACTTACCTGGAAAAAGACAAATGGGAGATTTAATAAATAAAACTTTGTCACCTTCACTTACGTCCTTCCTCCTCAGGTGGGCATCATGCCACACCTCCATCCTCTGTTTATAGATCTTTGCATTCTCGTAAGCATGCATCCTCAATTCTTCAAGTTCTTGTAGCTATAGATATCTCTTCTCTCCTGCTTTGTCTAGATCCATGTTCAAGAACTTAATCGCCCAAAGGGCCTTGTGTTCCAGCTCAAGGGGTAGATGACAGGATTTCCCATAGATCAACTTATAAGGAGTGGTTCCAATGGGCACTTTATAGGCAGTTCTGTAGGCCCAAAGTGCGTCGTCAAGCTTCATTGACCAATCTTTCCTCGTCCGGTTGACAGTTTTCTCTAGAATCTGCTTGATCTGTCTATTCAAAACCTCTACCTGCCCGAAAGTTTGTGGGTGGTAGGGCGTAGCGACCTTGTGTTTAACTCCATACTTTCACATGAGCACTTCAAATTGTCTTTCTCCAAAATGCAATCCACCATCGCTTATTACAGTATGAGGTACACCAAAACGAGGGAAAATCATCTTTTCGAACAACTTGATCACTGACTTAGAGTCGTACGTTTGAGTTGTAACAGCTTCTACCCATTTGGATACATAATCCACTGCCACTAGAATGTACTGATATCCCTTTGATGGGGGAAACGGTCCCATGGAGTCAATTCCCCATACATCAAAGATTTCCACTTCAACCCAATTTGCCATTGGCATTTCATTTCTTCGTCCAATATTTCCTGTCAATTGGCACTCCTTATAGACTTTTACATACTTTGCAGCATCTTTGAACAAAGAGGGCCAGTAAAACCCTGATTGCAATACTTTGGCGGCGGTCCTTTTGCTACCCAGGTGTCCTCTATAAGGGGAGGCGTGACACTCTTTTAGAATGTTCAGGATCTCTTCTTCGGGAATACATTTTCGGTACAAGTTATCCACACATCTTCTAAAAAGGAGAGGATCGTCCCAGTAGTATTTCTTCACATCCGCAAAGAGCTTCTTCTTTTAGATATAGGTTATGTCAGGGGGAAGTTCTTTGCAGGCAAGATAAATACAGATATCTGCAAACCAGGGTAAACTCTCTTCCTTGGTTTCAATCATCATCAAAGCTTCATCGGCATAATTGTCATTAATGGGTGGTTCCCTCTGTCCTTCCACAACAATCCTTGATAAGTGGTCGATGACCACATTCTCTGCACCCTTCTCATCGACTATCTCATGGTCGAACTCTTGTAGTAACAAGGCCCACCTCAACAGCCTGGGTTTTGTATCTTTCTTTTGCATGAGGTATCTTATGGCCCCATGATCTGTGTAGACTTTAACCTTTTCTCCAATGAGGTAAGATCTGAACTTATCGAAAGCGAAGACTATTGCGAGCATCTCTTTCTCTATAGTTGTATAATTTACCTAAGCTTCATCCAAGGTGCGACTAGCGTAGCAGATTACATGGTGCTTTTTATCCTTTTTTTGCCCCAGGACCGCTCCCACTGCATAGTCGTTGGCGTCACACATAAGCTCGAAAGGTAAATCCCAGTCTGGAGCTTGGAGGATAGGCGGTGAGACAAGAGCATCCTTTAAAGCCTGAAAAGCGATTAGACAATCATCAGAAAAATTGAATTCAACATCTTTTACCAAAAGGTTGGACAACGGTTTCAAAATCTTTGAGAAGTCTTTTATAAATCTTCGGTAGTAGCTGACGTGCCCGAGGAAGCTCCTCACTCCCATCATAGAATTTGGTGGGGGAAGCTTGGATATGGCTTCAACCTTGCTAACGTCTACCTCGATCCCACGCCTCGAAACTTTATGTCCCAGTATGATGCCTTCTTGTACCATAAAATGGCACTTCTCCCAATTTAAAACCAAACTCTTTTCCTCGCATCGTTGTAGAACCAAAGAGAGGTTTTTCAGGCAGGTATCAAAGTCTTTTCCATAGACAGAAAAATCGTCCATGAAAACTTCCACGATATCCTCCAGAAAATCTGAGAACATTGATATCATGCAGCGTCGAAACGTTGTGGGAGCATTGCATAGGCCGAAAGGCATCCTCCTGAAGGCGTAGGTTCCATAAAGACAGGTAAAAGTTGTTTTCTCTTGGTCGTCTGGTAGGATGGGGACCTGATAAAACCTCGAAAAACCATCCAGAAAATAGAAGTAGTCATGATGTGCTAATCTTTCAAGAACTTGATCAATGAAAGGAAACAGAGAATGATCTTTTTTAGTTGCTTGGTTTTGCTTCTGGTAGTCAATACACATTCTCCATCCTGTGACGGTCCTAACCACCACTTCATCGCCTTTATCTCCCTTTACTACTATTATACCACCCTTCTTGGGTACTACGTGAATCGGGCTAACCCAGTTACTGTCAATGATCGGGTAAATGATCCCAGCATCCCTCAACTTGATTACTTCTTTCTTTACGACTTCTTTCAGCATCTTATTCAATTTTCTCTGGGGTTGAGCCAGAGGTTTAGCAGACTCTTCCAGATTGATGCGATGCATACACAAAGCAGGGTTGAGGCCTTTGATATCCTCTACTGAGTATCCTATAGCCCGCCTGTGGAGTCTTGACTCCCCAAGAAGTTTGTCCAACTGATCTTTTGTAAGATGGGCATTGACGATGATGGGATTCATCTCCTCTCGATCTAGGAATTCATATTTCAACCCTTCTGGTAACTGCTTCAACTCAGGCATGGCCTTGGGTGACCTTTCTTCTGACACCTCCTCAAGAGAGGCAAACTTAATAGTTTCCACTACCTCATCCTCGTTGCTCAGATCTTCATCAGACTGGTTAAGATAACTGAGAAACTCCACAACTTCTAGATTTTCAGAATCGGAATCTTGATTGCTTATCGCCCTCACAAGAGGGTCTACCATGAGGATGTCTTCTTCTACCTCTTCTTAGAACTGGTTGTAGCTTTCCGCAAAGCAAGCAGATTCTAACAGGGATGGTCCTTTCATCACATCCTTTACTTTGAAGTCTAAGTGGTCGTTTCTGACCCTTAGAGTGATCATTCCCTGAGCAACATCGATCAACGCCCTTCCTATAGCCAGGAAAGGACGTCCAAAGATGATAGGACAGCCAGGGTCCTCCGAGTATCAATGACAACGATATCACAAGGAATGAAGAAACTTCCTACCCGGATAGGTACATCTTCAACAACGCCAATAGGCCTTTTAAAGGTATGATCTGCTAATTCAATTCTCATATTGGTTTTGACCATATCAGTCAAACCTAATCTCTACGCAAAGCTTAGGGGCATAAGGCTGATACTAGCCCCTAAATCGGCAAGACCTTTTCGTTCGACATTATCTCCAATGGCGAAAGGAATGGTGAAAGCCCCTACATCTTTCTTTTTGTTGGGCAAATCTGATTTAACAAAAGCATAGAACATACTTGCCATATGCACAGTTTCGACTCTTCCTCCTCTTCTCTTCTTGTTAATCAAATCATTGAAAATCTTAGCATAAGTCGACATCTCTTCTAAAGCGTCCAAAAAAGGTACTTCGAGATGAAGTTTCTTTATTGATTCCATGAACTTCTCGTGGTGCTTCTTAAGGTGTGCCTTTATCAGCTTGTAAGGAAAAGGAAGCTTGGGAGGGTAAGGGCTCCTCTTACCAGATAACTCCTCAAAGGATATTTGTTCAGGTTCTATGTCATGGGCTTGTCGATTGTCTTCTTCTGCGGGATTTGCATCCACATTCCTCGATTTAGGTTCCTCGAGTCTGAATTCTTCATGACGTTCCACTGTCCTTCCTGATCTCAGCACTGCCATTTTGGCAGATTCGGTGTTGGAGGGTATCTTACCTGAGGGATTCTTTATCAATTCGGCCATATGGTCCAACTGCTGATCAATTTGGCGTTGATGCATCTGCATGTCCGCCATCTGGACCTGCATTGTGTTCAGAACTCCTGAATTTGAAAGCGCACTTTGCGCCAGCTGGTTATTGATGGTATCTTGTCTTTTTACAAAATCGAACAACTGTCCAACCAAGTCTGGTTGGTTCGAAACCTTGTCTTGACCTTGCTCCTTGGCTTGACTTTGACCTTGACTGGTGTTTGCCGCTTGGCGACCTTGGTACTTTCCTTGTCCTTAGAAATTTGCCTTGTTTGACTGGAAAGAAGTGGTTCTGGTGAACTGACTTTGTCCTCCTCTTTTCTCAAAAACTTGGGGTTGCTTGGTGGGGTTATGCAGCTGATGCGAGTTTTCATCCGCATCTTTGTTGCCATAATTAAAACCAAGATGTTCTGGCCTCTTGAAATTAACGAAAGAGACGTTCTTAGCTTCTTCAGCCTCAGATTCACTTTTGCTCGACTCGTCACGTCGGGTGTAGATACAGTTATCTACCCTGTGTCCACCTTCTCTACAAGTGACACATTTCATGACCTTTTCAACTTTTTTCTTCCCCTTTCCACTTGATTCTTTCAGCTGTTTGACATCAGTGGCTATCCTCTGGATCTGAGAGGTGATAGTTTCCAGAGCCTTGGATTCAATTGAAGGTCCTTCACTAGCCTTCTTAGCATGTCCCCTATCTGATCTATCGTAGTCAGTGCCGGCTTGCAACTCGGCCATGTTCTTGATGATCTTTCCGGAACTGCTAGGCTTCTTCCCCAGAAAGTCACTGACTGCTGCTGCATTCAGCGAAACCCTTTCCTCAGGGGTTAGACCGTTGTAGAAGGTAGTTATCAAGAAACCCTTCTTATAGTTGTGATGAGGGCAGTCCCTCTGATATTCTTGATACCATTCCCATGCATCATGTAGATTCTCATTTGGCTTTTGCATGAAAGACGTGATCCTCTGTCTATTCCGGACAGTTTTCTCGGTAGGATAAAACTTGTTTACAAAGGCATCCTCTAGTGCATTCCATCTGTTAAGAGCTTGGTGTGGTAGCCCCAGGTACCAGAATAGATCCTTATCTTCCAAAGAAAAGATGAAACCCTTGCAATAGATCACCTCCTGTGGGACTCCTCGCATTTTGATGGTGTCACAGATGTTTATAAACGCATTTAAATGGTGATAGGGATTATCATTCTTCGAACTCCCTCTAAATCTCTTGTTCTGGATCATAGAGATGACTGAAAGTTTTAGCTCGAAGTTGGTTGTGTTGAACCTCAGGATGACAATAGGACATCTGGAATTATTAGCCTTTGTTGCAACTAACTCCCTAAGGGTCTTTTCTTCTTCGTTGGAATCGTCATTGTCACTGTCTCCCTGGTTCTGATCCTGATTATTTTGATTCCTTCTGCGCCTCCAGTGATGACGACGTCTCTCCCGGCAATGGTCATCCTCGAACTGTTCTGTTTTAGGATCTTCTTGTTGATGGTTGTCGTCATATCATTCATTGTCTTCAGGCGGAGGCGAGTGAGGTCTAGCTCTCGCATGTCTCTCACCATCTGAAAGAGGTGGTTCAATGCGAGGCGGCATGTCTGGTGATGTCGGTGCTCAATTGAGCAGAACACCTCCCTTCTGAGTACCTGAATAGTATGTAAAAATCAAGTTAGAAAACCTGCATTAATAATACGAATTACTCATTTTAGTTTAAAATATAAAAAAAGGAAAAAGAGAGTGTTGTCAAGCTCATTTCTAAGCTTGAGGCACTGGAGTGTAGTTAGTGGATTCGGGTTCGTCAACAGTACCGTTTTGCCTTGTCCCCATCAACGGTGCCAAAAAGTTGACCGGCCTAAATCGCGCGTCCGAAAAGGGAGCGGATTTGAAATAGTCAGACTTTTAAATTTATAACCTGAAACCTTCTAGGCCCCCGCAACTTTATTACGGGGTCGAAGTAGATATACGGGGTCGAACACAAGGATAAGGGTGGTAGTGTTGGGAACGCAGAATCGACACATTACACTCTGGTATGGGTGCGGAGATGATAAAGTTCCCCAAGGGAACAACAGGCTAAGATCGATAAAAAAAACTACCTCCAACTAGAGCTACGAGGAAAATTAAGGTTTTAAAGGTTTATCAGTTTTTAGGGTTTTCGCGTAATGGAAACAAAGAGGATAATACTATTGCTTTTAGTAAGGAACGAAGGAGAAAGCTTCAGTAAAACAAGCGGTAGTAGAAACATCTTGTACCCCTTCTCTCGAAGTGGGTACCTCTAACTAAACATCAACACCTATCTCAAGGTTGTTGGTCTTAAATTAGAGTGGAAAGGTTACTAAGGCAACTCCAATCCTGGGCACTCTCGTACTCCCGTATCGGACCAAACACTAGAGCCACAACACCTCTCTCGAGGCTGCTACAATGGGAAAACACGATTCGGTAGCTAGTCGAAATGTGATCCAAGCATACAAGCTAGAGTTCGGATGCTAAACAAAACAATCATCCAACAAAAGGTACCAAGCATAAAGCAGCAGATAATTAAAACTCTTCTAATTCTATTAGCATAAAAGGGTCTGGTTACATTGCATAAGTAAAGAAAGTAAATGACTGAAATAGGTAAAGATAAATGTCGCCTTCTTGATTTAGAAGGGCAACAGGCAGTAGCAGATCCCCAAGATCCCTCCAGCCCGATACGCCAGTGTCGGGCGGTACACCCTCTCGGGTGACATGCTCATGACGGGCGAACGTATCGTGCGGGGCGCTCATGCCCGATACAATCGTGTCGGACGGCACCCTCTCGGGTGACACGCCATGACTGGTGATGCGTATCGGGCTTGGTATCGTGTCGGGCTAGAGTTTTGCTGAGGGTATTGGGTACACATATCGGGTGTCCTTGTTGGCCGATATCGGTCTGCAGTGGTGCCCGGAGCCGATCCTAAGTGAACCATTCCCTCCCTCTCGAGTCGGGGAAGTGCTCACCTAGTATCACCCGGTACACCTCTGAGGCACGACACGCTAGCTCCAAATGCTTTCCCAAGTTGGCTTTTGAGATATCCTGACTTGTCCCATCGGAGTCCTGTAGCTGCTATTTATAGACATCAGTTGGGGGAAATTGTGGTTCTCCGGATGCCACATGTCCTTCATCAGCTCTATCATCGTGGATTTGGGGATGCCCGATATGCGTATCGCCCGACACAAGGATGTCAGGATATAAGTGTGTCGGTCATCGTGACGAGTGGTGTCTGCCGGTGGGTGGCATGTATCGTGCGACACGCTTCAGTAGTCGTGGCGAGTCTGTCTCCCTGTCGGGTAAATGGTGTATCGCTCGTCCGCTCCTTCTTGCGCGGCACCCTTGTGTCGAGCAATAGTGTATCGTGCTACCCTGTGTCGGGTAGCGAGCGTATCGGCCGGCTGGTTGGTAAGAAGGTCGATTTAGGTGGAACACGTTCGTGGGCCGAGACGGGCCTTTTTGCTGATAAATGAGTAGAAAAATGAGGAAAACTCTGCAAAAGATGATAAAATTGAGTTAAGAGCGTAGCGTGGCCTATTTATTCAAAAAGATGACAAAAAGGAGAGGAAATCAGTTTAAAAGGGCAGAATTGGTAACGAAATAAGGGCTACAAACATCACAAAATTTGGTGTTATCAGCTGGTCCGACTGGCAGGATGCGTCACTGGGATCTGACGAATCCTATTAACAATATATAAGAGTAGACTCTGGATAAATCAGACCAACATGATAGTGAGAATGTACATACACTAAGATGTTGAAATATAAGGGAAAGATTAGAATAGTTAAGAATCAATTGGAATTGATATCTGAGATCCAACTTTGGGGCCTCAGATAAGAAACCCTAAATTGGGAATGAATGAAGAGGGATATAGATACAAGGCATACATTAGTATATAACATACAAAATAAAGAAGAAAGGATGGATAAAGAGAACTGAACTATATAACTAATTGTGGCATGTTATCCAATCTGAAATCAAGGAAAGATAAGAGAAAACTACATGGAAAGCCAAGATAGAATGAATCAATTAGAATGAATGGATCATATAATTGAGTAAAATGTACTTATGTACTCTACAACAAAAGGAAAATAGGAGAAAAGAGTTAAGTATGCAATAAGTACATAGAAGTGAAGTTCATAAAATTGAAAGTGTAGAGAATTAGATAAACATGTAAATTACAAGACCAGGATAAGAAAATAAGATGAAACAAAAAAGAAAGAAAGTGATGGAAATGATGAGTTTGATTTAGAAAGAAGGGTTACATGATATAACGAGGAGCATGGAATGTGTACCTTTATCATAAAGTTTAAAGTATTTCATCCTTACTAGCTTTTGATTCAATGTCTCTATTTAGTAGCAACCTAGTTGACATCAAGTGTGTTCAATAGGTTCCTAGTGATGAAATGGAACTAGTTCTTAAAAGAAGAACAAAGGTGTGGCTAAATGAATGAACAACTCATATAAAGGTAAACTATATTCATAATATAAAGGCTTTATTGAAAGGAAACTATAGCTAACCCCTACATGATTCATTTGATTCGAAATGAAGGACATGTAATGTATTATGCATAAGATGAAACTAGTAGGGAGAATATTGATTTAGAATTTTAACTAGATAAAAAAAGGATTATAAGAAAGTTTATATGGCATGGAATATGGAATCATACACAAGAGTGAGACCATGATCATAAGAGATAAGTAAAAGTAAATAACGACATAGGGAAGAGTAGAAAATAGGTAGTCGATGATAGAAAATAAAAAAGGGGCTGAAACATGAGGGAGTAATATAGATGATAAAAGAGAGAGATTGTGAGATCTGAGGGAATGTGAAATAGTCTAGTCTCCTTGATGATGACTAATATGAGAATTGTGTTAAGTGAATACTCGAAGATTACAATTCTATGTCTCAAAATCAGATTCTCTTATATATCCTCCTTAGTGAGTGTAACAAGGGATGAAGTGATAAGGAAATAAACCATAAATGATACACAACCGTCATCAGAGACATGTCTACTGAATAAACTAATGACACATAATATGATGATGAAACCCTAGCAGGGTAGATCAAGAAAGTAATCTATCGAAATGGTCAAGTAAGATAAAGAAAATTCAAGTGGTAAAGACAAGGAAGACTTTAGTAAACCTCAAGAGAGCTCAGGTTTGCATATCAAAATAAGAGAGTAAAATCATGTCACAATAACATCATGTTATTGATAAGGATCAAACCCTAGATAGTTTATGGTCGTAACAGTTAAAGGGATGTCAATAGTGATTTGACCTTGAACATGAACATCTCTATAAAATAAAATCATGAGATCATCAATATGAGAAGAAAATAGTAGTTATAGTATTCATGGGTTTAAAGGTTACAAATGTGAAAGATAGATAAACAATATCAAAATGAATATGAACGAATGATAATAAATAGATTTGAAAGATAAGAAGTGTGATTTGAATAAAAGGAGAAGTGTAACATGAGCAAAGTGTAATCTAAAATAAATTCTTGCAGTGATAGAAAGAGTAATGAATAATCTATTCTTACCTTGAATGTTATGTTAGGGATGTTTATTCTAGATAATCAAAATGAGAAGAATAAGTAAGAAGAAGTTGTAATGCATAAGAAGAGAAATCAGTGAAAATAATTGGCTATCAGTAATATGTGAATTTGTTTTAAAGAAGTATATTTTGTTGAAGGCATTTCAATGGAGGAAAATTTGTTTTACATATGACTTCAATTGTACCTGTGTGAGCAATATACTAAACTGGAATGAGTTTTATGGTTTCAATCATTCATATCAGTAGTCTGACTCAGTTTTATACAATTGTTGTTACTTCTAGTCTTGCAGTTCATGAGTGCTTTTCTATTAGAGTGGCAAAATAGTGAAATTCAAAATAGAATGGTGAATTGTCTTTAATAACTCCGATGTAATGTAGAAAAATAAGTACATAGTGATGTGTATGAATTAAGATAGTGGGATCAGATTACCAGTACTGAGGTAACATCTCAACAGGGTATATGGCATAAAAAATAGTTGTTTATCTATATCTTTCCTACAACTAATTGTGATAAAAAAATCTTTGGCTGTCATTGAGAAGTCTGGCTTAAAATATGTCATGATTAGAAGAGAAACAAATGACTCAATATTGAAAATAACATTCAAAAATGAAATACAAGAGTATAGTGACACATATAATTTTAGAAGTTTAAAAAAAAACTTTAAATATACTTTGTTTGTGTATTTATGTTTCAAGGACGAAACTTTTTAAGGGGGTGAGAATTGTAATGACCACATTTGTGCTTAATTGGTAAACTAGTGTTTACCTGAATGATTACATGCTTGTTTAGATTGAACATCATTTAGACTTGATTAATAATAGTAGCTCAATTGTGATGTTTCAAACCTAAGAAGAAACTCTAATTATGATTTTAGTTTGAAGAATTAGGGTTTGAGAAATGTAAACCTTAATTGGCAAAAATTAGGGTTTTGATAGTACATGAATATGGAATTTGATCAGGATAGAAGTGTGGTAAATGATTTTTCATATTTTCTAAGAATTTATATTTAATTGAATTATGTATATGATATGTTTAACTCAATCATGCATATTGTAGAAACATTTCAGAATATTTGGGTGTTATTTGAATGTGGTTCTCAGTCGAACTATACTTTGACTGAAATGATGATAGTGATGTTCAGTAGTGTAGTGTTTGATTTTTAATTATTTATTCGTAACTCCAAATGATCTAAAATTTATACTGTAGATATTAAATTACATTTTAGACATCATTATAAGTTTTCATAATTTTTGGAGGATTTTTAACCTCTAAAACAAATGAATTACAATAACTTTTTTATAATAGAAAAATCTACTGAAATTAGAAAAAGTATAGTGAGGGGTTAATGTGTAAATTACCCAACCACCTAAATTGATCTATATGAGAAAGATAGAACCCAAGTAGCTCTCATATTTTGTGATCCATTATAGAGAAATGAAATCCTAGAGAGAGAGGGAGAGTTAGGGTTTGAGAAAAGAAAGTGGTGGAATTGCTGATCTAGGGTTTCTCTATTCGAGATATGATGAAATCAAGTAAGTTTAGCTTCTTTGCATAGCCTTTCATGGTGAATATTCTCTCACATGTCAAGATTCTGTCCCTACTCTGATTTGATTTGAAATGGTATCAAATCTTCCCCTTTTCTCACTCTTTCTTCATAATCCCCCATTTCTAGGGTTTCTAGGTTGAAAGGAAGAAGAATATGATGATTTACTAGGGTTTTGATAGGGATTGGAGATTTTTAGAGATGAGTTGCATTTTTAAGGTGTTTTCACACCTTAGGGTAGGTGGGTACTTTAAATAGTATTGCACAAAAATGAGTTAAATGATCAATATTATTTACTTGTTTTGTATGCGACTACAAACCCTAAATTGTCCTTTTGACCTAGCTTTTACAAGATGATATCAAATAGATTATTTCTCTTTTGTGATGGATTCCAATTGATAAATCATACTAGAAATGCATACAAATGATTTAAATGAGAATTCCTAAAGTAATTGTAGAGTTTATGTGAAAATAGTGAAATCTAGGATTTTCAGCTATGACTACATTTATTGTATAATCAAATAAAGAAGTTGGTCTAGTTGAATCTCCTTGGTTACAAATAATTGTTTTATCTGAATGTGTAGTACATATATGTCAGATAAGATCTTAGATTACATTTGATGATATCAATGTTTTCTTGATATATCAGTAATAAGGGTGAAACCGTAAATGAATGGAAAGTTGAAAGTTTCTAAATAGATTCATGAATTTAACTGATGTGATTCTTTGTTGTTATAAATTCATTTATTTAAGTTTATTATTGATGCATGATATTTTAATAAATAGCATGGAAACCCTAATTAAATTCATACCAGGGTTTCATATGCATGACTGATTGAAATGAGTAATGTGATAATCGAGTTTCTAGTTGAATATCATTTTATATGCATACACATTTTGATTTGTGATGCAAAAATCTTTAGCTATGTTAATTGACATAAAATGCATAAGTTGTTATGGTAATTTAAGAAAATAGAAAAGGAATTTCCCTATATAGGGATATCATTGATGTCATGCATGAATAAGAGAAATGTTGAATGTAAATGTTTATATCATTAGAATGATATTTGTTTGAGCATATGAGAATTCTTCTATGTGCATGAGAAATGAGAAACCTTGAGAGAAGGGTAATCAATATGTTAAGCATCTAAGAAATGAGAAACCCTAAGAAAAGGGTAACCAATATGTTATGCATTCAACTAAGTATTATCAGTGAATTCATTCCAACAACTCAAGTAGTCAGTAAAACTACAATAGTAATAGTAGATGCCCTGAACACCATAGAACCCTCCCTGGAGGTATGTACCGGGATGGGTGAAACATGCTATGGACTATAAGATATAGGAAGCAGTAGCCCAGAAGTGAGTATCTAACACCAACTGATTGGATATTGGTGGTACTTCAGTTGAGTAGCATAGTATTCAACAATAACCAGAGATCCTGGTGGTACTATTTCAGTAGTAGGGGTATCCAATAATAACTGGAGATCTAGTGGTACCCACCAATTGAAGTATACAACCCTTGTGGACCTACTTCTTCTGGAATTTACTCCGTTTTGCATGTCATCCCTAGTGGAACCGCATTACATAGAGTTGAGGCTTTTTAGCCTAGAGGCACCCCTCCTAAGTACCCAGGACAAGGGGCCACAGTTTATAGACATTGTTTAGCCGTCGTTAGGCCAGATGTGGCAACCTCACTACAGACCGAGGTAGTTAGTAGTAGTCTTAAGGTCTCAGGTTTACCTTAAGACTTGTATGGTAAGTCACATAGTAGTGACTTTTGCTTGGATGGTACAATCCAAGTGAGTTCAGGGGAAAAGTAAAAAGAAAAGTTAATTGAGTTCAGATAAAGAGTATAGTAGGTAGATCAGTCAGTTATCTTTAGTTGGCCAACATAGTAGTAGTTAGTTCAGTAGTCAGGTCAAGTCAAAGTTAATGAAATATTACAAAGAGAATAATGAGAAAAATGTTTAGATATTGTATATTACTATTGATGCATAATAAGATGAATGAGAGGTTAACCAAGTGTGTGCAGTTATTCAATTATTATTTGTATGTTTCTAGATTATTAGTTTTCTTTATGATCAATAAAGCATGTTCATGTATTGATTCACTCTTATAGATATCTAGAGTATACTGCCATATGTTTTATATCTTCTAGAGTTGTATCCTTCCTTAATTTTGTAGAATTTGTTTAGGGTTTATATGTTGTAACTTGATTGATGTATTAAAAGATACCCAATCGAATTATCTAATCAAGTGAAACCCTAATCATGTAGTAACCCTGTACCATAGATCCATCTTCAACATTAATATCTAGATGGATGGTGAAATGAGTAACCCCTATGAGAAACTCAGAGTGCATATTATTGAATATAAAGGGAGCAAGTGGAGACATCTCCATATATCCTTAAATTGTTGATATATAGTGGTATAATGCTTTATTATGGAACAAACATGCATGAGCCTATTCTCTAGTGTTGTGCCACGTACCAAGGTAGGCTAGTTATTTTACAGGACCATACCTTTGACTATGAGTTGCTATCTCTACAAGACTATAGCTTTGACTATAAGTTGTTGTTTAGAAGTTTGACTGTTATGTCATTGCATTGCGGACTCAACCTGACCGAGTAGTGTTGATGACGATCATAGAGTTCGACTCTTCCATAAATCTTGTATGGTAATGATTTTGACTTAGGGCCTGTTTGGTAGGGTGTAGCCGGATGACAAAGTAGTGGTCGGTTGTATTTGAGTGATACACCTCAAATCCTCAGGGCATAATAATGAAAGTTATAATACAACCATGTAATATATTTCTTAGGGTCAAATACGAATCACATTGAATGACCTCATGCCTTATTTTTTATATTGTTTAGTTATAACAATTATACATGTTCTTCATATTTCTTCTAAAAAGCATAGTTCTACTGCTCAGTTGCAAGTTAACCAATATTTACTACTTTACTTAGATGCTCTATTATCTTACTATGCTTATAATAGATATCGGTGAAGAGTTATATCTCTTACTAGAATGTTTGGTCTCACCTCGTGGGTTCCACAACTTTTTAGGTGTTCGTGGAAGAGGAGGTCGAGGCTATGGTGTAGGTGCTGAGCAACAATGAGAGCAGTAATTGTTAGAGGTTTAGATATGCTGCCAAAGTTTTGTAGTAGAGCCCTATGTGTCATCCATTTACTCTTAGGTCTTTGAGAATATTTTGTTGTTTGTATATCGACCCATAGATTTTGGTTTTTTTCCATGAGTGTATAAAATGGC
The DNA here is from genome assembly GCA_963693085.1 of Alisma plantago-aquatica. Lineage (NCBI taxonomy): Eukaryota > Viridiplantae > Streptophyta > Magnoliopsida > Alismatales > Alismataceae > Alisma > Alisma plantago-aquatica. Next base: position 1,173,460,646 of record OY856412.1, read on the forward strand.
ATGTACATATCACAAGTTGTAATATGTAACATTGGTGGCTTGACAGCCTTTGAACATGATATGTAACATCTTTTGACATATATGGAATACAGATGGCCTGAGTTGAAGGCTTGTTTATAAAATACTTCTTCTTGAGATATTGAATTGCAAATGATTTTAATTTACCATGTTTTGTGATACTATTGTTGTTAGTGGTAATTTCACACTTTATTTTGAGTAATCTCGCTTTGTGTGACAAAGGGTGTCACACATACCACATACATGTGGGAAGAAGAGAGGGGGCATGATATACACAATCAAGAGTTGACATAAAAAGTACAAGGGGATTAGACCCTAACCCTAGTTCATATCTCAACTTCTATTTCCTAACTAAACCTCTAACCTTAATTCTACTATCTTTCACTCATTTCTTCTGTAACCAAGACTACTACATGTCTTTCTAAATCTACAGTCTAGTCACACTTGGCCTCTGATGGGGAAATCTGACCAAAGAATATGAGAATTTTTCTTGGTGGACATCCACATTATAGCTCTAATACCATATTGTAACTGTAAGGACCCTGACCTTCGTCTAGGGTTTACCCTATTTGTTTTTCTTAACCCTGGTGTTTTGTTGCTTGCTAATCACCTTTAGTAGTGATTAGGGTTTGTTTGAGCTCTGTTGAGAGTTGAAGGTGCTACTTGCAAATAACCCAAGTCTAGGGTTTGTGGGCAAGTTTGCCACCTTGTGAGGTGTTTCTCTCTCTCTTTTCTTCCTCTAGTGTAGAGAGGAAGGTTTGGGCTCGTTGCTTGAGTTCCTTTGGGCTTGACTAAGCTTTTTGGGCCTTGTAGTGCCTTGCTTTTGTTCCCTTTGGGCCTTGTATTGGCCAGGAGATGGGTGTGTCGCCCAGGGCAGTGTCGCCCAGAGGGTGTGTCGCCCAGTTGTGTTGCCCATGACCTTTGACCAAGCTTTGACCTCGTTTGTGTCACCACTAGTGGACACTTGGTGTTTGATGCTTTCATGTGGCAATGGCCTTGGACATGTGTTTAGGGCTTTCTAGAGTGGTGGCTCGTGCACTAGGACAAGTGTCCCTAGGTGGGCGACACCTTGCTTAGCTCTACTTTGTTTTCTTCTCCCTTCCCTTCAATATGTGTGTTCTTTTCCTCTTGCTAGGGATCATTTAGTCTTTTGGTTTCCCCTCTCCCTTGGTGCACGATACCCTTCTCCCTTGCAAGCTTGGTGGACGACACCCTTGGAGGAGCTAGCTTGGTGGCCGATCTACCTTGGAGTCTTTCTTCTTCCTTGGTGCTAGGAGCTTGGAGCTTTCTTAAGGCAGGTTGCATAACTCCTAACCCTAACTATTCTACCTCCTTTCATGTTCTTATATGTTGCTAGCTTTGTTTTCTTGCTTAGTCTTCATGTTGGCCGAACCTATATCCTAGGGTTTCTTGGTGAGCAACACTCTCTTCTCTCCTAGGTCTTGAGGAGTGAGCTTGAGCTTTAGTAGCTTAAGCAACACCCTCCTCTCACCATGGACTAGAAGGGTGAGCTTGATGGTAGTTGTGGACCTCAGTTAGGGTTGTCCCTTGTGTTGCCCGATGGATGTTAAGAGATGTGCAAAACCCCTCTCTCGTTTAAGTTGAGAGGTGAGCTGTCTTCTTGAATCTTTAGGGTTTGATGCCCTTGTGCTTGAGGTTAGTGACGAGTTGTATCTTGGTCGTTAAAATCCTGGAGAGGTGCTTCCCGATAGCCCTCTTGACCTAGATGCTTTGGACGATAGGTGGTGGTAGCTGTGATGGACGATACCCCACTTGATCTTGAGTCTTGGACGATACATGATGGTTGTTGTGTCAGGCGTCACATGCCTAGTTACTGCCTTGTGTGATGGGCATCACACCATGCTAAGATGACCTGCCCGATACATCTTGGTTAGATGTTTGCCTTGTACTGCTATACCTTGGTCGATGGGGCGTTGGGGTCTGGTTCTGTGACAGGTGTCACACCTTCGTCGCTGCCCTATGAGATAGAGCATGGTTATGCTGGTTGATCGTCAGGGTGAGTTGCACCTTGGCGTTATGCTTTGTTTGATGGTGTTGCCCGATATCCTCTCCCTAATTTTTTTTACCTGGTAGTGTCAGACCTCCCCCTAGAATGAGTTCCCTGCTCGACAGAGCGTCACCTGGTACCCTTGGCCGTTGCACGTTATGACTCACAAGGCCTTGTTGCACGATATACCACCAGTGTTGCACAACGCAGCGTTGCACGTCACCTAGTATGCTTGGCCGTCACATGTTGACTGATATGGTTGGACGATAGAGGGAGCCCTGCCCAATACCACTTATGGTGAGGGTAGTGGGGGCAATAGTGAGGGTCTTGTTCCTCATTTGAAACCTGATATGTTGGATTCTGTCATGTTTGGTTTATTATGGAAGCTATTGATATGATAGTAGATCACCTTCATGTATTCTAATACAACATTTCATGTGCATATGATCATGTATAATGATAAGGAAATGATAAGCATGTAGAATGCCTTGCTTAATGATGTAACATATGCTTATGATCACAAGTTGAGGCATGATTGATAAAGCATATAATTATCAATATCACCCTATGTCGATAGCATGGTCCTTCTGTTTATTGTTGTTACTAACCATGCAGGTGATGCATAGCCAATTAAAAAGTGGCTATGAGGTATATGTATATGTTGAGTAACTCTGATGTGATTGTTACTCTGGATGTTGAAATAATATGTATAATGTACATGACTAAAGTATTGGGGATTTCTATCCCATGATGATGATGTAAGCCTTGAGAGGCAGTAGCACTATATGATGAGGGATTGAGATCCCATGGCATGTGATGATCCTTGAGATGGATCTGGATGATTGGCAAGAGGCCAAGTGATAATATGTAATGTTGGATCCTTGTGATGGATCAGGATGATGTGATTATAATAAAATCATAATGATGAAGATTTATGTTGTTTATTTCCTGTTATAGTTTGCATGTTATACAACTTGGTTGAATCTTGCAATCCACATAAAAGATACTAATTAATCACAGTGGAATATATCATGTAGTTGCCCTGGCCATAGATCCATCATCATCAGGAGCTGGTGATGGTGAAATGGGTTCTCTTACAGATTAACCCACAGCGCATATTGTTGAATATGCGAGGTTTCTCCTAGCCTAAAATAGTGAGGATTCGAGTGGAACTACGGTTGCAGACTCGGGATATGTATAAGAGCATGGTGAACAGGCCCATGGCTCAGGATATGTGGTTATGGTGATTTCCGCACGTTTTCGCGTAACACCTTGTTGTCTGTATGATAGTGGGATGTGTTGCCACAAGTTATGGTATCAGAGCTTTAGGTTTGTTGAGTTTACATGGATTTAGGACTAGGTTGTGTCCGTTCTTGTGAGTTGTCCAGATTTTCTTACGATCGTCTTTTGCCCTCAGCGGAAGAGAAGTCAAGATGTCTGGAAACCATGAAGAACACGCTGCTGAGAACAGCGATGCTGCTTCAGCTGAAGGACATGCACATGGAGATCGGGTGCCTGAGGTCCCCCAATCTGACCCAGCCATTCTTGAACATCCTGCCTATCAACAGCTTATGGGGCAGATGATGGCTACGATGAATCTCATGGTTGAACGATTGCTAGTGCCTCATCCGCGAGCACATGCTCCCCATGGTGAAACATCGGGTATTAGGAAGACCTTTGAGCGGCTTCACCGAGTCGGAGCTTCAGATTATGCTGGAACGGATGATCCAGCGGATGCAGATCTGTGGCTAACAAGTCTTGAGAAGGCTTTCCGGATCCTCGACATCCTCGAAGAAGACAAAGTAAAGCACGTTGTCTACCTTCTGAAGGGTAGTGCTGGTCACTGGTGGACCATCGAGGAAGAGAAGTGACCTGGTGAGGTGATCAGTTGGGAGGTTTTTCGGTGTGAGTTCATCAGCAGATACTTTCCAAAGACATATCTGGATGAGAAGATCAGTCAGTTCGAGCGCTTGCGCCAAGGAATGATGAACATAATCGAGTATGAGCCTAAGTTCATGGACCTGTTGAGGTTTTGTCCTCACATGGCAGTGACAGATGAAGAGCAAATCAGACGTTTCGAGAAAGGTCTGAGTGCTGAGCTGACAACACCTGTTTCTGTGTTGGAGAACAGAGAGTGGTTTGCTACGTTTGTGGAATCTGTCTGGAGGATTGAAAGGTTAGTAAGGGAGAAAAGAGAATCCATGTCCAAGAAGTGGCCTACTCAGTTCCAGGGACAGAGGTTTGGTGGCTTTAAGAAGCCAAGGTTTTCAACACCTTTTGTGATGAGAGGTTCCAATGTACCGTCGCAATGGTCTCCGAGTAAGGGAAGAAGTTATGTTTCTTCACCGTCTAAGGCACATAGTACAGCTTCAGTGGCAGTGACAGGGCCATCTAGGCCACGGTTTGAAGATAGGACATGCTATCTCTATGGTCAGACTGGGAATCTAAAGTTACATTGCCCAAACAGAGACGTTGAAGTAACGCAGCAGTCGAGACAGAATCAACAAGGATCAGATAGACAACAGCCTAGTGGTAGCAGAGGTCGAGGACGCAGTCCAACATCACAAGCTGGATCGTATGCTCAAGGAAGCAGAGGATGTGGACAGCAAGCAACGACTCGATTCTATGCTATGAGTCAGCCAGAGGCGATAGTCAACCCGTGAGTAGTGACAGGTCAGATGGAGTTATTTCATTCTGATATGTCTTCTTCTTGCTTTATATCTGTTCTGGTTGACCCAGGTGCTATACACTCCTTTATCGCCTAAAGTATGCTTGAAAATTGTCGTTTACCTGTTAGTTGTAAGAAGGATAGCTTGTTGTTAGAAACCCCTCTTGATGGTTCCTCGATGCTTCGAGAAGAGTTCCCATCTTGTGTCTTGTCTTTCTCAGGACACAACATTCAAGTGGATCTCATACCACTTGATATGCACAGTTTCGATGTTATCCTTGGGATGGATACCTTAGAGAAGTATAAGGTTGTTTTGGATTGTGGTTCCAAGCAGGCAGTGTTTGACGATGGTGGAGAGAAGTGGATCTTCCAAGGAGATAGGAAGATTCTTCCAACCTATTTGGTATCCGCCATGGTGGCAGAGAAGTTGCTACGACAAGGATGTGAGGCGTTTCTAGCTCATGTTGTGGATACCGTTGTGGCTACCAAGGTGAAAGGTCCTAGTCTCGAGGAGGTGTCAGTTGTTTGAGAGTTTGTCGACGTGTTTCCGGATGAGTTCCCTGGCATTCCTCCACCCCATGAGATTGATTTCGAGATCAATCTGATTCTAGGAACGCATCCAGTTGCACAGACACCGTATAGGATGGCTCCAGTAGAGATGGCAGAGCTTAAGAAGCAGTTGCAAGAGTTGTTGGAGAAAGGTTTCATCCGACCAAGTACATCGCCTTGGGGTGCTCCAGTGTTGTTCGTCAAGAAAAAGGATGGATCGATGCGGTTGTGTATAGACTACCGACAGTTGAATAAAGTCACGATCAAGAATAAGTACCCATTACCGAGGATAGATGATCTGTTCGATCAGTTGTGTGGTTCTACAGTGTTTTCAAATATCGATCTACGGTCCGGTTACCATCAGTTGAGGATTAATACGGATGACATACCGAAATCAGCTTTTAGGATGAGGTATGGTCACTTCGAGTTTGTGGTTATGCCGTTCGGGCTAACCAATGCACCTACTGCTTTCATGGACCTGATGAATAGAGTGTTCCGTCCGTTTCTGGATCAGTTTGTTGTAGTCTTTATAGATGACATCTTAATCTATAGTCGGGACAGGCAAGAGCATGAGTGACATATGTGTTTGGCGTTGACTCTTCTTCGCCAACATCAGTTGTATGCCAAGTTCAGTAAGTGTGAGTTCTGGTTGGAGGAAGTGACTTTCTTAGGTCATGTAATATCTGTTGAAGGAGTCAAAGTGGACCCGAAGAAGGTGGAATCCGTTACAGAATGGGAGCAGCCGAAGATGCCGACAGAAGTTCGTAGTTTCCTGGGTTTAGCAGGTTACTACCGGAGGTTTATCAAGGACTTCAGTGCGATTGCGTTTCCAATGACGAAGTTGACCAAGAAGGATGTACCTTTTGTTTGGGATGATCGATGTCAGCAAGCTTTCCAGAGTTTGAAGGAGAAGCTAACCAGTGCTCCAGTGTTAATCCTGCCAGAACCTGGAAAGGGCTATGTTGTTTTTTGTGATGCTTCCAAAAAAGGTTTAGGTTGTGTGCTGATGCAGGAAGATCATGTGGTTTCTTTTGCTTCACGACAGTTTAAGAAACACGAGGAGAACTATCTGACTCATGATTTGGAGTTGGCATTAGTGGTTCATGCGCTAAAGATTTGGAGACATTATCTCTACGGGGAAGTATGTCAGATCTTTACTGATCATAATAATCTAAAGTACATCTTTTCGCAATAGGAGTTGAACATGCGACATCGTCGATGGATGGAATTAATCAATGATTACGACTGCACTATCGAGTATCATCCTGGTAAGGCGAATGTGGTAGTTGATGTGCTTAGCCAAAAGTCTTATTCTCTATCTACAAAGAAAAAGGCACGGTTGAGTTCCCTGGTATGCAATAGACGTGATATGTTTGTTTATTTGCGACAGATGAATGTACAGATGGAAGTTTCTTCATTAGCTAGACTTTTAGCACAGATGCAAGTCAAGCCTACGCTGAGACGACAGATCAAAGATGCATAGCAAACAGATGATGCGGTACAGTTGATCAGATCAGAGTTCGACAGCAGAAAGCGTAATGGGTTCCATGAGTCTGAGGATGGGCTAGTTTGCTATCATGATATGATGGTGGTTCCAGATGTAGATGATGTGTGAAAGTTGGTGCTCGAGGAAGCACACACATCGATGTATGCTATGCATCCAGGTGTCACCAAGATGTGTCATAACCTGAAGGATTTGTATTGGTGGCCCATCTTGAAGAAAGATGTAGTTGAGTTCGTGGCGAGATGCGCGGTATGTCAGCAAGTGAAGGATGAACATTAGATGTCGGTAGGTACGTTACAACCCTTACCGATACCGCAGTGGAAATGGGATCATATAACCATGGATTTCATAGTTGGTCTACCCAGGACAACTAGGAATCATGATTCCATTTGGATAGTAGTGGACAGATTGACACAGTCTGCCCATTTCATACTGGTAAAAACAACGTATACAGCCGAGAAGCTTGCTCAAGTATATGTGGATGAAATAGTACGTTTGCATGGTGTGCCAGCGACGATAGTTTCTGACAGAGGTCCTCAATTCACGAGTCATTTTTTGGAACAGTTGCACAAAGCGTTGGGAACGCAGTTGAGATTCAGTACCGCCTTTCACCCGCAAACAGATGGACAGTCTGAGAGGACTATTCATACTTTAGAAGATCTTCTTCGAGCTTGTGTTTTACAGTTCCTAGGCAGTTGGGATGTACATCTTAGTTTGATAGAGTTTGCCTACAACAACAGTTATCAGCGGAGCATTGACATGGCTCCTTATGAGGCCTTGTATGGAAGGAAGTGCAGATCTCCCTTATGTTGGTATGAGTCGGGGGAGTATCAGCTTTTGGGTCCTGAGTTAGTACAACAGACAACAGAGAAGATTAGAGTGATACAGCAATAGTTGAAAGCGGTACAGGACAGGCAGAAGTCTTATGCAGACAATCGCCGACGACCTTTGGAGTTCCAAGTAGGATACAAAGTGTATCTTAAAGTCTCGTCGTGGAAGGGTGTGCTAAGGTTTTGTAGGAGGGGTAAGCTAGCACCCAGATATATGGGGCCTTATCCCGTCATAGAACGTGTTGGCAAAGTAGCTTATGAGTTAGAGCTGCCGCCAGAGTTGTATAGGTTACATCCAGTGTTCCATGTCAGTATGCTGAAGAAAAGTCATCCGGATACCGGAATAGTGATACAGCCAATCAAAATTGAGCTTGATGAAGATGTGACCTATGAGGAAGGACCTGTGGCGATCCTTGACAGAAGGGTCAAGAAGCTAAAGAGGAAGGACATGGTTCTTGTGAAGGTTCTTTGGCATCATCATGGCATTGAGGAAGACATGTGGAAGCTTGAGGAAGAGATGAGGAGGAAGTATCCCTCGCTTTTCTCTTCGGATTCCGGGGACGAAATCCCTTGAAGGGGGTTAGCTTGTAAGGACCCTGACCTTCGTCTAGGGTTTAGCCTGTTTGTTTTGCTTAACCCTGGTGCTTTGTTGCTTGCTAATCACCTTTAGTAGTGATTAGGGTTTGTTTGAGCTCTGTTGAGAGTTGAAGGTGCTACTTGCAAATAACCCAAGTCTAGGGTTTGTGGGCAAGTTTGCCACCTTGTGAGGTGTTTCTCTCTCTCTTTGCTTCCTCTAGTGTAGATAGGAAGGTTTGGGCTCATATCTTGAGTTCCTTTGGGCTTGACTGAGCTTGTTGGGCCTTGTGGTGCCTTGCTTTTGTTCCCTTTGGGCCTTGTATCGGCCAGGAGATGGGTGTGTCTCCCAGAGGGTGTGTCACCCAGTTGTGTCGCCCATGACCTTTGACCAAGCTTTGACCTCGTTTGTGTCACCACTAGTGGACACTTGGTGTTTGATGCTTGCATGTGGTAATGGCCTTGGACATGTGTTTAGGGCTTGCTAGAGTGGTGGCTCGTGCACTAGGATAAGTGTCCCTAGGTGGGCGACATCTTGCTTAGCTCTACTTTGTTTTCTTCTCCCTTCCCTTCTATATATGTGTTCTTTTCCTCTTGCTAGGGATCCTTTAGTCTCTTGGTTTCCCCTCTCCCTTGGTGCACGATACCCTTCTCCCTTACAAGCTTGGTGGACGACACCCTTGGACGAGCTAGCTTGGTGGTTGATCTACCTTGGAGTCTTTCTTCTTCCTTGGTGCTAGGAGCTTGGAGCTTGCTTAAGGCGGGTTGCATAACTCCTAACCCTAACTATTCTACCTCCTTTCATGTTCTTATATGTTTCTAGCTTTGTTTTCTTGCTTAGTCTTCATGTTGGTCGAACCTATATCCTAGGGTTTCTTGGTGAGCAACACTCTCTTCTCTCCTAGGTCTTGAGGAGTGAGCTTGAGCTTTAGTAGCTTAAGCAACACCCTCCTCTCACCATGGACTAGAAGGGTGAGCTTGATGGTAGTTGTGGACCTCGATTAGGGTTGTCCCTTGTGTTGCCCGATGGATGTTAAGAGATGTGCAAAACCCCTCTCTCGTTTAAGTTGAGAGGTGAGCCATCTTTTTGACTCTTTAGGGCTTGATGCCCTTGTACTTGAGGTTAGTGACGAGATGTGTCTTGGTCGTTAAAATCCTGGGGAGGTGCTGCCCGATAGCCCTCTTGACCTAGATGCTTTGGACGATAGGTGGTGGTAGCTGTGATGGACGATACCCTACTTGATCTTGAGTCTTGGATGACACATGATGGTTGTTGTGTCAGGCGTCACATGCCTAGTTCCTGCCTAGTGTGGCGGGCATCACACCATGCTAAGATGACATGCCTGATACATCTTGGTTAGATGTTTGCCTTATGCTGCTATACCTTGGTCGATGGGGCGTTGGGGTCTGGTTCTGTGACGGGTGTCACACCTTTGTCATTGCCCTATGAGATAGAGCATGGTTATGTTGGTTGAACGTCAGGTTGAGTTGCATCTTGGCGTTATGCTTTGTTTGATGGTGTTGCCCGATATCCTCTCCCTAATTTTTTTACCTGGTAGTGTCGGACGTCCCCCTAGAAAAAGTTCCCTGCCCGACAGAGCATCACCTGGTACCCTTGGCCGTTGCACGTTATGACTCATAAGGCCTTGCACGATATACCACTAGTGCTGCACAATGCAGCGTTGCACGTCACCTAGTATGCTTGGCCGTCACATGTTGACCGATATGGTTGGACGATATAGGGAGCCCTGCCCGATACCACTTATGGTGAGGGTAGTGGGGGCAATAGTGAGGGTCTTGTTCCTCATTTGAAACCCGATATGTTGGATTCTGTCATGTTTGGTTTATTATGGAAGTTATTGATATGATAGTAGATCACCTTCATGTATTCTAATACAACATTTCATGTGCATATGATCATGTATAATGATAAGGAAATGATAAGCATGTAGAATGCCTTGCTTAATGATGTAACCTATGTTTATGATCACAAGTTGAGGCACGATTGATAAAGCATATAATTATCAATATCACCCTATGTCGATAGCATGGTCCTTCTGTTTATTGTTGTTACTAACCATGCAGGTGATGCATAGCCAATTAAAAAGGGGCTATGAGGTATATTTTTATGTTGAGTAACTCTGTTGTGATTGCTACTCTGGATGTTGAAATAATATGTATAATGTACATGACTAAAGTACTGGGGATTTCTATCCCATGATGATGATGTAAGCCTTGAGAGGCAGTGGCACTATATGATGAGGGATTGAGATCCCATGGCATGTGATGATCTTTGAGATGGATCTGGATGATTGGTAAGAGGCCAAGTGATAATATGTAATGTTGGATCCTTGCGATGGACCAGGATGATGTGATTATTATAAAAGCATTATGATGAAGATTTATGTTGTTTATTTCATGTTATAGTTTGCATGTTATACAACTTGGTTGAATCTTGCAATCCACATAAAAGATACTAATTAATCACAGTGGAATATATCATGTAGTTGCCCTGGCCATAGATCCATCATCGTCAGGAGCTGGTGATGGTGAAACAGGTTCTCTTACAGATTAACCCGGAGCGCATATTGTTGAATATGCGAGGTTTATCCTAGCCTAAAATAGTGAGGATTCGAGTGTAGATACGGTTGCAGACTCGGGATATGTATAAGAGCATGGTGAACAAGCCCATGGCTCAGGATATGTGGTTATGGTGATTTCCGCACGTTTTCGCGTAACACCTCGCTGTCTGTATGATAGTGGGATGTGTTGCCACAATAACACTACAATTTTCTTACCACATGAACAAATGCTAAATTTCTTTTTCAATTGGGGAGTGTTACTAACATGATATGCAATTACAATAATGATAGATAAGGACCACTACAGACTGTGTACGAAATAGCTTCTCATCATATTCTCAGAAAAGAAACTTACTAACATCAAACTTGAATATAAATTATATATACATGATATTAAAAGTTTTACCATGTCTTAATATCTTAGATTGTGTAGATGACGCCCCACTAAGGAAGTCATGTATCTTTACTGATCTTCCTGAATATTATTACCAATGGACATCTCGTCCCAACCATATACAAAGGGAAACCTAGGTCAGAGTTAGTGGCATTGAATTTCTAATACAATAACATAAATATACTATAACAAAAAGTTGAACTAATATATGAAAGTTGTAAACTTATTCTGAATTGATGTGTCAGTTATTTAAGTCTATCATCTGATTTGTGGCTATCATTATATGATAAGTCCTTCTTTGTGACACCGAATTGTCCTCTATGGTGCAATGCACCCTTTGTTGGCACAACATGCCCTATGTTGACACTGAAGTGTCCTCTATAGTGCAACACATCCTTTGTTGGCACAACGTGCCCTATGTTAACACCAAAGTTTCCTCTATGGTGCAACATACCCTCTATTGGCACAATGTGCCCTCTGTTGACATAGAAGTCTCCTCTATGGTGCAACACACCTCTGTGACACTTGCAGTGTCTAGCATAGTGTGCCCTCTGAATTGTTGTGGGACTCTCTGGTTAGGACTTAACCTATAATATATATAATTAATATTTTGATGACATATACTATCTTTGTTCTTAATCTCTTATATCTAAATAATCTATTATCTCTGAATCTTTTTTAATTTTTATCTCTAATTCTTAATCTCTTATCTATGAATCTTAACCTCTTATCTCTGACTTTGTATCTCAGTTCTTTAATTCTGAAGTAAAGTTACATCTAAATATGTCTCCCAATAACTAAATAACTTAGATTAAATATGAAACTCTTATTAAGTACGTGGATCTAATTTCTGACTACTAACAAACGAGTGATCTAAGTCTAAATTCTAAAATCTAGATTGTTATTATCTAGGTAAATCTTATTCAAAAGCTCTTATCTAATAGAATGATGTAATTAATTTTTGATATCATGTATATCACAAATGAGTCTAAAGGCTTAAGAAAATAAACTGATCTAAGCATAGCAATATTGAGTATGTAAAAGTTATGTAATTCTTAGCTACTTGAAATCTGATAATTTGGCAACATAACTCAAACTAAAAGAAATTTGATTACTAAAAGCATAACATGGTATGAAACACTAACTTTTGGAAGTAACTTGTTCTCTAATTTACTTTGTAAGAATCTATAGGCTAAGTCATAATAATAATAAAATTCAATGGACATGGCCCACTTACCTTATATGAATATATCTTTAAGATAGTCTTGATCTCGAGCCGCACAACTTAATAACCTGGACATCATCATAGTTCTATTAGTTTGTGTACATTTTCCCTTGTTTGTTTTTAAACCCAAACCCTATCATCCTAACCTTATATATTAACTTAGGGTTCATATTTAACTGAAACCTAACTGGGTTAAAACTACTTTTAATCTAGAAATTATATTAAAATCCAAAATCTCATATTATATAGCAACTATATATTGATGTACCCCTATGAACTAAAGAAATAATCATATGCTCTAAGACATGACTATATACATAATTAACTGAAAGAAAACTTCAAAGATACTCACACATATTATTACTAACTAACATTAAAGCAAAGGGAAAATATACTTAAACCCACATTGCATACCAATAATGCATATAGATCACGTAATGCTCCACAAATAGTCATTGAATTATCTTACATTATGGACACATAGGTCTAGAAATTAAATACTAATACAATTATACATGAAAATCTAAACAATGTATGTAAATGATAAGAACATTTTATATGAGGGTTTAGATACAAATCTCATATCGTTTCATTGTCAAACAACAGGTGAAATACCCCTAATACCCTTATTAGGGTTTACATCAAATAAAACTTTAAATTAGAAAGATGAGATTTTGTAATCATATTAAATATATGAAAATAAGCTTTTTATAGAATATTCATGAATTACTAAAGTCTTTTGGTACTTTAGTACCCAATGAATTGAAATATCATATCTTTTAGTAATAAAATTATAATAATAGTCAAATACCCAAAACATTATCTGGATGTATTTTATAAGATACCAGACATCATTAGGTTTCCATAGATATCTTATACGTCAAAAATCAACATGTGGATCTCAAGATATGAATTTTAGAATAATACCTATTTTTGTAGAGATCTAGGCAATCAATTTTGGTTTTGACCATCTGAACTGTCCATGCGGCGCACAACAACTTCAAGGCTTGAAGCCTCACGAATCCCTTCTTAGATCTGTTTCTTCTTGAGCCGCTAGCCCAGAGCAGATGCCCCTTCCTCATCTGTGTGTAGCTCTGCTCTAGTATGTGATGTGTGCATTATAGCTCTGCTCTAGTATGTGATGTGTGTATTTCATATCTACTTTTTTCACACATCCGCACACAAATTCAGTTCATTTTGCCTTCCATTTAGCCTCTAATCATACTTAACTTGCCATCTTTTAGTTATTTTACTTGTTGCATGATGTTGATTGCAGACACACGTTCAAAATGCCAAATTGGAGATATCCCAACTCAAATCTGACATCAATGGGACCTCCCCTCAATTTATAGATGATTCAGAGTTCATTCTTGAAGAAACAACATTGAACACAACATGTCTTATTTAAGACACGACATGTAACTTTCCAAAAAGTCTGGATCGATGAAGAGCACGTAGTGTGTTATTCAGCACATGGGTGTGTTAGATTCTAGTAGCCTGAATGCCCGAAGTGCAGAGTAGATGACCCGATGTGTCCTTATTAAGACACGGTGTGTCCTCACGATCCAAGGGCCTACTCCAACTTGTTGTCAATGTACACTGGCGTGTATTTAATCGAACACACTGTGTGCCTTATTCCCAAATCGACTCTAGCGACAACTACACGATGTGTCTCTAACAGAAAATGCCGTGTACTTCTCATGCATCAACAGTCAGTCAACAAGTTACCCGATGAGACACACTGTTGCTCCTCAAAGACACGATGTGTCTTTATCAGTTTCTATAGAAATAAGCATCAACCACCCCTTATTTTAAAAGACAAATGCAATCTTTTGGGAGGTTATCACTCGTCATTTGCAAGCACTTTTCATCTAAGAGAAGTTCTAGAGCAGAGGAAGGTGATTTTAGGGTGGAAGAAGAGGTTTTCTTGGAAAAGAACCTCCATTCTACTTCATTTCTTCTCCAAAGGTGCAATAGAGTTTTCTTCTCACACAAGCTTCTTGTAAGGGAGGATTTTCTAAGTTGAAGCACTTCCAAGGGTGGCATCTCATCCTCTAGATAGAGTTCTACTTCCCCTTGGCTACACTTTTGGTTCCTTTAGCCTTTTCTTCTCTTTAGCCATGCAAAACTCTAAAAATTCTACAACGTGTTTGTTCATCTCCATTATGGACGAGTAGTACTCTTTTTCTTGGGTATGGGGGAGTAGCTCCCATGCCATTACTCATGTGAACTAAAAATTTATATCTAATGTTAGTTAATTTGCTTCTCTATGGATGCCTACAATGATTTGTTGCTTGTATGTTTGACTGGCCACCTTTCATACATGTTTTATGATTTCTTGTACTATTCGGGAGGATGTATGAAGAAGTAGGGAGTAGGATTCATGGCTATATGCTCTTGACCATGGGAATGGCTGGAGTATGTTGAAGGTTTTAGATTGTGTTTGAATCTAGCGTAAACACATGAGTGTTATGCTATGAAGAGAACCATCTCATGTCGCCGGGAGGGGCATGACGATGACAATCTTCTTGCAAATTGACTATATGCTTTAGTTTCATAGTTATGCATAATGTGATGGTATGGTAGTGAAATCTCATATCTGGGATTCTCTAATTTCTGAATTGAAACATAAACCCAAGCTCTTTTATTGTTACTTTCCTTTTAGCTATTTGTAATCAACTCAACTTTTGTAATTTGACTTAGATTAATGAAAATTAATGATTTTGCACCTAACTTACCTAGCTCCCTGACTTTGACACTCGACTACAATTGACCCCATACTCTTACGGGTGATAAGTGAGTTGAGACCTTTCTTTTAAAACTCCAACAATATGGTTGCAGTGGCTCCACTCCGGCGAGGTAGGCTCGCCTCCCTAGCCATGAGCTTGCAAAGAAAACGTCTCCACTTGCTTAAGTCCTCTCTGCCCATCAAGGGATGTGCTATCACCCTAATTTAGGTGGTCGGGATCAAGGATGTTGGATCCTAGATGGGTGATTAGATGCTCTAGAGGGGGGTGAATAAAGCTGAATGCACTTAAACAAAATTCATTAGACCTTCAAGATATATCACAACATAAGGTTGCTAAATAGGAAGTTTGAGTGCAACTAAAACATGCATAGCAAGGGAGAGAGAGATTGAACATACACTAATTGACAAGCTATGTAGAGTGGTTCCACACTTCAAACTAGAAGTGAGTCAGTCCACTACCTAGAGAGGTCAACCTCTAGGATTTCTTTACCATTGCACTCTTATATTCATTCATAAGACTTACAATACATGACCACCAAAGGATTTACCTATCCAATACAAAGAGTCTTTAACCTTACCAAGGACTTACCCACTTTGCAATGAGTCTTCAGCCTTCACCAATGACTTACCCACTCTTGCACAAGTCTTCAGCCTTACAGGAATTACTCACTCTTCTTGGATCTTCAGCCTTTGACTTCAACTTCACTCAGAGAAGCTTCCACCAAGGACTTACCCACTTGAGAAAGGAGTCTTCTACCTTCACCAAGGGCTTACCCACTCTTGCTCCAAGTCTTCAGCCTTGATCTTGTCCAAGGGACGCCTTCCCTTGTTCTTCTTCACCTCTTTTAGCCAAGAGAGAGAACCTTCATCTTCATGGTTGAAATGAGAGATAGAAAGGTGGTGGAAGTGAGAGCCTCACAAGATATACATGTAGGACTAGCTCCCTTACAGATTTCCTACTCACTCTAATGAGTGTAGCAAGTGATTAAGCTTAGAGAGAGAGGAGGCTGTAGGAAGCACTCAACTATAGAATAGGAACCTCACATAGATTTTTCATTGAATGCTCAACCTTGGAATGAAGCCCAAGGGCTCCTATTTATAGCTGGGGATGCCTCTTAGCCTTTGGGAACACTTAAGAACAAAAACTAGTCATTTTGTAGCTTGCAAGGGATATATTTTCACTTGTTGCAACTCCACAATGGCTAGAAATACTTTTATGTACTTTTCCGTATAGTGCAACCGGTCGAGTTTCTATAAAGGTAACTCGACCGATCCCACTAAGAGACAAGACCAATTTAGGCCATCGGTCGAGTTTGTCCTTGGGTAACTCGACCGATTCACTTAAATTAGTTTTGGTTAGTAGAGGTGATGCGATGATTTTGAGTCGCATTTATAGACCTTTTTCATATGTGTTTTATGCTCTAATTAGTCATTTTTATGGATAATATTGCATAATTCACTCATTTCGGTCTTTGCCATCATTTTATGTCAAATCCCCTTAGTTGTATCATTTTGAGCATTATTTATCATATTATCATAATTTGTATGGATTTATTTGGTCTTGTTTTGGAATTTCAGGAAAAACAAGTATCTGCTTCCGTCGATACCATCGACGGAAGTCGATACCATCGACCAAGCCACAAGTTGCCAGCCGAGAGGAGCAGCACAGAGTCGATACCATCGACACTTAAGTCGATGGCATCGAGATCCCTTCAGGTTGCTGGCGAGGAATCTGTCGATACCATCGACCCAAGTCGATGCCATCGACACATTGAGGCTACAGCGTCGCTAAACGACAACAACCGACGCTAAAGAGAGTCGATACCATCGACCCTAGTCGATGGTATCGAGATGATCACAAGCACTCAGACAAAAAGAAAAGAAGGCTGCCACTAATACGCTGGGTCGATACCATCGACCCGCGTCGATGGTATCGACGCCGGCAGATATGTGTTGGATTCGTTTTGATCTCAATCAGACGGCTGGAGTTATTTGATGACCTAATTAGGGACTTATACCTAATGACGGCCGCCGAGACGGGAGGGGGATCTAATTTTTGTCATTGCACGAGTGCCGAGGAAGGAGAAAGGAGAACGGAGACCAGAAGCTCATCCCTGTCAATCCGGACGCTGTCGAAGACGAATTTCACCACCGAGAGGCGGGAAAACTCGTGTTCTACGCAAAGGATCCACCGGTTCTTCTCCGTTCAGGGGTTTTTCCACTTAATTCACGTTTTATTTATGAATTTCCCTATTTCTACCATGTATTTGTGCAAGATGAACATGCGAGGCTAAAACCCTCCATCTTTAGGACCGAGAGTAGCCCGGGAATGCATTGTATGACGATTTTATATTAATAATTCATATTTTCTCTCTTAATTCCGTGGTATAGTTTCATTTTCTCCATATATATTGTTATGCCTGATCACCATAATAATAACCTAATGCCCTTAATCACTTCGACAGAAGGATTATCGGTTGAAAAGAGACGAAACCTACATTAATCGATAAATCCCTTGACAAAGGAGGTGTAAAATTAATAGTGGAAACTGAGAGATCATTCGTAATGCGCTTAGTTTAGGGGAATGATTACTACGACGGTGGAATCAACCTAAACCTAAGTAGTGAATTACACCACGACAGTGGGTAATTCTGTTTTCAGGCCACTACCCGGAAAGAGAGAGAAGAGTGAGGAATTATATAAAATCTAATACAATGAATACCCGTGGTGAAACCGCAATCCTAAAGATACCTTTTTGAATTGATTAAATTAACCTTTAATCGATTGTTTGCTTTGTTTCATTTTTATTTTCTTTCAATTTTGACAACAAACCCCAATTTGTTATTCGTCTTAGCTGATTGCAAATAGTTAGTAGGAGTCTCCGATAATTCCGAGTATCCCTGTGTTCGACTGGGGCCTCACAAGGCCTGTACTACTCGACGCGTATACTTGCGTTTTTAGCGCATAGTAAAATACACGTCAAGTTTTTGGCGCCGTTACCGGGGATCGAACCCGGGTCACCCGCGTGACAGGCGGGAATACTCACCACTATACTACAACGACATGATTAGGAAGATTCACAATTTCACCCAACAGGCGGGTGAAACATATTCTGAGACCTGGGAGCGATTTCAGGTCATGTTGAGGAGATGTCCGCATCATGGGTTGGACAAGGAGACACAAGTGAAGATCTTCTATTTTGCTCTCTCCGAGCATGATAGGAGTAATTTGGACTCAGCCGGTTCAGGATTTTTCCTGAATAATACTGACACGAGATGCTGGGAAATACTGAAGAACATGGCACGAAAGCAATCCTGGGGAGAAAGAGAGAGAGGCCCAGTTGAGCAAGCTAGAGTCGCCAGCGAATCAAAGGCAATAAAAGAGCTTAATGAGAAGATGGATCTTCTCGCAAAGAAGTTACTACAAAAGGAAGGCAATGAGTCAGAAGATGAGGCTCAAGTCAAGTACATGAGGCAACAACAAGGGTACAGGAACAATGACTATTCATGGCGAAAGGACAAAAAGTTCTCATGGAAGGATCCGAACAATTTTCTGCAGGATCCGGACGCCAAGCCTGCACCAGCCACAGAGGACAAGAGCACAGAATTGCTCAATCAGGTCATCAAGCAAAACCAGGAGTTAATGAACACATTCGGGCAACAAATCAAGCAACAGGGTGAATATATGAACCAATTTGGGTAGACTTTGCAGAGCCACGGGGCTCAAATGAGGACTATAGAGACTTCCATGGCGCAGATGGCAGTAGAAATTGCAAGTTTGAAGAAGCCAGCGCATCCGGGTTTTCCGAGGAATACAATGTTCCCGGGGGAAACCAGCAGGCCAAGGCCATCTTACTGAGAAGAGGCAAGAAGGTGTTGAATCCAAGGACGGATGACACAAGCACACCACAGGATAAAGTTGAAGATGCAACCACTAAGGAGCAGCCCACACCTGTCACAGGGCAAGCTGAAGACATAGCTGTGGATGGTAATGAAGAACAAGCTACTGAGGAGGAACCGCAGAAGTTGACACCCTATGTGCCACCCCATCAAAGGGCACATACCGTTCCGGTCCCCTATCTGAATAGTGCAAAGGCAAGAAAGGTAGATGCACAATTCAAGAAATTTCTGGACATCTTTAGGAAACTTTCGGTCAATATTCCGTTGTTGGAGGCGATTGAGCAAATCCCGTCATACGGGAAGTTCCTCAAAGATGTCATCACCAAGAAGAGGAAAATATCGGACACGGAGGTCGTGGTGTTGAAGGAGCAAGTGAGTGCTTTCATTATGGGCACTTTACCGCCTAAGAGACAGGATCCCGGATGTTTCAACATTTCTTGTTTTATCGGGAAGTTCAAATTTGGATAGGCACTATGTGATTCTGGGGCAAGCATCAATTTGATGCCCCTTTCTACATTCAAAAAGCTGGGATTAAAGGAGTCACGGCTGAGCAATATGACTATCCAATTAGCCGATAATTCTGTGGTGAAACCTTATGGAATCTGCGAAGATGTCTTGGTAAAGGTGGACCGATTTGTTTTTTCGGCTGATTTTGTGGTTATGGAAATGAAGGATGAGCATGGCAATGAGCTGCTACTTGGACGTCCTTTCCAAGCTACAGCCGATATGATCTTGGAAATGGGAAGAGTTCGCTTGACCTTGGGCATAGAGGATGATCGCTTTGAGATGGTCATGCCCACTAGCACTGCGTCTACTAAAGCAAAAGCACATTGTAACATGGTTAAGCATGTGGATCACAATATCTCACTCTGCCTTGGAAAACCATTCTTGGACATGGCTCATGTGATGAGCAAGATGGATAATGGAACCTTAGCTGTGGACATCATGGAGCAAACTAAAGTTGTCTCTTTATGCAAAGTTGTTGGATTTCCGAATGACGAGAATGAGGACATTCCACCTTCTTGGGAGGATGATGCGATTACTACTTCAGTTGTTGAGGCATATCCGGAATTGTCGTTGGAGGCATGTCTGTTGAATGTCACTTATGATTGGATGCGGAGTAAATCACTCAAGGAGTGTGCCAAATTGCTTCAGATGCTTCCATGTTTCTACATGAGGCACTATGAAGATTTAGGTACACTTCCCCCACCGCTGCAATCATCTCTCATTTGCCCGCCTGAGTTGGAGTTGAAGCCGCTGCCCCCGCACCTTAAGTACGTCTTTCTAGCTGAGAAGGACAAGTTACCGGTGATTGTATCTGCTTACTTGAGTACGGATGAGGAGGAGCAACTACTGATAGTGCTCAAGAACCACCGAGGAGCTTTTGGGTGGTCTGTTGCAGACATCAAGGGGATCTCTCCTACACTTTGCCAGCATAAGATTCGGCTCGATGAGGGAGCCAAGCCAGTCATTCAGCCTCAAAGACGTCTAAATCCGAGCATGATGGAGGTCGTGAAGAAGGAAGTCATAAAACTTCTTGCTGCAGGGATCATATATGCCATATCAGACTCGACGTGGGTGAGTCCCACACAGGTAGTCCCTAAGAAGGGGGGAATTACTGTTACTACAAATCTGTTGAATGAACCTGTCACCACCCGATTGGTAACCGGGTGGCGAGTTTGCATTGACTACCGCCGACTGAATGCCGCCACTCTGAAAGATCATTTTCCTTTGCCATTTATCGATCAAATTTTGGAACGCCTTGCCGGTCGGTCGCATTTTTGTTTTCTGGATGGGTATTCGAGGTATAACCAGATTTCGATTGATCCTTTGGATCAAGAGAAGTCTACGTTCACCTGTCCCTATGGGACTTTTGCTTACCGACATATGCCGTTTGGATTATGTAATGCACCGGCGACGTTTCAACGCTGCATGCTTGCCATATTCTCTGACATGGTGGAGCGTTGTCTAGAGGTTTTCATGGACGACTTCTCGGTTTACGGTGCGTCTTTTGATGAGTGTCTATATAATCTGGACAAGGTGCTGCAGCGTTGTGAGGACACACACTTGGTCCTCAATTGGGAGAAATGTCACATGATGGTGACAGAGGGAATAGTGCTAGGACACAAGGTGTCTAGCAAAGGTCTTGAGGTAGACCCAGTCAAAATTGAGGTGATTTCCAAGCTACCCCCACCAAATTCTGTAAAAGGGGTGAGAAGCTTTTTGGGACACGCCGGGTTTTATCGGCGATTCATTAAAGATTTTTCTAAAATTGCAAAACCTTTATCCGAATTGTTGGAAAAAGATGCGGTTTTTGATTTCGACAATAAGTGTCTTCACGCATTCGAAGTTTTGAAAGAAAAATTGATTTCGGCTCCGGTTGTTCAAACGCCGGATTGGACAAAACCATTCGAATTGATGTGTGACGCTTCAGATTATGCAGTAGGAGCCGTTTTGGGGCAAAGGGTAGATAATAAGCCCGCTGTGATTTTCTACGCTTCCAAAACGCTTAATGATGCTCAATTGAACTATACAACTACAGAAAAAGAATTACTTGCCGTCGTGTTTGCTTTTGAAAAATTTAGGCAGTATTTAGTGGGATCCAAAGTAGTTGTATGGACCGATCATGCTGCGATAAAATATTTGATGGAGAAAAAGGATGCAAAGCCTAGACTCATTAGGTGAATTTTGCTTTTACAAGAATTTGATATTGAAATCAAGGACAAATCCGGAATTGAAAATGTGGTGGCTGATCATTTGTCTAGGTTAGATAGGGTAGATGAAAAAGATTTACACATACCCATAACCGAGACGTTTCCCGATGAACAACTTTTAAAAATTAATTCTAAAGAACCGTGGTTTGCTGAAATTGTTAACTATTTGGCTTGCGGGATCATCCCGGAAGACTGGTCTTATCAAGAGAAAAAGAAATTCTTTCATTCTTTGAGATACTATTTTTGGGATGACCCAATTCTTTTGAAGCAGTGCAGGGATGGTATTCTACGCAGGTGTGTGCCGGAGATGGAGTACGAGAGTGTTCTCCACCATTGCCATGCGTCGCCTACGGGAGGACACCATGCCAGTTCACGGACAGCAGCCAAAGTGTTGGAAAGCGGCCTTTATTGGCCAACTTTGTTTCGGGATGCCTACGATTTTGTAAGGCAATGTGACCCGTGCCAGCGAGCAGGTAACATTTCGAAGAGACAAGAGATGCCCCTGAATGTATTTTAGGAAGTTGAGGTATTTGACTTGTGGGGCATAGACTTCATGGGACCCTTTGTGTCCTCAAATTCAAATTTGTATATCTTGCTTGCTGTTGACTATGTGTCGAAGTGGGTGGAAGCAATCCCCACAAGGACTAATGATTCTAATGTAGTGTGCAGGTTTGTGAAGGATAATATTTTCTGCAGGTTCGGGATACCCCGAATGATAATAAGTGATGGGGGCACACACTTCCGGAATCAGAAATTTTCGACACTTTTGAAGAAATATGGGGTCAAGCACAACATCGGCACCCCATATCATCCACAGACGCAAGGCCAAGTGGAGGTCTCAAACCGTGAAATCAAGAAGATTCTAGAATGGACAGTGGCATCCACAAGAAAAAATTGGAGTGCCTTACTACCGGACGCACTTTGGGCATATAGAACGGCGTACAAAACACCTATAGGCACAACGCCTTTTAGGTTGGCGTATGGTCGGGCTTGCCACCTTTCGGTGGAGTTAGAGCACAAGGCCCATTGGGCGCTTCGAAGGCTGAATTTGAGTTATGATGAAGCCGGGAGAAAAAGGATGTTCGAGTTGAATGAACTAGATGAGTTACGCATTATGGCATATGAGAATGCCCGCATATACAAGGAGCGCACAAAGCTGATCCACGATCGCCATATCGAGCTGCGCACGTTCAAAAAGGGAGATAGTGTTCTATTGTTTAACTCCCGCCTCAAGTTGCATCTCGGGAAGCTAAAATCTCGGTGGAGTGGACCATTCGTAGTGGAAGAGGTGAGACCGCACGGTGCGATTCTTGTGCGTGATGGAGATGCCACGTTCTTGGTGAACGGACAGCGGTTGAAGTTATATTTTGGTGAAAATTACAAGAGAAAAGTGAATGAGGTCAAACTCATTACACTTGTGGATGAATGAGATGCTGGAAAGACGTCTATCCTAAGACGTTAAAGAAGGGCGCTTGTTGGGAGGCAACCCAACCATTGGTACATTAGGATAGTTTAATTCTAGTCATAGATTGTTTTCATTTCGTTCAAATTCTAGTGTAAAGAAGATACCTTGATCTGTTTGTTTAATGTGCAGGCACAGGCAGGGTCGATACCATCGACACACTGGTCGATGGTATCGACATAGGTTCAGGTTGACAGCTGCAGAAATCACTCTGAGTCGATACTATCGACGCTCCCGTCGATGGTATCGACATACCTACAGGCAGGTTGCACAATAATGGTCGATGGTATCGACATGCCAGTCGATACCATCGAGATCTCTGGAGAAGTTCAGAACGATTTGTCTCAGTCAACTCGATACCATCGACGGCCTCGTCGATGGTATCGACATGGTCATAGGTTGAAGTGAAAAAGTGGCGGTGTCGCAATGAAGACGTGTCGATACCATCGACCCGCGTCGATGGTATCGACATCCATGTCACCGATCCGCACAAAGACATCGACGGCGATCGCAAAGTCCACGTCAGCAATCCGGGTGCTGCGTCGATACTATCGACTTGCGTCGATGGTATCGACAGGTCAGCAATCCGGGTTTCACGATCCAACAATCGTCGGCCGTCGATACTCGCGAGGGAGGCGGATAGCATCGAGACGTGTCGATACCATCGACCCGCGTCGATGGTATCGACGGGTCAACAATAGCGCCGGCCAAGTCTATATAAGGAGAATTACAACGTCATTTGATGTCACACCTTCAGAGCAAACTTCCTCCTTTGCGCCGAGCACTTCCCCGAGCCCTCAAGCAACTGAAGGGTAGCAACATCGAGCAAGGATCTTCACCGAGTAGAGAATCACTTCTCCATCTTCCCCGAGCTCTTTTCTTCTAATCCCATCTTTTTAGCAACAATGGTGCACGCCGCCGGATCATCGTCCTCGAGCGTGAATCCCATGGAGATCATGGAGTTTGTTCCACCCCCTACTGCTTCAGTCTCACGTCCGCGCCTGGTTCACCCATCCGTGGAGGTGAAGAAGGTCTATGAGGAAATCATGAAGCGGAAGATCGAGCCGACCCAGTATGTGGACCGGGGAATGATCCGTGATCTTGGATTCGAGGCCAACTTGTCCTATGTGCTGAAGGGGCAAGCACGCCACACCAGCAGAAGGCCAGACGAGCTGGAGCGCCATGCGGATGGGCAGCCGTTCTTCGGCGAATGGCCCACCTACAAGGAATTGGTGGCGGAGTTTATGGTGTCCCTCGATGTCTGCGTTGTGCCCAACGACGTGGTTGCATCGGATCGTGAGTGGATCAAGGGCCGGGTATCGTTCCGGCTGTTCAACATCAACTACAACATCACTCTTAAGCAGTTCAACAACATCTTTAACTGGAACCACTCCCAACATGATCACCGGCGCCCAGATTCCCGCACTGACTACGACAAGATCTTCGCCGAGCTAGTCACAGTGCCGGCGGGAAAGACAGTGAGCTACCACAATGCTGCGGTAGCGGACTTCGAGCATCCCTTCGTCCGGATCTTACACTGGATGTTGAGCCTTACGTTCTTTGCTCGGAGCGATTTAGCATTGAGCAAGTTTCAGGAGAGCGATCTTTTCTTCCTCTACATGCTCCTGAAGCAACAAGAATGCAACTGGGGTGCGTTCTTTCTGCAGCGCGTCCTGGCGGTGAAGAGGAGTACAAGGAAGGCTCCGATCCATTTTGGTGGGCTCATCACCAAATTGGCGATGTACTTGGGGCTGAATTTACAGTCCATGACTCCGATTTCCACGAGGAGTAAGGTGAACGTGCAGCATCTGCACCGTTCAAACCTTATCCTTCTACGGGATGGGTTGGCGCACGCACACTGTCACGTCAACCATGCTTATCAGGAGTGCGCACTACCGGACGCCATCTTCCACATCGAGGGCGCACAACACTTCCGGTGGCCGATCATAGCCGTCGAGTCTGATGAAGAAGAAGGCGGTAACGATGACCAAGAAGGCGAGGCTGAGGAGGAAGAGGAGGCTTTCACACCTCTTCGCGCACGAGTAGCACCACAGAAGCGTCCTAGGATGCATCCGAGTGCGTCTTCATCATCACAGCCCCCGCCGCCATCACCACAGCCCTCACAGCCAGGCGAGGATGCCTACTCAATACAAGGAATGTACACGATGCTGCAGGACATCCATCAGACACAGCAGCAGCATCTAGAGATGTATACCGGTATTCAGGATACTACACACCGGTTACTTGACAACCAAAGGGCGATGTTCGAGAATGAACGTCTCCTCCTCGACAACCAACAGCAGATACACAACCGGTTGCAAAGGATGGAGATGCAACAGGAGCCCTTTTACGACCATTACTGGAGTCAGAGCTACTTTGGAGGCTATCCACAGCCTCCGCTGAGGACCCATTACGATCTGAGCTTCCAGGGGGAGTATCCTTCTTGGGATCCTACGGCCCCACAGTACCCACCTCCGCCTCCACAAGAATGATCAGGGTATCTCTGTTCCACTCTTAAGATTGTTTTTGACTATGAGGCCATAGTCGAATTCAAGCTTAGGGGGGTAGTTGGAACAACTCTATCTTTTCTTTTATTGTTTTTAGTTTTTAGCAGTGTTATTTGTTTCTTGCATTTTTAGTTTTGGTAGGATCCACGTGCTATCTAGTGTAACTGTGGATGTCGTAAAAGTTTGTCATCTTGCTGTTAATTCATGGGAAATTTAAGGGAAATTTAAAAATTTTTGTGTCTTTGGATAGCTTGACTTGGTTGTCCTTGGGGAACTTATCCTACGAAAATGATTGATTATGTCAACTTTAAAACAACATTTTACACCTATACTCCTTTTGACTCATGAAAAGTGGATAGTAACGGTTGTTTGAGCCTAACCTAACCAAATGGTAATGAGACCTTAATTGGATGTAAGAGAGAGAACCCTCCAAACCACTACACAGGTCAGTAAGGAGGGACACATAATATCTTTCTAAGGTTCAGTCATCTAATCTTGTGATCATTCCACTTCATCTTTTTCCATAATCCACCTAATAATTGGAAGTAAAGTGCAATTTCAATTCCTTCTTGTGTGCATAGCATTTAGATAGGACTTGCATTGATATTTTCCATACTTTGGCATAAAAAGAAAAAATATAGAGATTCATGCACATTACCTTTAGGTGCATGTCATGTAGTTGCACTCATGATTTTCATGCATAAAGTACACCATGTATCTCAATTTTTCCTCAAAAGTGATCTAAACTGTTCCATACCTTCGAAATATTGCAAAGATTTCCAAGCATGAAGTAAATAGCCCAATACACTTATCTCTAAGCAATTATGGATACGTGGGCTAAAGTGAAGAAAAAAATTCTGAAAAAAAAGTTAGAAAAAGATAAAAAAAGAGAATTTAGAAGAAAGTGGAATAAGAGGGAGAAAGGAACATGATATCACTCGCATTACAGGAAAATTGAGTACATGTGGCTTACTTATATTTCCATCTCATTTTGGGTGGAAGGTTAGTGCACGCATCATTTCACCCAATTTTAGGCATTAGGGCATTTCTAATGTGCATTTGCATCATTTAGGACATTTTTGTTTTATGCATGTTGAATTTGTACAATACTTCCAAGTTCTTCCATGAAACACCCATTTCCATCCACCCGTTTCTCGGATTGGTAGGCCACCGTGAATTTCTCCTCGCGAATGATTATCAGGAGAACTGCTTCCATGTAGATGGTAGTTAGGGCGAGCAACGTAGTGTAGGTGATCACAAGATGCACCAATGCTGAATCGGCGAGTTTTATTATGTTAACTGCCTTATGTGATAGTGTTCATCGGTTTTAAGGATAATTTCTTTTATGGATAATTATTGTCGCCTTTAGGGTAATTACTGTTCTGTGGTTAGAGAAGGCCGATTTGAGAACGTTCAGTGGGAGTCACATGGGATGTTGGGTTGGTGTGTTGATTTTTAGTTGACATCTGCAATTCTATTCTAAGGATTAGTTGCTCGAGGGCGAGCAATGTTTAAGCTTAGGGGAGTTTGATGCGATGATTTTGAGTCGCATTTATAGACCTTTTTCATATGTGTTTTATGCTCTAATTAGTCATTCTTATGGATAATATTGCATAATTCACTCATTTCGGTCTTTGCCATCATTTTATGTCAAATCCCCTTAGTTGTATCATTTTGAGCATTATTTATCATATTATCATAATTTGTGTGGATTTATTTGGTCTTGTTTTGGAATTTCAGGAAAAACAAGTATCTGCTTCCGTCGATACCATCGACGGAAGTCGATACCATCGACCAAGCCACAAGTTGCCAGCCGAGAGGAGCAGCGCAGAGTCGATACCATCGACACTTAAGTCGATGGCATCGAGATCCCTTCAGGTTGCTGGCGAGGAATCCGTCGATACCATCGACCTAAGTCGATGCCATCGACACATTGAGGCTACATCGTCGCTAAACGACAACAACCGACGCTAAAGAGAGTCGATACCATCGACCCTAGTCGATGGTATCGAGATGATCACAAGCACTCAGATAAAAAGAAAAGAAGGCTGCCGCTAATACGCTGGGTCGATACCATCGACCCGCGTCGATGGTATCGACGCCGGCAGATATGCGTTGGATTCGTTTTGATCTCAATCGGACGGTTGGAGTTATTTGACGACCTAATTAGGGACTTATACCTAATGACGGCCGCCGAGACGGGAGGGGGATCTAATTTTTGTCATTGCACGAGTGCCGAGGAAGGAGAAAGGAGAACGGAGACCAGAAGCTCATCCCTGTCGATCCGGACGCTGCCGAAGACGAATTTCACCACCGAGAGGCGGGAAAACTCGTGTTTTACGCAAAGGATCCACCGGTTCTTCTCCGTTCAGGGGTTTTCCCACTTAATTCACGTTTTTCTTATGAATTCCCCTATTTCTACCATGTATTTGTGCAAGATGAACATGCGAGGCTAAAACCCTCCATCTTTAGGACCGGGAGTAGCCCGGGAATGCATTGTATGACGATTTTATATTAATAATTCATATTTTCTCTCTTAATTCCGTGGTATAGTTTCGTTTTCTCCATATATATTGTTATGCCTGATCACCATAATAATAACCTAATGCCCTTAATCACTTCGACAGAAGGATTATCGGTTGAAAAGAGACGAAACCTACATTAATCGATAAATCCCTTGACAAAGGAGGTGTAAAATTAATAGTGGAAACTGAGAGATCATTCGTAATGCACTTAGTTTAGGGGAATGATTACTACAACGGTGGAATCAACCTAAACCTAAGTAGTGAATTACACCACGACAGTGGGTAATTCTGTTTTTAGGTCACTACCCAGAAAGAGAGAGAAGAGTGAGGAATTATATAAAATCTAATACAATGAATACCCGCGGTGAAACCGCAATCCTAAAGATACCTTTTTGAATTGATTAAATTAACCTTTAATCGATTGTTTGCTTTGTTTCATTTTTATTTTCTTTCAATTTTGACAACAAACCCCAATTTGTTATTCGGCTTAGCTGATCGCAAATAGTTAGTAGGAGTCTCCGATAATTCCGAGTATCCCTGTGTTCGACTCGGGCCTCACAAGGCCTGTACTACTCGACGCGTATACTTGCGTTTTTAGCGCGTAGTAAAATACACGTCAAGAGGGATCGGTCGAGTTTTGTGAAGTGTAAACTCGATCGATCAAAAGTCATTTTCAAGATCCAATCAGGATCGGTCGAGTTTGCAACTCGACCGATGAACAACCTGATGTGAATTTTGGAAAATGGCTTTTGAGTGCTTAAACATTTGATCTAAGTGCTCCTAATTTTTTCTAAGCTTAATTACAAGTCATACAATCATTACAAGTGATTTACAACATGATTCTAATAGATTTACATCATATTCCAAAAATGTGTACTTGTATTGACTTTGACTTGTCTTTTCTCCAAGTTGAGTGCACAAGTTAGGACATTTGGAGTGTGTCTATACCTAATCTAAAATCATTCAAGTAGAAGCATTAGACACAAATAATTGAAATGGTTTAGTCATCATCAAAACAAGAGTTTAGTCAATTTAAACCTTGAGTCAACAAAGGATTCCCCATGGCATACCCCTCACAACCGCCGACCAGTCCTCTTCCCCATTTCTTTCTCTCTTTCCCTCTATTTCAAGCAAAACCCTAGGACTAGACTTCTTAGCCTGTAATCCACTCTGAGGCTTTTTCTACCTGTGTGCGCTCGGACTCTCCAGTCCATGATGGACGGGGATTCTCGACCACTCCCTCTTTTTTTTCCTTTTTAGATGAAAGTCCAGATTGATAAAATAATTATATCGGCCGCATACTAATCACCTTAAATCCTAATTTTCACAATTTGTATTATTTTTCCATTATCTTTCCTTAGGCAAGAGACTAGATCAATACCAATCAGATGATCACTCCAAATTTTCTTTTAAGTGAAAATAAGGTAATTATTACATTAATTACCTAGGTGTCTGGATACAATAAAATTATCTGAAATATCTTCTATCATCTGGTATTTTGATTAACCATCCACCAAAAAGATCTTGAGTATTTATCACGAGCACAAAATACTAAATTCCCAAATTTGTATTCCAAGGACCCATTTGTAAATCTTGATGGTCCAGCTAGGCTAGAATTGGGTTCTAGGGCACATGGCCCATTCGTTGATCTTTTAAAGGATTGATAAGCTTAATCACATTTTACTACAAAAATTAATATAGGAAGTGACATAATTCATCAATTGAAGTTTCCTCATGATGCATTTGATCAATGAAAACCCAAACTAGGTCTAGGTCTCGAATCCATTAACTAGAATCATCTTATTTCTTTCATTGTTCTACTTTACAATAATTTTAGATAAGAATCATTACAGACTGTTTATGAAATAAATTCTCATCATATTCTTAGAAAAGAAACTTAGTTACATCAAGCTTGAAAATAAAAAAGTATGATATACATGATACTAAAAGTTGTGCTCTATCGTGTAGATAGCGTCCCACCAAATAAATTCTCTATCTTGATTGATACTCTTATTTAAGAATTATGCATGTAATTTAATTTTTGAAAATGAATATATTAATTAGTGATGTACAAAAGAGGGAATCCAAAGGAGCACGGGCCGACTTTATAACATTAACAAAAAGAAGAAGAAAATAAAAGCACGGATACAGCCGGCTGGGCGCACCGGGATGGAAAGAATTCAGTGGCGTTTCCATTCCAGCCCATTGATTTTTTTTTTTTGAAGTTAATCCAGCCCATTGAGTAGTAAGTAGTGACCTGCCGAAATTCATCCATTATCTCTGCAACACGAGGACACGGTTTGGGTCTCTCGCCGGCTGGACCCGGTGCAGCAGTCCAGCAGTACCCCCTGGCATTTATTTCCCGCCTATTTATTTCCTCTGTCGGTCCCTACTTTCCCCCCAATCTCTGGCACTACCTTCCCGTCTCCTACACCCCCATCAACCATATCTCCCGCGCAGAAGCGCAGGTGATCTTTTCCCACCACCCGCGTTGATCTTTCCACCATACGGCCCTTGCTGATCTGCTCGCTCCTGTGCTCCTCCATTCCTCTCCACCACTCCGCGCACTCTCTCTCTGTCCATAACTCCATTTTCCCACCTGGACTTGGGCGAGGTACGTTACTTATAATCTACTTGGGGCCGTGAAAAAGGAGCAATCTTGGAGCCGTTTCTACATCTCCAACATCTCGGCTGCACTAGTATTACCGGCGCCGTGCCGCCTAAGTAGGAAGACGAAGGTGGTTGCTGGGAAAAAGGGAGGATAATCTTGGACGCTGCTTATTAGCCTCCTCGCATTCTCCTTCTTTCTACGAACGGAACGGGGGCGCCCGCCCACGACCGCAAAAGCCGTAGAAGCTTAACCGTTTGGGTTTCACGCTTGTGGTAAGTTCATGTTCAACAGCCTATCCATGATCTTCATGTTCTTTAGCTTCATTTTTCCTGTCAGCCGGTTGCCCCAACCAAATTAGGGGTGGTGGTGGCGTTCCACTCCTCTACCCCAAAAAGACCAACTTTCTTCCTCAGCTTCTGCTAAAAAGGAACGGTTACGTCTGGTTTTGCGAACAGGGTGGTCAATATGGTTCTCAGAATCAGAAACCATCGACACTATTCGGTTTCTAGCACCTCATCCGTCTCCCTTTCCTTCCTTTTCCCCCACCATTAATCCAGGCATTCATTCATACATTTTGCCTGTTCCTTCTTTTGCCGGTCACTTGCTTTCCTGATGGTCGCTGTTCCCGAGGTGAGCGAGCTACCCCCGAGTAGGAGTAATGGCTTGGCGTGTAGGGGTATCCGGAGCCTGACCCTCAAAAGCAGAGACGATGACTAGACTACACTATGTATTAGACTACACCAAGCCAGTCTGCAGCAAAGACCGTAGGGCAGCTTGATAGGCACTAGGCAGGGAGGGAGCAGTACCCACCACATACACACCAGATTCTTTTCTTTTTTTCCACACGGGGGAAGAATATTTAGGACGACTAAACCGCACACCGCTAATTAAACCCCATTCAAATCGCGAGAGTCGTCATTCATCAACGGCGGTCAGAAGAGATTACAGCCTGGGACCTCGTCTTGGGTTTATCATTATTCTAGGGAAAAGTCTGGTCTTTGGGTCTTTGATTCAAATCATGGATGGCGATGTGAGGGAGGCACCTTTCACCTCCCAAAACCCAAGGGTTCTGTCGAGAATCTCATCCTAGATTTGGGCTTCGGTGCGCTGATGTTGCTGGCTTTCTTTTTTATTTTCATTTCAACCCCTTTCTTGCTTGCGTCGTTTCTCGTTAATAAACCATCCAAATCCAACCCATGGAACTTCTGTCTCAACCGTTTGTTGGTAGTTTTTTGGCCGCTTATTGATTTCGATCTATTACACATCACCTCAATCGCTCTCTCGCTGATGTCGTAACCAAAACTCTAAACACCCCTCTTGAAGCAATCTCACACTACCTAATTTCCTCAGTCAAACATGAAATCAAATCTGGCGTACACTCTCAATTTCTCCTCCTACTACTACTCATTCTTCCAGCATAACGTTCCTGTCTGTCGGGTATCCTGTTCTCGCGTCGACAAGATACGTTAACAAACACCCTAGATTCCAAGTGATTTGTCTTAAACAGAGGAAGATGGATGCTGCTTTTAATTGCTTTATTTGGGTTCCAAGCTATCCATACATCCGATCGGAATGCTGTTCCCATTTTGACGAAACGGACATCGACTGCGACCTTCTTTTTCACCAACGCCTGCACGTTTCCTCCGCCTCTTCTCTTGCCTCCCGATTGGCTCTTGCCCGTTCACCTTACGGTTGCAAGAGCACATGAATTGGAATTGCAAGAGCACATGAATGTTTCATCTGCAGCGGGGTTCTGTGATTGGAATGGAATTGCAAGAGCACATGAATGTTTCATCAATATACTATATTACTTTGGGATAATGGCGCTACAGTGACAAGCTTACCTAGTCCTAAACAAAGAAATAACCTTGCTCTTCTTCACAACACCCCAAGATCTCGATCTCGTCTGTTTGTTTCTCTACTGGTAGTTTCCTTTTAGGCCATGTGAGTAAATGGTGTTGGTTTCTTCTTAAATAAGTAGTAGAATCTGGAACTCTACGGCTCTCTCTGAATGAAAATATAAATTTTCTTGTTAGGGAACTTTGTATTGGTGTCAATCTAACAATGTAACCTACCCCATACATGATACAAGTAATCCAACTATTGGCGCTATAGTGCCAACATTAGGTAAGTTCTAAACAGAGGAAGAAGAATAATACATGGTGCCTCAGTCATGGCAATCACGCCCCCAACTCGGCAGAACACATGAAAGATACCAAGATCTCGATCTACTGCTGCTCTTCTTTCTGTGTTGTTCCTCTCCTTTCCTTTTTCAGCCATGTGAGTGAATTATTGTGAAGTGGGGAAGAAATGGGGGAAATGTTCTTTTTCCATATAAACAACAGTATCGTCTAGCAGTTAGCCTAGGGTTTGGTTCACACACACAATCCGCAATTTTATCTCTGGATTGAAATTTTATTTAAACCCAACAAACCTGTTAATGCTTTCTCCCCTGTTCAAACCGAACCTTCATTTCCTTCCTGGCCCATAGTACACGCGTATGATTATTTAATTGTTATAACACTACAATTTGGCGGTACAATGGTATTATATCGCTGTAAGGAATATAATAATAACCAATGAATGCAACTTCCCGCCACGAACGCCTGTCTTTGGCGCCTTTTTCTCTTTAATCCCACGCGATGCGCTGCTGTCTTTTCCCACGAACAGTTTGTGTCGTTTATTTGTTTATTTTTTTTAATGACTAAAACTATAAGTTGTTAATTAATCTAGGGGTGTGAATGCAGGACAGTTTGGCACCCAAACTTTGCAAAACACAGAGAAGAAAAAGAAGAGTCGTCCGCCATACGAGACGAGGACGGGAGAGGGGAGGAGGTGACAAAGCTTGTTACGCCTGCCTCCGGCTCCCACCTTATTCACACGAATCACACCCTTCCTTCCTTCCTTCCCCTGTTGAGTTCACTCAGCCTCGTCTGCCTCTTCTTTGTCTCTTTCGCCGTAGCTTCTGCGTGTGCTTTTCCTACTCAGATTTCTAATCTTCCGGTTGATGGGATTCGCCGAGTAGGTCCAGATTACGCGGCGCGAAGCTGGTACATAGTTGGCTTCTGGCGGAATCTCCTAGGTGCTTATTAACTTGCCTGCTTGCGTGACACAAGAGAAGAAGAAGAAGAAGAAGGGGTGTCGTGATGGAGACGGTGAGACCGGCGGCGGTTTCGTCGTCGTCTACCTCCTCGTCTTCCACCCGGTCCGGGCTATTACGCTCCGTCACTGCCAAGTTTGGTCGGGCCCGGAAGGGCGCACAGCCAAAGGATGCTTCCGATGCCAAGGCAAAATTTCATCAGAAGAAGCAGGACTACCTGGACGAATACACCGCTTCCGTTACTTCCGTGGTGTTCAGCAAGGCGGCCGAGGACAACTTGAAGATCAAACCGCTGCAGG
Source organism: Alisma plantago-aquatica (assembly GCA_963693085.1). Lineage (NCBI taxonomy): Eukaryota > Viridiplantae > Streptophyta > Magnoliopsida > Alismatales > Alismataceae > Alisma > Alisma plantago-aquatica. The sequence goes on from OY856412.1 coordinate 1,173,494,863, forward strand.
TCGCAGTCCAGAGCCGCAGGGAAGATGATGACGATGAAGGCAGGGACGAGGAACTGGCGCACTTGTTGGCTCGAGTATTCACAAGTATCTCCGCAATCAAAGCCGCTTATGCCAAGATTCAAGTCGCGCAGGTGCCTTACGATCCGGTGATGATTCAGGAGGCGGATGTAGCCGTCGTCGACGAGCTGAAGCGCATATCGCAGCTCAAGCATGGGTTTTACCAGAGCAAGCAGCAGAAGAAGCAGTTCCTACTCACGGAAGACGACGGCGCTGCGTCTTCTCTGACCGAGGCGGAGATCATGGAGAAGAAGAATATGGTGAAGACCTATGAAATCACTGCCAAGAAACTTGAGGAGGAGTTGCAGGGCAAAGACGGCGAGGTGGCTGAACTTAGGGAGAGGATGATGGAAATCGATAAGAAGAATAGGGCGTTGGAGCACAGGCTTCGTCATCCACGACAGACCACCAGTTCTTCTGATTCTTCACCTACCCCGCCTACGATGTCCACTCTGGAAGGGCTCCACTTGTCCGGGCTGGCCCCGACCCACTTCCTCGTTGCGCTACGGTATGCCGTCAGGGCCGTTAAGGATTTCGTTGGGGTTCTTGTGCGCGAGATGGAGAAGGCGCAGTGGGACCTAGCTATAGCCGCGGCCGCTATCGCGCCCTGTGCTGTTGTTACAGACGGGGCGGAGGCATGGAACCTGGCGTTCCAGTCCTATGTGTGCATGGGCATGTTCTCAGACTTTCACCTGGGACCAGGGTTTGCTGCCCCGGCTGTGGGTTCCGGTGACAAGGCAAGCTCCAGCTCCGCCTCCACCTCAGCGACGGCCGACCGGCGGCGGCAGTGCTTTGAGGAGTTCGTCGCCGGCAGGTCTTGCACTTCAGCCAAGGACCTCGCCCGCCTGCGCCGCCCGTTCGCCGAGTTCTGCAGGACAAAGTACTCCGCCATCGTCCGGCCCCAGATGGAGGCCGCGTTCTTCGCCGGGATGGACCGCCGCGCCATGGCCGACGCCGAGCTGTTCGTTTCCTTTGCCGAGATGTCCAGGCGCGTCTGGTTACTCCACTGGCTCTTCTGCTCCTTCGAGCCTGAGGCGCGCGCGTCCTTGTTCCGCGTCGAGCCCGGCACGCGGTTCTCGGAGGTGTACATGGACAGCGTTGGGGCGGCGTCGCCGGACGCGGCGGAGGTGGGGTTTACGGTCGTGCCGGGGTTCAGGCTGCGCGGGATGGTCATCCAGAGCAAGGTTTATCTGGCGGCGGCTGCGCCCGGCGGTGGTGCCTGAGCGTGCTGCGGCGGTGATTTTTTTTTGGTTGGCTTTGGTCCCACTTTTGCAACGGTCGGCGGATTCAGGGCGGTGCGGCCTGGTGGTGGTGACAGTGAGAGGACAGCGTGGATCAGTCGTGGTGGTGAGGGTGGGTCCCACAACGTGGATGGCGCCGCCCCGGGGGAACTTTCTGGCGCTTCAGTTCATTAGAGGCAGGGAAGCAGAGGGCGGTGATTCGTGGGGACGGGGCTTTCGAATCAAATCCGCATAGTGGCTGGAACTAGGCGGACGGTTTTGAGGGGACCGGGCCGGTTGGTTTCGTTGTAGGTTTAATAACAGTTGAATCGATCGAATTAAATACATAAATATAAGATTATGCTCAAGTAGCTTTTTGTCTTGTACATGATGGCAGAGCCTGTTACTCCGATGTATATATATACATATATAAACCAGTAGTTGTCTTGACTTGCTTTCCACGTCCTATCACATTTGATTATTCTCTCCCATTCAACTTTTGTTTCACATTTTCAAGTATAACATCGCTTTTCTAGCAACTATATACATACTAAACTAAGGAAGATGCTCCCTGGTGCCGTGTAACGGCTTTTCTCTCTGTAAGCACCCTTGGTGGTTTTCTTTTTTCCGAGTAAAATTTACCGGGTTTAGCTACAAACAGATGTCAAAAGAACAAAAAAAAAAAAACAATTTAGGTCACCTGTTTTAAATCATCCGGTAAAGTTAGGGTTTGGATTACAAAATTTGTCGCCTGCTATGAATTAATTGCGTGTTGTAAGTTTTATATTGAGTTGCAATAATGATTCATCTTTATGTGCACTTTGTGTTGTAGATAACTTTAAGCACATGCTATATTAGAAATTTCTAACACCAAATTAAAAAACGGAGTTGTCGATGATGATATGGTATTTGCAACATTTATATTGTTTATTTTTCCGATCTTACATTGCTATGGCTGTATGTTTTCTTTATTTACAATTTTATGTCAAAACAAACCAATAGATATTACATTACACTTTTTTTTACAGCTTCTAGTCAAAACAAAGCGGTATGTATTACATTGTTTTTGACATCAAACATAATAGATGATTGTTCTCATTTACTCTCTCTTTATATTGAGTATTATTACTGAGCTTTCTATTTTTTTGTTATAAAATAGCGACTAGCAATATCTTGTTATGCTGTCTGTATACATACCAAAACTCACTCAAGCCTGCAACCCGCTAGGCCGGTTTGGATGATCTATTCCCCCCCTCCCCCACTCCATTTAACATTGTGTCTTTTTGCCCCGCTCCATAAGACTTGCACCCACAATGACTAAACTTAAGATTCATCCCACCACCCACTTGTTTGACTAATTTACTGGGAGTACTAGCTCAGGTAGCTTATAGCTCAAAGGCTGGGTTTCAACCACATATGAGAATTATTTCTAGAAAATTTGTTTGCCCGGGAGCATTGGCGACCTAGTATTCTGTCTTGTATTTGTGATAACTCGTCTCTCTATTCGAAGTTGGGAGAGAGCAAATATACAAAATGTTGTACACAATGCATGGTGAAGTTCTTTGATTCACGAAGGAAACAGCGAGCGCTCATGTGATAAGGACGCGTCATTATTGGTTTGCCTTTCAAAAGGGCTTCAGAGTAAAACATAATTAAATTTACGAAAAAGATCAGGGCAGTACACCGTCAAAAGTGGAAAAAAAGGATGGCGCAAGTACAAAATTTTTAATTGATGTTTGGTAGGTGAGGAAATGAAGGAGAGGGAGCCAATGGTGTTGATGGGGAAGAAAAGCAGCGGAGGACACTAAAGGTAAACGATAACATAAAAGGTTGACATGATTGGTACCTTTTCATATATCAGTCCAATTTGGATGCCGGAGAAGCAATAAGTAGACCGTCCCCACTATTTCCCTCGATTCTGTTCCTCTCTCTACTCGCATTTTCTTGTTGCCTACCAAAACATATTTAAGGGATTTGCATGTACATCTAGATATATACATGTAAGTAAAGCCCAAGACTGTGAGATGGTTCTACCGCCTATTCAAAATTTTGATTTTTCCCCTTGTATATCAAGCAAGTTTTGATATGAATTTATGCATTTGCAATTCTAGAAACAAGGACGTGGATGAAAATATGATGTATGAACTTACTTAGAAATAATGATTTTTGTTGGAAGGATAATGGACCTTATTTGAGAATAAGATTATGACCAAACCTTGCGAGACAATTGTCCTTTAAGGAAGTGTTACAAGGTGTTATGGCCAATTTTTTTGTATGCTTCTAGATCTTTAGATGTCGAGTGATCGTCTTTGAATTGTCCCTGAATAAATGCCCTCGTAAGTGGGTCCGAAAAGGCTAGACAATGAGAGAAGATTTTGAAATTGATATCAAACTTGGGTTCATTTCTTCAGATTGTGAAAGATAGGTCTTTAACTTGTTCTCCTCATATCATTGGGATCATACAATTGATTGGGAAAAAAATCTACCACCAAACTCGGCAAAGAGAATTTAGAAAGCTAATAGTTCATTGATGTTGATCTACTTTTTGTTTCTTACAAATTGGTATACTTAGGTTCAACAATAGGGGAGAAAATAATCATGAGATTGTAGTATACATATGTGCATTGGCCCAAATTAATCAATTTGATTGCATTAGGTTGCATGGTTTAGTTGCATATAGCCCTCGAGACTTGTGCTAAATGAACATCTATAAATAGATCGGCTAACCACAAATACAATTATAATTATCATATCAGTTGTTTAATGTGATCAATCTAGCACTAAATATAATGTTTGTATATAAGATGTTACCCATATGTGAGGAGACATCCATGTGAAGGTGTAGAGAAGTTTGAGAAAGCTCAACTTCGTGATTCTTGGATTATGTGTGTAGCGAATGCAACTAAATGGAGAGGTTGGTGGTGACCCACCACATAGGAGGGGACATACGAGTTTGTAGGCTAGTTAGAACAAATTGGGTATCAAAGATCCCATCCAATGTAGGATCCATGTACTTTGGTCAATCTCATAGATTCCTTCCTGACCCCCTAGGTTGTGAATGGGGAGGTTAGACACAAACAAAAGATCACCTAATTCATGCCTACAATAGGGACATAGCAGAGCAATGGGAACATGCAAGAGAGAGAAGGAAGAAAAAAGGACCAACATAAAAGGTTTAGACCATCATATTTGAAAACATAGCTAAGGTCAACCCAAATTGAGCAATCTTTGGAAAATAATATCTATTAGATTAGGCCTAAAAAGTACAACAAAAATATAATTAGCATCCTATTAAAACTAATATGTAATAAAAACAAATCCATGGTAAGTTAGTAAATTAATATGGAGCTATAGCTAAGTAAATAGTACTCTTTGTGATCTATGGTTAACATGAATAGCGGGAAAAGCTATGAAATGCAAATAAATAATGTTAGACGAAAACTATATAAAATTGTCAAAGAATTCAGAGTTAGAAAGAAACATAATGATATTGGATAGTATATAGTGTTGGGTTTTAGGGAAATCAGAGAAGGTAGCGGAAACACAATTTTTTCTCCCCAAACCCAAAACGAAGGAATCACGTCAACATCTATACAATATAAAGGATGGTTTGTAGAGACATACCTTGTCTCGAGGCTTACTCGGTAACGTTACCTCGCGACTTGCGCGGTCTTCACCTCCGGTCTTAGACGATGTCTGTGCAGCTCCTACTCTCACTGAGACTGTCGGGATTGACAACTGTCCTCTGAGCGGAAGAAGTCTCCCGCCTCTGCAGTAGTCCACACGGACCACCTGGAACTCCGATCGCCTTGTTGCACAAGACACTGGAAGGAGTCGTACCCTCCTGTCAGCGTACTAGTCGCTGACACACTCTCCTGCCACTAGTCACCTTTCTGCAGTTGTCTTTCCCTTGATATGCCTCCCTAGTCGGGTAGCACTTGCTCGGGCTCTTTTGGTTATCACAACTACAGAGAACGACAACTTTACAGAGCAACTGTTGTTCTATGTTGTACTACTTGAGAGACCCCCAATACCCCTATCTATAGGAGGGTCATGGGACATGGTTCTCTACCCCGGGCAATACATGATTAAATCAGGAGTAGAAGGGTTTGAGATTTTCCACAAAATCTGACAAACTACGCCAGTTGAACCGATCAGTTCAAGCATGAGCCGATCGGTTCGTGGTCCTGGTCCAACTCAAATTGACTTTCCATGTTTGTTTCTAACTAATCAACTATTAGTCCTTGTCCAAATCAAATTTGAACAAGTAAAAAAAACTCGGTTGGTTACCCGACCAGTTCAACAATGTGAGCCGATCGGCTCACCAGCCTGAGCCAGTCAGCTCACCAGCCTGAGCCGATCGGTTCATCTTTATGAGACGATCGGTTGGGGCAGCAGATCATTCAATTGCAGTTTCAATCAATACTCTAATCATCTGATCCAACACCTTAAACACTATGATTTTGAGCTATCAATCGATTGGGTGTTTAATTGAACACTAAACTCCTTTAGTAATCAATCCAAATAAGATTTATGGAGAAACTCCTCTTCCAGGAACACATCATAGTGTGTGTGACCCTGCAGGTCCATTTCACATTGGCAGTGAAAGTATATAACACTTATGACTTCACAAGCAAAAAGCGGTGCCTAGTCACACATCAGTGCTACCCAAGTGAAAAAGAAAGTTAGAGAACAACTTTCAATCCTACAATTCGTGAATGGTGTTACAGTGAATGTATAATTCCTTTATCACTAATGTCCTGAATGAACTCAAGACATGATACAATCATCCTTTCAACGTTCATCCATTTCTTTGATCTCAGAGCAGACTGGGTGAGATGTGTGTGACATCAATATCACATATTGATTCACACATGCATGCACATGCCTTTCTCAATCCTACTCATCAAGTGGCCATGTACATCAAACTCCCTTAGGAGGGACAAATCCCATATCTATCACTCACCCCTCAAAAGCCCAATGTATCAAAGTCACCCAATCACCACCTTTATAACAACCCATGTTTCAGAACTACATTTGATAATGTCAAAGTGTACCCAACGACATGTGTTGAGTGTAGTGATTTCAGGTCGAAGAATCACACTCACCACCATCACTGTGAGAGCTGACGGCATACCGCGGCTATAGCTAGGTCCCACTGCGCCTTCTCCATCTCGCGCACAAGTACCCAAGACTTTGAGACGCTTCAACCACCTATTCAAAATTTTGATTTTTCCCCTTGTATATCAAGCAAGATTCGATATGAATTTATGCATTTGCAATTCTAGAAACAAGGACGTGGGTGAAAATATGATGTATGAACTTACTTAGTAATAATGATTTTTGTTGGAAGGATAATGGACCTTATTTGAGAATAAGATTATGACCAAACCTTGTGAGACAATTGTCCTTTAAGGAAGTGTTACAAGGTGTTATGGCCAATTTTTTTGCAGGCTTATAGACCTTTAGATGTCAAGTGATTGTCTTTGAGTTGTCCCTGAATAATTGCCCTCGTAAGTAGGTCCGGAAAGGCTAGACGATGAGAGAAGATTTTGAAATTGATATCAAGCTTGGGTTCATTTCTTCAGATTGTGAAAGATAGGTCTTTTACTTATTCTCCTCATATCATTGGGATCATATAATTGATTGGGAACAAATCTACCACCAAACTCAGAAAAGAGAATTTAGAAAGCTAATAGTTCATTGATGTTGATCTACTTTTTGTTTCTTACAAATTGGTATACTTAGGTTCAACAATAGGGGAGAAAATAATCATGAGACTATAGTATACATATGTGCATTGGCCCACATTAATCAATTTGATTGCATTAGGTTGCATGGTTTAGTTGCATATAGCCCTCGAGACTTGTGCTAAATGAACATCTATAAATAGGTTGGCTAACCATGAATACAATTATAATTAATCATATTAGTTGTTTAAAGTGATCAATATAGCACTAAATATAATGTTTGTATATAAGATGTTACCCATATGTGAGGAGACATCCATGTGAAGATGTAGAGAAGTTTGAGAAAGCTAAATTTCGTGATTCTTAGATTATGTGTGTAGCGAATGCAACTTAATGGAGAGGTTGGTGGTGACCCACCACATAGGAGGGGACATACGAGTTTGTAGGCTAGTTAGAACAAATTGGGTATTAAAGATCCCAACCAATGTAGGATCCATGTACTTTGGTCAATCTCAGAGATTCCTTCCTGACCCCTAGGTTGTGAATGGGGAGGTTAGACACAAACAAAAGATCACCTAATTCATGCCTACAATAGGGACATAGTAGAGCAATGGGAACATGCAAGAGAGAGAAGGAAGAAAAAAAGGATCAACATAAAAGGTTCAGACCATCATATTTGAATACATAGCTAAGGTCAACCCAAATTGAGCAATCTTTGGAAAATAATATCTATCAGATTATGTCCTAAAAAGTACAACAAAAATATAATTGGCTTCCTATTAAAACTAATATGTAATAAAAAAAATCATGGTAAGTTAGTAAATTATTATGGAGCTATAGCTAATTAAATAGTACTCTTTGTGATCTATGACTAACATGAATAGCGGGAAAAGATATGAAATGCAAATAAATAATGTTAGACGAAAACTATATAAACTTGTCAAAGAATTCAGAGTTAGAAAGAAACATAATGATATTGGATAGTATATAGTTCACCGAAGAAAGAAATAATATGTAGTCAGTAAATTCAACAAATTGTATTTACAACTATTTCTTACTTATTTTCTGTGGAACATGACAAACTATCTGCTTTTGGTATGAATATTTTATCTATTGATCTCCAATGTTAATTTCTTATTCTTTCAAGATATTTTTATCTAGTAAAATTATATTTTATCCTACTATTTTAGGGTTTTCCACAGAGTGTGACGACCCCACACAATGAAATAAAAGATCATACCTCATGCTGAATATTTTATTAGGTCAAACTAAAACTTGAGGAACACAATACAATACATGTGAGGGAAGCATTGGAACATATTTGAACTAAAAATATTTCGTGTTAGTTAGTATAGTATATATTATCGCCTACATTGAACTTTAGTTATTAACTAAGTTGTAACAAATTTCTTCGTGTTGTATGAATTTCTATAGTGTCTGTAAGTAAACCATAAATCCTATTATAAGGGGTGATATGTAGATTGATAAACAACAAACATAATGAGATTGATGAAAAATCTTGATAAATTTCATATTTAATATTTTGGATTTTTTAGGAACAAATGTCATGCAAAAGTTTATGTTTGAATTTTAACAATTGTTACTAAATTAATTTTGATCTTTCTTTAGGATCCAATCCCGAGGCGTAATAGGGTTCTAACACAAAACTTCAAAAATTTCATTAGCTAAGGAACTACACTATGGCTTGTGAACACAAGCTAGTGTAGGTGAAAAATGATTGTCAAGGTGACTGTGGTTAATATGGTTTATAGGGTTAATTGGTTATTTCTCAAGAGGATTCTCAATTCTTTTATCTTTATCTAGGAAGTTAGCTTTGACCATGCTCCTTATGACATGCTCATGGTTATAGCACACGTTAATGGCCCAAATGTGAAGATTTTTAAAGGTACTAGAGAAATGAAACAAGGAAGTCCTTTCCCATATCATCATAAAAATGGGGTAAATTCTTTATGATGTAATGGCCACATAAAATGAAAGATGGATGATCCAAGATGTTCACACAATATATGCACTATATCCCTAATTCGTCTACTCCAAAGATAATGCCAATATTCCTCTTACAAAAAAAAGATGATTTTCTAGAATCTCAAGAGGATCATCAATGTGTTTCAAGATGTAATCGATTAATGTATGAATGTAAGAAAAGATCATTTCTTACTTTAAAGAAACTGTGGCAAGGTATGTTCTAATAATGGTGAGAAGGGCAAGGGACATGCACAAGTATGACATGGTATAATTTATGGGAGTCTTAGTTGTGATTGATAAAATTGATAAACACTTACTCGTAGTCTGGGTGATCCTTTAGGGTCTTATATTGGTGAATGTCCTTCGAGATGGTATAGGCTCTTAAACATGGCAAACTTTACATATTTTCATGTAGTTTGGTGAACTGTTCTATTGGTCTTTCCCAGACTTGCTGATTGTGAACCAAACCCACTAACTAGGGTTAGAGTCCACATAAAAGATGAGAATATGCTAACCATTGATTTTATTTCTATTTGAAATCAAATATATCTTTTTACATTAAACACTTGATATTTATGAAAATAAACATGTGATATACAACCTTTTATGATCACTTGTAACATACAACCTTACTAGAAGCAAACATCTAACATCAAAATATTTAGTTATTACAATATGTTTTGGAGAATGGAAAGTAAACTCATTATGGAAATTATTTTCATCATGTACAAAGTTATAAAAGTTTATCCCATTCTCACTCACATACCCAAGACCAGAGGAAGAATAAGAGATCATCTTTTATCTAGCTATTCCATCTAATCACCTCTGCACTATTGCGAGGGTTGGTTACTAGCTTCTAGATCGTCTTGCTGATATGTACATGTACCAAAATAGTAGAGTGTTAAATTATTTCATAGTGTGTGTAAAGTCACTATCCTACCATGATAATTATAAATAAATAATTAATTTAAATTGCACACATACTCAATATGATCATGGCACTTATAAAATATATTAAACAAATAACTACAAGGGAACCATATGTTATTGAAGGTTATAAAATTATTGTAAAAAGTATCTGTATAGATGATATGATTTGTTAAAACTTTATTTATTTCATTATGCCCTAAACATAAAGTGTACACAAAACATAAAAGTATTAGAACAAGTTGTGATCTCAGTGTACGAGGCTTTTTAGATTAAATTATTATCAAACTTTTTAGATTAAATTATTATCAAATTCAGGTCAAATAATCTTGAAGCTAAAGTCAATCATAATCCGTCACTATTCAGTTATTTTTTAGGATTCATTATTCAACCGTTTCATTCAGTCATACAACTAGAAGCCTCAATTCAAACATTTAATTTTATTATAGTAAAAAAGTAAACTTGACATGCTTAGTTTCCTCAATTCAAACATTTATAAAATCTTGGTTAGTTTGGGAAGTTACATTCAACTTAGGTTAGATCATTACTATTTCTCATGCGTGTAACCTATCTCAACTCTATATGGAAGGAAATCTACATTTTCTACTTCCACATACTACCTATGTAATGCGTAGGCCCACTACTAAAGGCTCTAGAAGAATTTCAAAAATGATTATTGGCCCCACAGACCACCACTAGCCTCTAGTTACATTTTTTCCTCACTCACGTACAACCTGGGATAAACCTCCTCACATGGAACCCATCGTAGTACTAGTTTGGCCCGAGCACACTTCATCATAGAGTTCCTAATGATGATCTCCCTGAAAAGGAAGAGGACTTTCGTGATATGGGTAGTAAAAGTGTAAGGCCCCTAAACTTGCTTAATGAGTTTAATGAGCTTAATTACCATAATTGAATTCTTATAACCCTAATCTAACCTTTTGATATGTTTTGAAATCATAAGACAAGCTTAATTTTCAAATTTGGTCCAATTTGGACACTGTTTGAACAAGTTATGCAATTTTTTTGCATTTTGAACTTTTCTGCAATTTACCCAATTGAGGGATTTTCTTTGCAATTTGTCACATACATTATGTTCCTTAGATGTTATATTATCATTCTTGACATTTTTGAGCCATGGAGCTCCTAGTTGAGCCATGGTTTGAAGGTGTTTTCCTCAAGGGTATTTTAGGGTTTACCCTTTCATGGATGAGCTACCTTTAGTAGCTACCAACTAATGAATTATGTGATTGGTTGGGAAATTCGAAAAAGGAAAATTAAGTAGGTCAATATGGACGGTGGGGGAGCTGCTTGTGTGTGTGCTTGTATATTCTTAATAGTTTAAGGCCATAGACACATGGGGAAGCTACTTTTACACCTCATGCTTGCTTCTATCCTTATCCATGGGCTATATTTACCTCTTCTTTGCCCAAATTCAAAACTATGCTTGATTTCTCTTTCCTCTAACCTGGAGCAACGAATCCACTCTATTTTTCTACGGAACCAACTGCTCCAAGGTAGAAGACAACCTCTTTTTTGAGAAGGTCTCCTAGAGCTCCATCTAGCCCTACCTAGGATTTCCAAGGTCATCTTTTAGCGATTTTGACCAAGGAAAGTTGTTTTCTTCCTTCCTTCTCTATTTTTCTTACTCTTCTCCTTCCTTAGACCTTCCTCCAGGTCGGAACCCTGCTATAACATGGTGAAAGTGGCTCTAGAACTCAAAAATCTATCATTCTTGTTTCCTTTTCTAGGGTTTTGCTTCCTTGTGGAGAGAAGTGCTTATTTGGCCAAGTTTAGATCTAAATACAAGGTTTTCTTTCCCTATTTGCTCGAGATTCTTACTGTTTGGGATCTGACCTACTCTATAGAGGTGAGTTATATAACATTGTTCACTTATAATGCTTACTAGAAGCCTGCTAGTTCATGTTTATGCCTTAATGTGTTGAATTAAGCATAGAGAAACCATGCTTGTTTAGAATTACAAATTTTTGCGGTGTTCCCTATATTATTCCAGTTCTATATGAGCTTATAAACATGTCTACGACCTTTCTAAGGTGTCACATGATCTGGGACAGGTTGATAGCAACAACCTATGGTGCTAAGCACAAAACAATTGATGGTTCAAATTAGGGTTGTTAAGCTATTTCCTTCCCAATCACACAATCAATGGTCATACCATTCAACAACCAATGGTGTTGCTATCTTGGCAACTGATGTTCATGATCAAGGGTATCAAATTTATAGTGATAACCTATGGTCACCCCCTTAGGTCAGATTTTGGCTCAATTAGATGTTTAATTATCATTTATGAAGTATTCTAATGATGTTATCAATCGATGATGATATTAGCTTAATATTTGACGATGTTAACTGAATGTATTACTGATCTAACAACCAATGGTGACCTAATGATCACAATTAACGGTGGATCAGGTCATCACCATGTATGATGAGTTAAGAATGTAATTGTAGATTTGACTAAACCTTGAACCAATGGTTCCTTGGTTCAATTGATCTAATGGTTAGACCTATACTTCAATTGATAACCTTGAACAATGAACCTGATCCAATGAATAATATTGGATGCTTTAACATCCATTGGATTAGAATAAATCACATGGTATTATTTGTGGGTCCTAGTGATGATATTTTGATGGTTCAATACCATTAATTTGTAGTCTTACCTTTGCCATCATATAGTTATATTTGATAAATCGCTATAATAAGTGGATGTGTTAACTCCCATGTGATCTAGCTTGTTATACCTAACCTTAGTGTAATTATATGATGTGATTGGTTATAATCAGACCTCTTGAATGATTAATGTGATAATGAATTACACTCTTCTTGTGTTGAAACCATATTGTAGTACTATTAGAATATCATAATGCCTTGCCATGTTAGTATCTATGGACACATATGTGCTAATGATCTTTTGAGCCTTGTTTAAGACATGGAATGATGATGATAACCTTACTATGAATAATGTGATGGTCTTAACGACCTTTGGGCATGTTTGAAGCCATGATTGAGGTGAAATCCTCTTCATGTTCCAATAAGGGTTAAAACCCTGGAACTTGTGATAAGATATTGATATCTTGTAAAAGTATGATGATAAGTGTGGTCCATTAATTTGCAATGAATGATAGAATGTGGTAATGTGATTAAGATTTATATCCCAAATGTTTTATATCTTTTGAAGTTGTTATATATATACTCTTGTTAGAAAAGAATTAAGATTTGAATGTCCATTTGTATGACTTAGCCTTAATTCACCCAATTGGCATAACTAATTAAGTAAAAATTTAATCATGTAGTGCCCTGTGCCATAGATCTATCTGAGTATTAGAAATTGCCAGATAGTGAGATGAGTATTCCTAAGGGATACTCAGAGCGCATACTGATGAGTATGCGGGGTGCTTGTCATCCTGAATTCAAGTGTTAGGGAGGATGACAATGGTCATACCTAGCCCTCAGTTTGAGAAAGGCTGCGGTCGTGTATCAGTGATTATATATATATGATGATGAGATTGAAGGACAATTGTGGTTGTACCTCGGATGGTAGGGTATGCGTACCCACCTCCTTTCACTAGTACCGTGACCTGTACCAAGGACGGACGAGGCTGTTAGCAGCTTGACCTTATGTGTCACTATGGCAAACCTGTATTGACCGGGGGAGGAGAAGATCTTAGCAATCCAGCTCTTCCTAGATCTTGTATGACATTTGTAACGACAATCGCCAAACCGATATACAAATCGTTACTAATTAAGCGGAATTTAAAACATTACCAGCAGATTAAAAAAATCACTAAAAATTAAAACCATTTTGCAAAGAGATCCATTTCTAGGAAAACTCTTTAAGGCAGAACCAAAACTTTATATACATCATTGTTCACATTGTACATACACTTTACCATCTCTTCTCGAGGATAACATATAATAGTTGCTTTGTCAAAACATATAATGAAGCAACATAAAACCTTGAGGCTTATAAGACAAAACCTCAGATCGTTCATGAAACCATAACGAACCAACTCCAAGGACCTGAGAGTACAGAGACGACACATAGGACTTCTATCTACAAGACATGACAGAAAGTACACTCAACCTGAGCTGTCACTGCTGTCCCTGCTACTGTTGTTCTTTTTCTGCAGAAATGTCTTCACCTCCTCGTGCACGTCCACCTAAAAATTTGGATTCCACAGGGGTGAGACAATTGAAAATTGCCCCAACGAGAGATATAACTCTCCGCCAATAGTGTTATTATCACAAATTAAGCATTTATAAACTGAGCAGAGGTTCTTTTTATATTAATAGGCAGGATAATTCACTATATGAACAGAATGAAGTAATCTCCTTTCTTAAGGAGAACATTGCATCTACCCATGGTAGAGTTATAAATCATCTATCTGCTTTGCAAGGAATGTAAAGAAACATAAATAACATCTATCTACTAAGATATATAACTGATTTGCACATCAACCAATGTTTCTCGTATTCGATCCTTAAGCAGATATGCTACACGACTGATTACATTTTACAATCACACTTATGCCTTGAGGAGATGAGGTATACCGCTCATACTCCAACCGACCATTGCGAAGTCGAAATCGGTACCATACAAGGTCAATGGAAGAGCCGGACTCCATGACCTCACCCGTCTCGGTCAGTGCGAGAAAAGAGCACGACATCTCGTGTCTCTACTAAATAACTTTCCAGGGTATACTGGCAACCTCTCTATAGAGCTACAGCGGCAGCTGCACTCCTTCAGCATCGAGAGATTTAATGTTTATCTCACATCGATCCGGCATTAATCATCATCGGAAGATTCGTGATACATCCATCCCGGCCTTTATAATGAAGGATTGAGAGATTTAATGTTTATCTCACATCAACTCCTACATTAGGGCGTACGAATATTTTCGCCCATCACCCCCGCATATTCAAAAATATGCGGTCTCTAGGAGATCCCATGGGAAAACCTGTTTCACCATCACCAGCTGCTGACGATGATGGATCTATGGTCAGGGCTCTACATGATAAGATTCCACTTGATTAATTAAGTACATTCCCATATTCTTTTAGCATCAGTCAAGTTTTCAAACAAGAATTATTATGACAAATACTACAAATAAAGGTATAATACATCTATCAAGTACTTTCAAATCTTTAAAACACATGATACTTGGGATCTCAGTCCCTTATCACATTATTGGGAATTCTCATCCCTTCACATCATCATTATCATGATTACTGGATCTGGGTATTCAAAACCTTAGATCATCACAGAACAATGTTACTACTTATCAGGTAATTAATACCTCTAGGTCCTCAGACCAAGGTATACATGATACTTATTGTACAAGCATCTCATATGGCTCACAAGGCCCATTGCACATCTTGTCACCTCTCACTAGGCAACAACTCATTCACATGGCTCACCAGGCCATTACACGTCTTGTCACCTTTCACTAGGCAACAACTTATTCACATAGCTCACAAGGCCGTTACACATCTTGTCACTAGGCAACAACTTATTCACATAGCTCACAAGGCCATTACACATCTTATCACCTTTCACTAGGCAACAACTTATTCACATAGCTCACAAGGCCATTACACATCTTGTCACCTTTCACTAGGCAACAACTTATTCACATGGCTCACAAGGCCATTAAGCATTATACTTTTTATACAAGTATTTAACATGCCTGACAAGGCTTATGCAATAAAATAAATACAACCTTCCCGTCATTAGGGTTAGGGTTTTCCTTTCTTATCGATTAGGGTTTCTCTTACATATCATCACCCTTCATTAGGGTTTTCCATAATTAACCATTTAGGTTTTTAAGGTCATATTATCAATGATCAAACCCTAATTCATTGTTCCAACATCTAGGAGTCAACATTGATATCATAAGTATTCAATCATACTTATTTATTCTCATCATTTATCATTAAATGATTATCAACACAAGGTATGAGTTCCTCTCTCATCCTTACCAGAGTATGATTACATCATATTTTATTAACTTGGCTTAACCCTTTCTCAAGGTATGTTAGCCCACACTTATCAAAGTGTATTAAACTCATTACATCTCATTATAACAAATGACATAACACACTTCATGTGTTACTCATCCAAGTATATTGGATTTGAGGTGCATCAAGGTATATCATCCTTGAGGTGCTGGATGTGATATCTATCATGTCTTGATGTATCACTTCCCTTATCACTTCTTACTTACTTAAGTTCATCAACTTATCTTGTATTAGGGTATTTCCCATCCTAATACTTTATGCACTAGCTTATCACATTTATCATGTAATATATTGGTCATAAGTCACACATTTGAATTATTCAACCATCATCAATAATATGAACTCATACCGTGTTAAGGCATTGTTGATACAAGAATTGTTCATTATCATCCACTTTAGGTGTTTCACCTATCAAGGTATTAGCCATACCATTACTTGGTGTTTCACTCATCACTCCTAAGAGTGTCTTTCCCTCACCTTTACAAGGTGTCTCGGGTTAGAAGTGTGCATGTATTCATCATATCAGGTTGGAGGTATATAAGCACTCACCATATCGACTAGAAGTATATCAACATCAATCATATCGGGTTAAAGGTGTTTGTATGTATTACCCATGTCGTGCATGAGGTATTAAGACATCACCATGTCAGACTAGAGATGCATTCAATCACCATATCGGGCGGCTTACCATCTAGGGTTGGCCGTGACAGATTAGGGTTTGCCATATCGGGCTCAACCCAATATACAAATCAATAGGAGTGTAGGGCACTAAACCATATTGGGATACACCATCAAACATTAGGTTGCAACACCCATGTTGGGTTAGGGTTGATTGTGATGGGCACATGGTACATATATGTGTCGCCCATGATGCTTAAGAGGTTTCAACTCATCAACATGTCGGGCTACCATATTGTATAGGATTGTGTATTGTGCAACCCTATCGTGCAAGGTCATGAATCGTGCAACCATGTCATGAAAGGTCATGTAGGCCTCATTATACTAAGTACCAATGATGTATCATATGATCATATCATGCAATAACACTTGTTACTCTTCACTTATATCGGGTTACCCAATTTAGGGTTTCTTGTCAACTTACAAGTATACAATTGACCTTGTATCATGTATGGAGTCTATACTTGACTCCCTATCATGAAAGAGGTGTATACTACACTCCCATATCATTCAATAAGGTTTACAAACCTATTCATATCATTTTAGTGAAATAGGTGCATCATCATATCGGGTTAGAGGTGCTTGCTTATGTGCATGTACCCGATATCACTTTTATAAGGTGATATCACAATCTTCAAGATCTAGACATTTATTCTAACTATTATAGTTCAAGTCAACAGGTCTAAGAAACTACTAGAACTCATAATTTCATCAACTATTTCAGAAAATTTTGGAATTAAAAGTAGATCATTAAATACAACAATTTAGGTGATGAATAATAACATGATTGAGTTCAAGTTATATAACCTGCCTTAAGAACCACTTCAAAGCTTCAAGATCCAAAGCTCCATGTTCCTAAGGTTGAAGATGAACTTCACAACTCCTCTATATGCAAATAATCACCATGGATAAGCAATTGGTGAAGAAAAAAGAAAAGAAGATCAAAACCCTAAATTCATGCTTCAATCTAATGTTGAAGATGATCATTGCCTCACCTTAGGGTTAAGTTTTGAGTTCCTTAGCTCCTTGGTCGACACCCACCACTCTTGGGCGATATGGACTTCCTCTTGGACGACACAACCTTGCTTGTGGCCGATACCCCCTCACTTGTGGCCAAAATCACTTCAATTGGCCGATATCAACTTGCTATGGACAATATCAACATGGTATGGCCGATACACTTGTTATGGCCGATACCCAAGGCCTATGCACGATACCCTTGTGCCCTTGCACGATATGCCAACCCTCTTGCACAATATGTCACTCAATTGCACGATATGACACTCACTTGCGCGATATGGCACTCAACTTTTCACCCTATTGGCCGATATCACCTTATATGGCCAATTTCACCTACTTGGCCGATATGCTTTTTTTATGGGAAATATCCAAGGGCCTATGCACGATATGCTTGCTCTCCTGCACGATACAAGAGCCCCATGCACGATACCACAAGGTAGGAGGGTGGTAAGGGTCGAAAAATTTCACTTAAGGGTGAAACTAGGGGTATATATACTTGTTGCTCATGAAGAAAGGTAAAAATGAGGTGTCAACATTTTGAGCTAGTAGGTGCCACGTGTCATGCATGGGTGACACGTGTCCATGCATGCACCATCATTTATCTTGTCTTGCAAAACAGTTGAGGATCATTTAGAGATGCAATTTCGTCCATTACTTATCCATTTGGATAAGTTATCTAGGTTTCATCACTATTTCATGTCAAGCTGATACACTTTTTCTAAGGAAACTTGTTGGCCGACACACCTCACCTCCTTGAGGTGATTTGCACGATATAGATTTTGCCAAGAGTTCACAAAACGATATGGGACACCTCCTTGGGCTCCATGGCCGATAGGCACTCATATATAAGCTTTTCAACTTGATACAACTCAAGTTAAGCTTCCAAATTCAGCCCTTTTTCCTTGGTCATTTCATCACCAAGATTACCATCATTCCCAATTGATTCAAACATGGTGTTTAATTCTTTCTCTCTCCTCTACATGATGCTATGAGGGAGTAGGGACACTCTAGAGGTGATAATTTGCATATTAACCCCACATTTTGGGTAAATTACAATTTGTACCAAAATTGGTGCACAATGCACTAACATTATTCAAATAAGCTACAACTTGGAATTTAGGCTTTCCACAAGCCACCACCTTGCATAATTCTCTCTATAATGATGATAAAACACATAAGGCATGTTCAATATGTGACATTTTGCATTATGGCCCCTCAATTTGGGTAAATTGCACTTTGGTCCAAAACAAAGGAAAATTGCTCAAACAACATTCAATCGGGACCAAAATTGAAACATAAATGTGTCACATGATAACAAAGCACCTTAGAGGATTATATTAAAGTTATAATCAACTTTATTAGCCAAAACAAATAGGGTTACCTCATAACCCAGGTCAGGGTCGTTACAACAATGATTTTGACTTAGTAGTGGTTAGTTGGGACTTGAGTGGTATTTCTCAAATCCCTCAGGGCAATGTAATAAAAAAAGTGATATAAGCTGTGTAGTATACCGACTATTGGTTAAATACATCTCACATTGTTTGATTAGTCTTTAACTTGTCTTTATACTATTCAATGCTTACAAGATGATATCATATGACCTTTGAGTAATTATGTACTTCTTGTCAAGTTAATTTGCTTAAAGACTTAGTATGCTTAACCTATTCAATCTGCTTAAATTTCTTATTCATTACTGTATCTGCTCAGTTCATTTACTGTCAATCAATATGTTATAATCAATATATGTTGGAGAGAGTTATATCTCTCGCTGGGACTGGGTCTCACCCGTGGGTAACCACATATTATTTTAGGTTGTCGCGGGCAACGAGGTCGAGGTCACACTGTGGAAGAGAACCAACCTAGTGATCAATAGATTCAGAAGGTTGGTTAGTTGTAGATGTTAGTAGTAGAGTCCTAGTGTCGTCCTTGTACTCTCAGGTCTGGGTATGGGATGCATTTTCTATATGATATACTCGTATCGACACGATATTTTCGTAGTATGCCAATGTTTGTAAATATATGGCATGTACATATGAAATATCTTTTGTATGCAGGATGTGACTGAGGTCTTTGGACCCATATGTAAATACTTGTTACAGTATATGAGAATGGAATGATGGACCTTTTGTAAATGTTCTAGAGTTTATTTACATTGTTGGAATTAGTTTTAATTATTTTGCATTTTTGACTATGTGATAAATTAGTAGTTGATCATGTTTTGTGTTTTGAGTAATCTCGTTAAGAGTAATGAGGTGTCACAGTTAAGTTGGTATCAGAACTCTAGGTTTACTGAGTCTACATGGACATAGAATTTAGGTTTGAGTCTGTTCTTATGTATCCAACATAATTGATCATAGTTTATGCTTATGCAGATATGTCTGGAGGACATGAAGAACATGTTGAGAGTAGCTATGTAGCACCAAGAGGAGGTGCTGGGAGGCATGCACACGATGAGAGAGTGCTAGAAGCAGGGCCATAGCAGCCCGTAATGCCTCATCTAGACCCGACAATGATGGCTAATCCTGAGTTTCAATCTATGTTTAGACAAATGATGGCCATAATTACACATATTGCTGACAGAGCGCCAACACCTCAAGCTAGGGCAACCGCCTCTAATGTGGAGTCCCAAGGTGTCGGGAAGACATTTGAACGTCTTAGACGTGTTGGGGCGATTGAATATGTAGGTACTTCTGATCCAACAAACATTGACATGTGATTGAATGAGATGGAAAAGGCGTTCAAAATCCTAAACATCGCTGAAGAAGACAAAGTTAAGCATGCAATATACTTGTTGAAGGGTAGTGCTAGCCACTGGTGGGCCATAGAAGAGGAGAAAAGGGCACGCGTTGTGATAGGATGGGAGGAGTTTCAGAGGGAATTTGTTAGCCAATATTTTCCAGAGGCCTACCTAGATGAGAAAATTTCTCAATTCGAGAAGATTCGTCAGGGAGCTATGACTATTAATGAGTATGAATCAAAGTTTATGGAACTTCTGAGGTTCTGCCCGCACATGGCAGCAACGGAAAAGGAAAGGATTCGAAGATTTGAGAAGGGCATGAGTACAAAGTTGACCACTACATCATTAGCCTTAGAAAATAGGGAAAGGTTTTCCACCTTTGTGGAATCTGTTATGAGGATTGAGAGGTCTTCCATAGAGAAGTGTGAAGCTAATGCTAAGAAGCGACCTATGCAGTTTCAAGGTCAATCGTCTTGAGGCTTTAAGAAGCCAAGGTTTGTCCCACCGCCGTCACAACCAAGGTCAACCTTCACTGAACTAAGATCACATGCACCGTCACAGTGAACCCCGAGTAGGGGTAGCGGTCACAGTTTTCCACCAACAGGAGCTCACAGTTCATCAGTCTCAGTTATAGGGCCGTTTAGACCACATAGTGATAACCAAGTGTGTCATCAATGTGGATAGACAAGGCATATTAGATGGAATTGCCCTATGAAGGTTGAGGAGGTGATTCAACAGCCAAGGCAGAATCAATAGGGATCACAACAATGACAGTTTGATACCGGTAGTGGCAGAGGACGTGGTCAGGCATCCCATGCAGGATCCTCAGGACAGGCGAGCAGAGGATGTGGACGACAGTAGGTGACAACTAGGTTCTATGCCATGACCCAGCCGGAAGCAGTGGTCAATCCACGAGTCATGATAGGTCAGATGTAATTATTTTATACTGATTTGTCTGCTTCTTGTTTCGTATTTGTGTTAGTAGATCCGGGTGCGACACACTCTTTTATCACCAGAGATGTGATAGATAGTTGTTATCTACCTGTTAGTCTTAGATCTGATAGCCTGCGGCTAGAGATTCCTTTGGTTGATTCCACTGAGTTGCGGGAAGTGTGCCTGTGGCGAAGCGTTCAAAACATACATCATTAACTAAGCGGAAGCAATTACTAACAACGAATTACTAAAAATCACTAAAAATTAAAACCTTTTTCAAAGAGATCCAATCATAGGAAAACTCTTTCAATAAGAACCAATGTATTACATTTACATTCTGGTTCATAAGTATATATCTTATACCATCTCTTCTCAAGAGTTACAATATCCACTGCCTTGTTAAAAGCTAAACACAGACAGTCTTAGAACCTCGAGGCATAAAGCCAAAAACTCAGATCGATGTAAAAAAATACTAACTACTAACTCCGAGGACCTAAGAGTACAGAGATGACACATATGACTTCTATCTACAAGACACGACAGACAATACACTCAACCTGAGATGTCACTGATGTCTCTGCTGCTGTTGATGTTCTTCCTCTGCAAGATATTCTCAGTCTCCTCCGTGCTTGTCCACCTAAAAATGTTGGATCCCACGGGGGTGAGACAATTGTAATTGCCCCAGCGAGAGATATAACTCTCCGCCAAAAACATTATTATTGTAGTTTAATGATATAAAACTGGGTAGAGGATAAGCAATTTAAAGCATTCTCATCTTTTAAAGTATTGCAACTATTTATGATAGAACCACATATCATCTATTCTTTTAATAAGGAATAGAAAGAACATGTATATCATTTATTATACTATCATGTCAAACTTCTCTTGTGACACTTATTATCTTGATATGTCACCCATGAGACATTCTTGTTTCAATATGTTGGCCTTAGCCAATCTACTAAATAGATATGGAATTATATCTACCATGTACTCATATATTATTAATACATACATTGGGTTATTACCAATCCTGTGTCATCATTACAGGCATTGGGTTATTACCAATCCTATGTCATCATTACAGACATTGAGTTATTACCAAACCTATGTCATCATTACAAGTATTGAGCCTCTGCCAGGTATTGGACTCTTCCAAACCTGATTACACCGCCATGCATTGGACACTACCAATCCTGATTTCACAGCCAGGCATTGGACTTTAACCAACCCTGATTTCACAGCCAGGCATTGGACTTTAACCAACCCTGATTTCACAACCATGCATTGGACTTTAACCAATCCTGATTACATGCTTCATGCCTCTGCCAGGTATTGGACTCTTCCAAACCTAATTACACCGCCAGGCATTGGACTTTAACCAATCCTGATTACAGGCTTCATGCCTCTGCCAGGTATTGGACTCTTCCAAACCTGACTACACTGCCAGACATTGGACTTTAACCAATCCTGATTACACATCCAGACATTGGACTCTAACCAATCCTGATTTCACAGCCAGTCATTGGACTTTAACCAACCATGATTACACAGCCAGGCATTGGACTCTAACCAATCCTGATTTCATAGCCAGGCATTGGACTTTAACCAACCCTGATTACACAACCAGACATTGGACTCTAACCAATCCTGATTTCACAGCCAGACATTGGACTTTAACCAACCCTGATTACAAGCATTATACCTCTGCCAGGTATTGGACTTTAACCAAACCTGATTACATAGATCATGGAATATAAATTCCTTTAACTCATCATTGATCATCAAATCCTTCTCTAGGCTTTGAACCCTGAGGTTAGCCTTCATAGCTGTTCATATTCTTTATTAAATACAATTGTTCCTTTTATTAGGTTTATTATTATGATTTCTTACAGTGAAATTTTATAATCATCTTGGTACCTCTCACTATGCCACGATTATTCTCATGGCTCGTAAGGCTCATAAAACATCTTGTCACCTCTCACTAGGCAACATCTAACCATATGGCTCACTAGGCCATCAAACATCTTGTCACCTCTCACTAGGCAACATCTAACCATATGGCTCCCAAGGCCATTAAACATCTTGTCACCTCTCACTAGGCAACATCTAACCATATGGCTTACAAGGCCATTAAACATCTCGAGTATACAATCATGTTTATTACTCTTAACATTTATCATTAAATGATTATCAATACAAGGTATGAGTTCATTTCCCATCCTTCTCATGGTATGACTACATCATACTCATTAGTTTGGCTTAACCCCATTCTCAAGGTATATTAGCCTATGCTTATCAAAGTATATCAAACTCATTACATTTCATTGTAACAATTTACATAACACACTTCACGTGTTTCTTATCCAAGTATATTGGATTTGAGGTACATCAAGGTATATCAACCCTGGAATGCTAAAGGTGATACCTATCATATCTTGATGTATCACTTTCCTCATCACTTCCAACTTTCTTGAGTTATCATCTTATCTTGGATTAAGGTATTTCCCATCTTAATACTTTCATCCACTAACCTATCACTCTTACCATGAAGTGCATAGGTCACACACAAGAATGGTCCAACTATCTTTAATGATATGGACTCATTTCAGGTTAAGGCATTGCTTGCTATAAGGTTATCTATAATCAATCACTTTAGGTATTTTCCTTATCAATGTATTAGTCACCATTCCATTATTAGGATTAGGGTCTCCCATACCATCACCCTTTATTAGGTTTTAGGGTTTCACACACTATCATACTTCATTAGGGTCAGGATTTCACATACCATCTTCCTTCATTAGGGTTAGGATTTCACATACCATCTCCCTTCATTAGGGTTAGGTTTTCACATACCATCTCCCTTCATTAGGGTTAGGATTGCATATAGCATCACCCTTCATTAGGTTTTCACATCACATTGCCCATAATTAGGGTTTACTATTCATCCCAACTAGGGTTTCTCATGGCATCACCCTCAATTAGGGTTTCTCATGAAATCACCCTCAATTAGGGTTTCTCATGGAATCAACCTCAATTAGGGTTTCTCATGGAATCACCCTCAATTAGGGTTTCTCATGGAATCACCCTCAACTAGGGTTTCTCATGGAATCACACTCAACTAGGGTTTCTCATGGAATCACCCTCAACTAGGGTTTCTCATAGAATCACCCTCAACTAGGGTTTCACTCTCCGTTCCCATAATTGGGGTTTTACATTATGTTACCTTGAATTAGGGTTAGGGTTCATTAACCTTCTGGATTAGAGTTTCATGATCTCTTTACTAAGGATCATAACCTAATCACCACATGATTAATACTCATGTATGAATTCCTTTCTGTCATCCTTTCAACTTGATTAGGTTTACATCAACCCTTCAATCAAGTACATACATCTATGATTGACATAGTGTACTGAGTTATTACTTACTTAAGCTTCAAGGATTAACTTATCTAAGGATTATTAGTCACTTAGTATCTTAAATGTACAACCCTAGTGATTATCTTTGAGATAGACCAGTAACAAACATAGGGTCATTTTATCTTTCATCACCTTAGGTTTCCAATTGACTTAATCACATTGAAACATCCCAAACGTTCTTGATCATTGATGCTCCAAATGGTTTGAAACCGTTTAAGAAAAACAATAATGAAACCGTATGGACAATTTATACTTGAAACCACTTGGGTCTCCAAACGGTTTGAGACCGTTTGGTCTCAAACGGTCTTGAGACCATTTGATCCCAAACGGTCTTGAGACCGTTTGGACTCAAACGGTCTTAAGATCGTTTGGTCCAAACTCTCTCAAAACCGAATGGACCAAACATGTCTTCCATCACTTTATCAATTCAGGATTTCAATCATTAAACCATCTATCAATTGAACCCTTGATTTATTCTTCAATTGGACCATTGAATCACCCTTTAATTGGACCTTCAATTAGGGTTTTGAACCCAATTGAACTAGGGTTTATAATCAAGAAACCATCAATTAGGGTTTTGAAATCGAGGAACCATCAATGGTTGACATTGTGGAACTAGTCCAATTGAAATCATTGGATCATCATCAAACCATGACATGACCTAACCTCAAACGGTCTTAAGGTCATTTGGATGACCTCCAAACGGTCTTGAGACCGTTTGACTCAAACCTTTATTGAAATTTGTGAAAATCAATTAGGGTTTGCATCATTGAATCGATCATCAATTATCTATTAATTGTATTTCAATTTGATATCACTGGATCTTCAACCATCCAATCATACTTCATCATAGACTTCCAAACGATCTTGGTTGACCTCCAAATGGTCTTGAGACCGTTTGGGTTAGTCAACCCAAAAATTAAATAAATCAATTGAGAATTTCAGCACTCAACCCTATTAGGGTTTGCAATTGGTATATTATCCAATCATAGAACCTTTAGAAACCAATCAATTAAATCTATTATATCATTATTCAACACATCAACAACTCCCCTCAAACGGTCGACCCCCTCCATTCGGCCAACCACTCCAAATGGTTTAGAACCCAAACCTCCAAACGGTTTGGTGAAACCGATTGGACCAAAATTATGAAACCGTTTGCAATAGATATTTGTGGAGGTGTGTGCTTATGATGATGTCATCATCATCAAGCTATAAACCCACAGAGATTGCTGTGATTTTCATGGTTATTACATCAATCAACCAAATAAAATTTCGGGAATAAAGAAGGAATCAACAATTGATAAAGATATGGAATCAATAACAAAGTTCAAGGGTTCAAGTTATATAACCCGCCTCCAATTGAGCTTTAAAGATTCAACCTCCACGTCTTCAATGGTGAAAGCAACACCTTCAACTATCCCAAGCTCATCCTCAAGCTTTGAATGAAAAGGATTGTCTAGAAATGAAGATTGATAGAAGAAAAGAAGAAATCCATCATTTATTTTCGATTTCCACCATGGAATCATGGTTGAAAGTGATCAAGAAGCTTACCTACAGGTTGGAACTCGTCCTCCTATTGCTCCTTAGCCCCCTTGGTAATTTTGCAAGCAAGAAGTGAAAGTGGATTCAAAATTCCCCTTTCAAGCTATGGATAAATGAGCTTATATGCAGTTTTATTAAAATTCATTTTAAGAGAGAGAAAGTAGGGGATAACTCCTCCATTTCCTTGCCACTTGCCCCCCTATCTTCCTTAGATACGAGGACATCTTCCTTGCCTCTTATTCCTCTCAATTATCCACGATTTAAAGAAAAACAAACTAAGCACCTTAATCCATTTAATAATAATACCCTAAAGTTAGTGGATATTTCTTTTTCTTTTAATAATATGAGTGAGTTATCCACTTCCTCTAGATATTTTCGTGCCTTTGCAAGGCACATGGTCATACATTCTTTTGAAAAATCATCCCTCACCTTTTGGTTGAAGGGATCTTCAATTAATATATTTATTTTTGCATTAAATTGAAGTAAAGTTCCAATTATGCTTAAATCTTGATTATTTTAATATCAAGATTCTCTCTCCTTCAAAGTGATACAAATGAGACCCCCTCTCATTTTCTTTGCTCTACATGATGCCAAGAAACATTACAGACTATTTTGAAGTGGTAATTTGCATATTGAACCCTGGGTTTTGGGTAAATTGCACATTACACCAAAACTAGGTTTTAATGCACAAACATTGCTCAACACGCTCTTTCTTGTTATTCAGGCTATCACAAGCCATACCACTGCATCATTTTCATCCTTATGATGCTTCAACACTTGAGGAACATCTTATCATGCAACATTTGCAAGTTAACCCCTCAACTTGGGTAATTTGCACTTTCGTCCAAAACAAGCAAAACAATGTTTCAACATTATTTGAAAAGGACTAAAATTGAAACATAAGTTCCTCTTGAACCTTAATTACTTTTCAAGAAATAAGAGAAAGCATATAATTAACTTTATTAAGAAAAACATATAGGGTTAAGGCATAACCCAGGTTAGGGATGTTACAGTGCCCTTCTTGTGTTCTTTCTTTCTCTGGACACAACATTCAAGTGGATCTTTTGCCACTTGACATGCATGGTTTTGATGTAATCCTAGGAATGGATACCTTGGAAATATACAAGGTAGTCTTGGACTGTAGTACTAAAATGACGACGTTCCATGATGGAGATATACAATGGATTTTTTAGGGTGATAGAAAGATTCTTCCTACATGTTTGATGTCAGCTATGACAACTAAGTGGTTGATGAGATAAGGATGTGAGACTTTATTAGCTCATGTTGTGGATACCAAGGAGGTAGGTCCTAGTATCCATGAGGTACCAGTGGTATAAGAATTTGAGGATATCTTTCCTGAGGAATTTCCTAGTATTCCCCCTCCTAGAAAGATTGAGTTTGAGATCCATCTTGTTCCTGGAACACAACCCATAACACAATCAGCATACAGAATGACACTAGTAGAGATGCAAGATTTAAATAAATAGTTACAAGAACTATTAGAGAAGGGTTTTATCAGGCCGAGCCCCTTGGGGTTCTCCCGTGTTATTTGTTAAAAAGAATGATGGTTCAATGAGGCTGTGTATAGATTACAGACAGTTGAACAAGGTGACAATAAAGAATAAATATCCTTTGTTGAGGATTGATGATCTTTTTGATCAGTTGAGAGGTGCCACTGTGTTTTCAAAGATAGACCTAAGGTCAGGTTACCATCAATTGAGAATTAAGATTGATGACATACCCAAGTCAGCTTTTAGGACTAGGTATGGTCATTATGAGTTTGTAGTTATGCCATTTGGGCTAACTAATGCACCTGCAACTTTTATAAATCTAATGAATAGGGTGTTTAGACCTTATCTTGATCACTGTGTGGTCGTATTCATAGATGATATCCTGATATAATCCAAGGATAGTCAACAACATGAGCAACACCTTTTCCAGGCATTGACTTTGTTGAGGCAACATCAACTATATGCTAAGTTCAACAAGTGTGAATTCTGGTTATCTGAAGTGTCTTTTCTGGGTCATGTTATATCTGCAAAAGGCATTTGTGTTGATCCCAAGAAAGTATAATCTGTACTAGAATGGGAACAACTTAAGACACCGATAGAGATCCGTAGTTTCCTAGGTCTGGCAGGTTACTACAGGAGGTTCATCAAAGACTTCAGTTCTATAACATTATCCCTAACTAGGTTAACCAGGAAGGATGTTCCTTTTTCTTAGAATGACAAGTGTCAATGTTCTTTCCAACTTTTAAAAGAAAAGTTGACTAGTGCACTGGTGTCAGTACTGCCAGAGCAAGGAAAAGGCTATATTATCTTTTGTGATGCTTCAAAGAATAGGTTGGGATGCGTGTTGATGCAGGATAAAAATGTGATTTCTTTTGCTTCACGACAGCTTAAGAAACATGAGGAGAATTACCCAACACATGATCTAGAGTTTGCAGCGGTGGTCCATGCCTTAAAGATTCGGAGACACTATCTTTATGGAGAAAAGTGTCAGATCTTCACTAACCACAAGAATCTACAATATATCTTCTCAAAACAGGAGTTGAATATGAGGCAGAGGAGATGGATGGAGCTGATTAAGGATTATGATTGAACAATAGACTACCATCCAGGGAAAGCAAATGTGGTAGCTGATGCATTGAGTAGAAAGTCATCTTCATTATCAACGGTAGATAATGCACAATTAAATTCCTTGATGTGCCATAAGAGAGATATGCTAGTGTCTCTTCACCAGATGAATGTACAACTAGAAGTTTCCTTGCTGGCAGGATTGTTGGCACAGTTATAAGTGAAACCTACCTTGAGACAACAAATTCATGATGCACAACAAAATGATACTGTGATACAGAATATCCGACCAGGGATTGGCAGTGAAAAGTATGATGGCTTTCATGAGGCAAATGATGGTACAGTTTGTTTCCACAAAAGGACATTAGTTCCTGATGTTTATGGGTTGAGGAAGATGGTACTTGAGGAGACTCACTCCTCCTTGTATGCAATTCATCCTGGAAGTACCAAGATGTATCAAAACTTGAAAGACATGTATTTGTGGCCAGGTCTAAAGCATGATGTGGCAGAGTTCATTGACAAATGTCCAATTTGTCAGCAGGTGAAGGCTGAACACCAGAAGCCTGTAAGGACATTACAACCCTTGCCAATACCATAGTGGAAATGGGATCATATTACTATGGACTTTATGGTTGGTCTTCCTACGATAGCCAAGGGTCATGATTCCATATGGGTGATAGTAGATAGATTGACTAATTCAGCTCATTTTCTGCCAGTTAAGACGACATTTACAGTAGAGAAATTGGTATAAATATATGTTGATGAGATAGTCTGTCTGCATAGCATTCCAGTGACTATAGTTTCTGATAGAGGTCCACAGTTTACAAGTCATTTTTGGGAGCGTCTGCATTATTCAATGGGAACACAACTGAGATTCAGCACATCTTTTCATCCGCAGACCGATGGCCAGTCTGAAAGGACTATTTAGATTTTAAAGGATCTCTTGAGGGCATGTGTGCTGTAATTTCTGTTTAGAGGATCTCTTGAGGGCATGTGTGCTGTAATTTCTTGGGAGTTGGGATGTACATCTGACTCTGATAGAGTTTGCGTACAACAATAGCTATCAAAGAAGCATAGATATGGCTCCTTATGAGGCTCTGTATGGGAGACGATATTGGTCTCCTCTTTGCTGGTATGAGACAGGTGAATATCAACTTTTGGGTCCTGAGCTAGTACAACAGACTACGAAAAAGATTAAAGTGATACAACAACAGTTGAAAGCAGCCCATGACAGGCATAAATCTTATGCAGATAACTGACGCAGACCACTTGATTTTCAAGTGAGAGATAGAGTATATCTTAAGGTTTCTCCTTAGAAAGGTGTGCTGAGGTTTGGAAAGAAGGGTAAGTTGTCTCCTAGATTTATGGGACCATAACCTATCCTAGCTCGTGTTGTAAATGTAGCATATAAGTTGGAGCTACCACTAGAGCTACATAGATTGCATAATATCTTTCACATCTCTATGTTGAGGAAATGCCATCCAGATACTGACCAGACAATCCAACCAGTAGAGGTTGAGTTTGATGAGGATATCTCCTATGTTGACGATCCTATATTGATCCTAGATAGAAGGGTGAAAAAGATGAAGAGAAAAGATATAATACTAGTGAAAGTTTTTTGGAATCATCATGGCATAAAGGAAGTCACATGGGAACTAGAGAATGAGATGCGTACACAAATACCCATCTCTTTTTGTGTATGATTTTGGGGCGAAATCCTGGTTAAGGGTTTATAGTTGTAAGGCCCCTGAACTTGCTTAATGAGTTGAATGAGCTTAATTACCATAATTGAATGCTTATAACCCTAATCTAACCTTTTGATATTTTTTGAAATCATAATACAAGCTTAATTTTTAAATTTTGTCTAATTTGGACACTGTTTGAGCAAGTTATGCAATTTTCTATACATTTTGGACTTTTTTGCAATTCACCCAATTGAGGGGTTTTCTTTGCAATTTGTCACAACGTTCCTTAGATGATATATTAGAATTCTTGAGATTTTTGAGCCATGGGGCTCCTAGTTGAGCCATGGTTTGAAGGTGTTTTTCTCAAGGGTATTTTAGGGTTTACCCCTTCATGGATGAGCTACCTTTAGTAGCTACCAACTAATGAATTATGTGATTGGCTGGGAAATTTGACAAAGGAAAGACAATTAGGTCAATATGGACAGTGTGGGAGCTTCTTGTGTGTGTGCTTGTATATTCTTAATAGTTTAAGGCCATAGACACATGGGGAAGCTACTTTTACACCTGATGCGTACTTCTATCCTTATCCATGGGCTATATTTACCTCTTCTTTGCCCAAATTTGAAACTATGCTTGCTTTCTTTTTCCTCTAACCTAAAGCAACAAATCCACTCTATTTTTCTGTGGAACCAACTATTCTAAGATAGAAGACAACCTCTTTTTGGAGAAGAAGGTCTCCTAGAGCTCCATCTAGCCCTACCAAGGGTTTCCAAGGTCATCTTTTAGGGATTTTGACCAAGGCGAGTTATTTTCTTCCTTCCTTCTCCATTTTTCTTGCTCTTTTCTTTCCTTAGACCTTCCTCCAGGTCGTAACCCTACTGTTCCATGGTGAAAGTGGCTCTAGAACTAAAAAATCTATCCTTTGTTTCTTTTTCTAGGGTTTTGCTTCCTTGTGGAGAGAAGTGCTTATTTGGCCAAGTTCAGATCTGAATCCAAGGTTTTCTTGTCCTATTTGTTTGAGATTCTTGCTGTTTGGCATCTGACCTACTCTATAGAGGTGAGTTATATAACATTCTTCACTTATATTTCTTACTAGAAGCATGTTAGTTCATGTTTATGCCTTAATGTGTTGAATTAAGCATAGAGAAACCATGCTTGTTTAAAATTACAAATTTTTGTGGTGTTCCCTATTTTATTCCAGTTCTATATGAACTTGTAAACATGTCTACGATCTTTCTAAGGTGTCACATGATCTGGGACAGGTTGATAGCAACAACCTATGGTGCTAAGCACAAAACAATTGATGGTTCAAATTAGGGTTGTCAAGCTATTTCCTTCCCTATCACACGATCGATGGTCATACCATTCAACAACTAATGGTGTTGCTATCTTGGCAACTGATGTTCGTGATCAAGGATGTCAAATTTATGGTAACAACCTATGGTCACCCCCTTAGGTCAGGTTTTGGCTCAATTAGACATTTAATTATCATTTACGAAGTATTCTAATGATGTTATCAATCAATGATGACATTAGCTTAATATTTGATGGTGTTAACTGAATGTATTACTGATTTAACAACCAATGGTGACCTAATGATCACAATTAATGGTGGATCAGGTCATCACCATGTATGATGAGTTAAGAATGTAATTGTAGATTTGACTAAACCTTGAAGCAATGGTTCCTTGGTTCAATTGATCTAATGGTTAGACCTATACTTCAATTGATAACCTTGAACAATGAACTTGATCCAATGAATAATATTGGATGCTATAACATCCAATGGATTATAATAAATCACATGGTATTATTTGTGGGTCCTAGTGATGATATTTTTATGGTTCAATACCATTAATTTGTAGTCTTACCTTTGCCATCATATAGTTATATTTGATAAATCGCTATAATAAGTGGATGTGTTAACTCCCATGTGATCTAGCTTGTTATAACTAACCTTAGTGTAATTATATGATGTTGATTGGTTATAATCAGACCTCTTGAATGATTAATGTGATAATGAATTATACTCTTCTTGTGTTGAAACCACATTGTAGTACTATTTGAATATCATAGTTCCTTGCCATGTTAGTATCTATGGACACATATGTGCTAATGATCTTTTGAGCCTTGTTTAAGACATGGAATGATGATGATAACCTTACTATAAATAATGTGATGGTCTTAACGACATTTGGACATGTTTGAAGCCATGATTGAGGTGAAATCCACTTCATGTTCTAATAAGGGTTAAAACCCTGGAACTTGTGATAAGATATTGATATCTTGTAAAAGTATGATGATAAGTGTGGTCCATTAATTTGCAATGAATGATAGCATGTGGTAATGTGATTATGATTTATATCTCAAATGTTTTATATCTTTTGAAGTTCTTATACATATACTATTGTTAGAAAAGAATTAGGGTTTGAATGTCCATTTGTATGACTTAGCCTTAATTCACCCAATTGGCATAACTAATTAAGTAAAACTCTAATCATGTAGTGCCCTGTGCCATAGATCTATCTGAGTGTTAGAAATTGCCAGATAGTGAAATGAGTATTCCTAAGGGATACTCAGAGCACATACTGATGAGTATGCGGGGTACTGGCCATCCTAAATTCAAGTGTTAGGGAGGATGACAGTGGTCATACCTAGCCCTCAGTTTGAGAACGGTTGTGGTCGTGTCTTGGTGATTATATATATATATGATGATGAGATTGGAGGACAACTGTGGTTGTACCTCGGATGGTAGGGTATGCGTACCCACCTTCTTTCACTAGTGTCGTGACCTGTACCAATGATGGATTAGGCTGTTAGCAGCTTGACCTTATGTGTCGCTGTGGTGGACCCGTATTGACTGGGGCAGAGTAGATCTTAGGAGTCTGGCTCTTCCTAGATCTTGTATGACACTGATTTCGACTTAGTAGTGGTCATTTGGGACTTGAGTGGTATTTCTTAAATCCTTTAGGGAAATGTAATAAAAGAAGTGATATAATTCGTGTAGTATACTGACTATGGTTAAATACGTCTCACATTGTTTGATTAGTCTTTCACTTGTCTTTATACTAATCAGTGCTTACAAGATGATATCATATGACCTTTGAGTAATTATACTTCTTGTCAAGTTAATTTGCTTAATGGCTTAGTATGCTTAACCTACTCAATCTGCTTAAATTTCTTATTCATTACTGTATCTGTTCAGTTCATTTACTGTCAATCAATATGTTATAATCAATATATGTTGGAGAGAGTTATATCTCTTACTGGGACTGAGTCTCACCTGTGGGTCACCACATATTTTTTTTAGGTGGTCGCGGGCAACGAGGTCAAGGTCGCAGTGTGGAAGAGAACCAACCTAGTGATCAATAGATTCAGAAGGTTGGTTAGTTGTAGATTTTAGTAGTAGAGTCCTAGTGTTGTCCCTGTATTCTCAGGTCCGGGTATGGGATGTGTTTTCTAGATGATATACTCGTATCGGCACGAGATTTTTTTAGTATGCCAATGTTTATAAATATATGGCTTGTACATGTGAAATATCTTTTGTATGCAGGATGTGACTGAGGTCTTTGGACCCATATGTAAATATTTGTTACAGTATATGAGAATGAAATGATGGACCTTTTGTAAATGTTCTAGAGTTTATTTACATTGTTGGAATCAATTTTAATTATTTTGCATTTTTGACTACGTGACAAATTAGTAGTTGATCGTGTTTTGTGTTTTGAGTAATCTCGTTAAGCGTGATGAGGTATCATAAAAAGCATTTATTTTAATATTATTTTTTTTAGGCCTAAAATATCGAGATGTTATAACCTCTCCCACTAAAACTCTTGACATCCTCATCATGGGCAACTATATGACCTCATAATAATTCCCAATTTTAGTTCAGAACCAAAATGACCCATGTACACCTCAAATATTGGGATGTTGCAATCCACCCCACTTAAAATATTAACATCGTCATAAAGGATTAACTATATCGCCTCATAATATCTTTCCCATTTTAACACAAACCCATAATAACCCATGTACACCCGACTCCCATTCATGTTACCAATTCAATGACGGTTCCATCTCGTCTTAGTGTATAGTCCTTTTCAACATTCCTAGACCGCACAACTAAAAACTGGTGTGCCACATACTCACATGAGCCCCACACAATGAAGGAAAATTGGATCTAATACCATTTTAATGCCCACCAGTCCACTGCCAAAGTCTCTAGTAGAGCTTCAGGAATGATGACTGCCCTCACAAACCACCACTGACCTCTATTGTGCACTTTATCCTCACTTATACACAACATAGAATCAACTTTCGACAGACCACTCATCCTAGTATACATATTTTGGTCCAAGGATGCTTTATTATAGAGTTCTTAGTGATGAGCTCCCTAAAAAGGACATGTATCAGGTGATATTGGTAACCCAATATGTGACGCCTCGACACACCACACGACAAGATTACTCAAAACAAAATGTGAAATTAATACTAATCAACTAGGTTATCAGATAACACATGAAATCAAAATCAATTTTGCATAAGCACAAAAGCTGGAGCTTATCACATCTGAGTCCATAAAAGACCCCTGTATTTTATATCACATGCCAAAAGATTATTACATGGTATTGTTCACTAGCTCGTTGACCACACCCTATTACACGAGGTAACATGTTCACATACATATATGCCATATCTGTACAATAATGACATATAACCAAAAAAATATCGTATCGACGAACAAACCATAAAGCCTACCTAAGGACCTGAGAGTACATGGATGACACATATGACTCTACTACAAAACACTAGTAGCATGCCCAACATTTCAACAACTACCTTGCTACTCAGTCTCAACCGCACAATCTTTACCTCGTCATGCATGACCACCTAAAAGATGTGGAAACCCATAAGGTGAGACCAAACTTCCCAACGTGAGATATAACACTCTGCCAACATCTATTATAAGCACATGTAAACTAAAGCAGATAGATAACATTATTATTAGGTTGAGTAGATTCAGCTAAATGATATGTATTAAACTGATAAAACATATTAAGCAAATTAGTCAATTACCACTATGCAATTTTAAATATAGAAAGTTAGAAGGAATATGAATAACATGTATAACAATTGATTTCTCTTACCACATTATAGTTCAAGAAGAGTACAAAAGACAGGGCAAGGGGTCATCCCATGTGAATCATATTTGACCCTAAGCAAATATACTACATGTGTGTATTACATCTTTTATTATGCCCTGAGCATTTGAGGCGTACCACTCACTACATCAAACATACTCATCAGTGGAATATAAAAATGCCAATAAAAATAACTAAATGCCACTAAAAGTATTTAGTGGCATTTATTGACACTCAAAAAAATGCCTCTAGTACCAATGCCACTAGAGAGATAGTGGCGTAAGTTGTAAATGCCACTAAATGTTTGCCTTTAATGGCTTTCGGTAAATGCCAAATAAATGCCACTAAAACATCATGTGGCTTTTCAAAAAATGCCACTATTACATCAATTGGCTTTTATACAAAGGCCACTATTGTGTATTGGAATGTTTTATGAAACTGTTCTTATTGAGTATAATGGCGTATAAAAAGTGTCACTAATGAGATTCTAGTTGTGTATGATGACATTAGCATGTCTTTTAATCATTCAACTTTTAGTTCATTATCAGGATTTCAAAATGAATGCCAATTGCAGTTGAACTCACTTTTCAAAAGTATGAATATCTTTTTTATTTATAATCAAATGACAATTACATGGGGAGAACATTTTACCTTGCCCCTTATATTAAATACAACACAAATGATATACTTTCATACAATATTTTTCTATTATGTACGATAACTTCTACATCATTGGATTTGTTTCTTCCCAGATAACTGTCTACTTTTCTGCATGCCGACTTCATAGCTCCTTTAAATGATGAAAAACAACCTTATCAACATTGATGAAGCACCTTCAAAGTAGGAAGTATAATATTGTTGAGACTAGAAAATATAGTACTTTTCCTCTAGAGGTACCTCTTGAGCATCAAAATGGAGGCAGGATGACCATTAGGTTGCTTTCTTAAGTATTGTCAAGCAACACTCTCACCTGTATGTAACTAGGACATATAATTAGTTGAAGGTCAAGATACGTGAAATCAAATCAATATGAGTTCATATATCTTCTTCATGGACTATCCATGTCCACACACTACCAACTAAAGTTGAGAAGAATACCATTTTATTGTATTGTTTTGCTTACACTGTAAAGTGGCATCATGAGACTGGATAAAAGATTTGAGAATTAGTCTGCACAGAGCAGGAATCTTGTTAGGAGACATTATGATTAACCTAGCAAAAACCACATAGGCATATAGTGACATATGCCATGGAGTGGAAGCATACCATATTTTAGCATGAGCAAAGAACAATAAGTTTGTTACTTAATCTTCCATGAAGCTTGAATATCCTCTAGAAAGAAATCCAGTTGATACCTTCATGCTGGTACCTAGAGTTCAAAGCAAAAATTAAAGAATCCCCTTGCCAATGGTAACAAGGGTACAAGAATAAGAGAACTAAATCTTAAACAACCATACAAATAAGCATTCCAGCCCCTTGTCTTGCATCTACAAATGTAAAATCTTGCAGTATGGAGGACCTTTTCAATTATTGAGTTCATGATGCCACCATTGTCTTGGCCATTGAAATTTGTACCTACATGGACACATATATATTAAAAAAAACTAACCTAATAGTATACCCATGGCGATGATATATACCAAGATCAACTAGGAACATATTTTATGCAATAGGAGGAGTAGACCTACAATGGGAACAACTGACAAAATAGAGGCAATAAGCCTGAACACACCTAAATTGGGTATCATCAAAATCAACTCAGATGCTTCCTCCACTCCAGGAAGAGATAGATGATTGTAACCAGTTCATTTTAGATTATCAAGGTCTCATGATCTGCATGACACAACTGTTCAAAGAAAGAGATTTCCAACTGAAGGTTGTAGAAGCTGAACAAGTTGGATGTCTACACATGCATTATATTCAAGATTCAAAAAAGTTGAACAATGATTTTACCTTTGAAGAATTTAAGAACAACATATAATGCAACTGACTCACCATTACGGTTAGCATCAAAACTTAGCTTCATAACACCTTAATAGGGGATAACCAAAAGTTGTTGGCTCTACTCATGGAGCTATTTTCTGGAGTTTTTTAGTCAGCTCTTATATGATGATCCATAGAACAAATCTGAAGGTTAGCAAACAATAGGAGGAGAGGAGGTACTTGATCCAAAAATGAAGTAATTTTAGACCCTCTAAGCTATCAAAGATATTGATGATCTCTGTAGTCGTAGTTGTCCCAAGTTGTCTAGAGAGCATGTTAACCCTAGAGGGCAACTTAGACTATGAGTTCTTGTTTAAAAATATCAAACACATAAATTATGTACCATCTACATGAGTGATCTGAGTAAATGCATCCTTAGAGAATAGAGCACATACCTGGACTCATTTCATATTTCAAAACATGAACTAACTATTGCATCCTTAGAGAACTGAGCACATATCTGGACTCATTTCATATTTCAAAATATGAACTAATTACTGCATCCTTAGAGAACTGAGCACATACATGGATAAGAATTAGTGATTTGAAATGGTTTTGATCTTATGAAAGCACATTAAGATAGGCATGCGTTATATATAACAAGAGTGAAGAACAACTAACATGTAATAGAAAAGAACATGAATGTTTAAACCACTAAGATATTAACACACTCTGTTGCTAACCAGAGTTCCTATGTTTTCATAAACACAAACATTTTAACCTGCAAACCGTGATCTGGTTCTGCAAACAAGGAAATGGATGTGCCATTTCTATGCTCAAAACATCAATGTGCCACTAGATGCCTCCTCAATTTGTGACTAGGTGGCATAAGCCTCTCATAGCCCTAACCACTAGCATATATATCAACTACTACATCCTTCAACATAGAAACACATTGTACATTTAACCGTGATAATTTTGAGAAGACCTACTATCTGTTGAAAGCTTGCAATCATTAGGAGCCAACGCCATCTTTGAAAGGCCAGATTACATCACACTAATAAGTTGAAGTTGTGGATCATGCACACTAGAAGAAAAATAGGGATTGAAACAAACATGGTTGTTATCCTTTTGTTCTATTATGTACCAACTATTCAACAACTCAACAGTAAAGAAAGTTGTATAGATTGCAGTGTTTATTCATCTATAACAAAGTCGCAGTTCATATCAAGAATGTATGAGGTTCCAAGTTGCTCACATGAGGCTAGTAGGATTTGTAGTAGAGGTGAGAGGATATATAGCTAGATGGCGGTGTCATTTTGTTATTAAACCTCTCTGTAATATTGCATAGTGGTAATGTGGTTGATTTTCCTATTAGGGTCCACCATAAACAAGGATAGAATGACAAGGTAAAGAGACATACACACACAAAGAGAGAGACAAATCAATTAGAACTTAGTCGTCGTATCAGGATGCCCTATGTTTGGTTCTTTGAGTTTGTGTAAAAATAGAAAAAGTTATTCCTTAACTAGAATATCTTTCTAGGAAATGGATGCCATCAAATTCCTTTCAAGGTTTTCATATAGAAAAATAATTGATGACATGTTTAGATGATACATTTAACTAGAAATATGTATATTTGGTAAAGAAACTTTTTCTTTATTTGAATGTTATAGGTTTTCTAAATTTTCTAAAGCATAAATCCAACCTATATCATGTCTAGTCTTCTATGTCCATATGTTTGTTTTCACAACCTAACATGTAATATTAATATTTTTCACAAGGTTCTAGGCCATGAGTAATATGCATCAATTAAAAAATAGCTTATAGTATATCTCTGTCTAAGGAAGTTGTTGCATTAAGAATTGTAATAAACTTGTTTCATTAATAATTTAATATGATTATTTCTCATGTTAGACAAGTGGAACGCTACGTGACCTTCATTGCATATGACTTAAACAACTTTGTTGATTAGATATTCATGCTTCAAACTAAGCTTTCCTACAAAGGTATAATTATAATAACTCTTAGATCAAATCATGTATTAACAAATTTTGATAAATAAGAAAATATAAGTGGAAATGGAAGGGAGTACAAAATATAACAATGGAAGTGGTAAGACATCTGAAAACATCCTAATGGAGAACTAAAAATAAGTCAGGAGACAAAAACTTATGATAACAATTTCATCTTTATAAATATTAGGGACTTCTTGAAATGAGAATTGATGTTTCCTTTCCCCTAGAGTAGGGGATTTCAGTTAGAGTAAAATATTAGAAAGAAAAACAAAAAGAAAGTGAGTTGCATGCAAATATGTCATTTTGTTTAATTTCCTTCTCACAAAGGTGAGAGTTCCTCCTAAACCACCATTGCAATAAGATTGCAATTGTTCTGAAAAACCAAGGCATACAAACTACTAATTAAGTTTGATTTAGAATATGAAACCACAATATGAAACATTAGAATCAGCATAGCTCAGTTTTTATTGGCCAACATGTTTACATTATGACATCTGTAATCTCTGTGGCATTGGTCCCTGTGATGAAGACAATCCAGATAGCATATTTTCACTAGCCAATAAGTTAATCAATGTTGCGGCTCACATGGCTAGAAGATACACATAAGAAACAATTTGTACACACAATGCAAAAAAGAAGGCACTACTATTAAGGAAACGATGCAAAAGATAAATTTATAATTCATTGTTGAGCATTAGACGGATCATGCAACAATGAATCTATGAACTAGAACTACCCCTATGCATCGAAAGCTAGAAGAAGAAGCATTGTAAATGCAATTCGACTACGATTGCTTTAGATAGTACCTACTCATTACTTATCTATCCCATCCTTGGAACACCTGAAGCTTTTAGAGATAAGAAAGCAAGAAGCATAGATAGGAGCCACCATGTTAGAGAGTTTATGGATGAGAAGGAGTCTGTTGACGAGCAACACCATATCCTCATCTTCCTCTAATTCCTGCAGGTACCGAAATCCCTATACGCCTAAAGCACGGTATCACAGGCTTCCACAACATCATTTGCAATACCCACGCATCAAGCATATAATGGCATGACCACACAGTGCTTGGACATGAAGAACTGCTGCTAGGCAGATCCCAAACCTCTCACTTTTTGTCTCCTAGATGTATGCATGGTCTTGGATGTGTGGGTGCTAGAAATAGGATAGGAGGTTGGTGTAGGCTCGTTTGTTGGCGACCTCGTAAAGGTGAAAACCTGCTCGCTATATGTTACACCGTTGGGCAGCTTCAGCTGGATCTGGACTATTCATGAAAGTTGATGTCTCACCTTTAGGGCCGGCACATGAGAGGGAGATGTTTTTTCCTGTAAGATATGAGCGGGACAATGTAAATGAATTATGATATAATAACATCAAAACGCCACTGATTTATTTTGCAAATGACAGTGTTCACAAAATTTATTCTAGCGCACCTATGGTATGCATTTAATGGCATTATAATAATAAACATCAATATACAAGAATGTTTAGTGGATTTTAAAAAAAATTTAGTATATTAAATGCCACTAATGAATATTTTTGTTGTAGTGACTCAAATCCAACCGAACACGGCAAAGTTAAGATCGATGCTATAAAAGATCAATGGAAGAGCCAGAATCAATGATCTTCTCTCGCACTATTCGGTCAGTTTGAGTCTGCACCGCAGTGACACATAGTCAACTACAAAGACAACAACTTATAGTTAAAGCTATATTCCTATAGAAACAACAAGTCATATTCAAAGCTATGGTCCTATAGAGTCAACAACTTATAGTCAAAGCTATGGTCCCGCAAAACACCTAGCCCGCCTTGGTACAGGTCACAATGCTAGAAATCAGGGTATATAACCCAGTCACTGAGGTACAACTGTAGTTGTCCTCTATCACATCATATCACATGTTCATCACTGAGACCCGACCACAGTCATTCTCAAAACACTTGGGATCAAGATGTCAAGGAGACGTACTCACTTGCACCTCACAAACTCAACAACATGCGCTCTGGGTATCCCTTGGGAATACCCGTTTCACCATCCAGCAAAGTACTAACATTGAAGATGGATCTATGGCACATGGCATCTACATGATTAGGGTTTCACTTGATTAGTTACTCCAATTGGGTATCTTTTAGCATCAATCAAGTTACAACATATAAAACCCTAATCAAGCTCTACAAAGATAAGGGGATAACACAACTCCAGAAGATATAAAATGTATAAACT
The DNA here is from genome assembly GCA_963693085.1 of Alisma plantago-aquatica. NCBI lineage: Eukaryota > Viridiplantae > Streptophyta > Magnoliopsida > Alismatales > Alismataceae > Alisma > Alisma plantago-aquatica. The sequence continues at coordinate 1,173,536,679 of OY856412.1, forward strand.
TGTCACACTATTCCTTGATATCACTCCTAATTGAAGCCATCAACATATCACATAGCCATACTAGGCTATCACCATAATTGCATTTCTATGGTATATAAATCCCTCATCATAATACTGGAGGATAACACCTTACACTAGGCATTTAGCCTCTGCCAGGTCATAAGACTCATCACATCATTATGATCTCAACATGCCTCATCAAGGCTCATAACCATCATCCTGTATCATATAATTACCACCGTAGCATTCACAAGCTATGACACTCATTCAACCTGCAAGGTTAGAACCATACAAGTAGGAGAGAGAAAGTATAATTGCAAGCCATACATTAATTCAAGTTCAATAAGTACATAATACCCAAGAATTAGTGTTAGGGCTCCACACAGATAACCGATTAGGGTTTCATATTATTATTCAACCACCAAACCCTAGATACATCATCTCCCATACATTTGGAACATATTAGGGTGAAGAGACATGATTAAGATCAATCAAAAATCATCCAAACAACATTATGTATCAACCATCATTTATATGTACACGTATAACAACCTTACTATGTTACACATATGTAGCGACCATCTCACATACACCCATGTGTAGCTACTGTAATGGTCATCTATGTGTAGCGACCGTCACCATAGGTATCTATTACGACCGAAATAGATCTTCACCCAAGGTCTAAGTCCTTCGACTGTAACACAATCAAGCACTAGCATCGACCAAACAAGCAACACTACGTTGCGACCGAAATTGTGTAGCGACCAAGCCAAAACCAAACACATGTAGCACCCGCTACACTTCACAAATCACATGCCATCCTAAACGGGTCAAAGCATTTTGACCGCAATAAAGCCAACAAGGTGTCGACCTAAACAAGGCCACTTCAACCAAGACGCACCATAGCACCTAAGCCAAAGCAGCAACATAGGTGGCAACCCAAACACATGAGTATAAACCAAAGAATCAAGAGAAACATGTGTTGACCAAAACAAGTATGGTGCATCAAGAAAACCAAGCATCACCATGGCCAAAACTCATAGGTGCATGAACCTCAAACTCTAGAAACGTTCCTCCAACATGATCACTCGAAAAACCAAACTAGGAGAGATAAGAGCAAGCTTCAACCTCAAGAAAGAATGATTCAAAACCTCAAGAAAACATAAGGGCCAAAACATAGCATGGTGATAAAAGCAAGGATCATGGTGCATGCATGAACATCACTTCCACATCACATAGAAATTGGGCACATGCAATTAGGGTTTAAGAGAGAGGGAAAACTACTCAAGAATACTACAAAGCCATAAACCCTAGATCATGATAACATCAACTAGCATATTAAGATCATGTTTAAGAGGTTAAATAGTAACATACAAGCATAATTATGGTGCAAATAATAGAAGAGGGAAAAGAGTTATATAACCCACCCTAAAGAGAACAAGCTCAAAAGATCACGAGCTCTAAGAGAGAGAAATGAAATCCAACAAAGAGCAACTCCATGGACAAAATATCACCTCCAAAAGAGAAGAACACAAAATAAGAGATCAAGAAAGAGGGTATTAACCCTAGGCAAAACAAGAAGAAGAAAGAAGAGAGCTTTTTCTCACATAGGTACCATCATGGTCAAACCATAGTCTCTGACTTTGTGAGGAGAAGATCTTCAAGAAAGCCACCATGGTTGCACCAGTCTCATGGCTGAGAAGGAAGATGAAGATAAAGTGCAAAAGAAAATGAGATCAAGGGCTCAAAACCACTTACCAAGATAGGGGATCATCGAGAACCACCACCAAGGAGATGATCAAACTCAAAAGCACCACATACAAGGATGATTGACCACCAAAGCACCTAGATCATTCCTTTTTGCTAAAGCTTCAAGAAAGAGTGCAAGAGAGGAGGAAAGAAGGAGGTCTGAAAAGGATACTTGCATGAAGAAAAGAGATGTTATATAGTCAAGGTAGGAGGGAGGTAAGGTGGGTATGAGGTTTAAACACAAGAAAGCACAAAAAGGACACTTGTCCTCTAAGAAAACAACCATGCATCCACTAAAAACTTGTATGCAACAAAGGGTGGTACAACCAAGGTAGTGTATAGACCACTTAGGTCACCAACACCCTTGTTTCGGTCAAAGCACACCAAGCTCATGCAGTGACTGCAACACTAGGTTGCCACATCACCACATGGTCGAAACACATCACTAAAGGACAAACCATGTCAATCAAACTACACCAAGATCACTGTGGTTGAAGTAAGAAACACCTACGACATGTGTTGCAGTCGCAACACTCATACAAGAGTGATGTTGCAGTTGTAACACACCGAATCTTAGCAAGGTCGATATTCAACAACAAGGCAAAACCCTAGAAACCCTATCATCACCACAGGATGCCACATCATCAACCATGGTCCAAACATGGTGCCCCTCAACATCATATTCTCTCTCATGATGCTAAGGCACACAAAACACACTCTACATGTGAAAAATTGCAAGATTACCCCTCATCATGGGTAAATTGCAACTTGGTCCCTAGACAAGCAAACATAGCTCAAACATCATCCAAATAGGACCACACTAAAAACACAATATTATCACATGTTATAAAAGCATATCGAAGGATTAGATTAAGGTTTAAGCATCTTATTCAGAAAAGTAAGCACACTCAAACACTAAGCTAGGTTAGGGACCTTACACAATAATTCCTTTTAAAATCATTTTATATGAGGCCTCAAATATTGGGATGTTATAACGTCCATGTTCTTTTGGTACATAGATTAAACTTACCTGAGTAAGGAGAAGAAGTAGATAGCAAAATGATCCATTGCTCAAATCTAGCTAATGCTTTTCGACCTCAATTTGGTATAGAGGAGAATGATAATCAAATACAAGATGTTGGCATTAGCTATTGAATCTAGTTTTTTTTTGCTCATGATATGTTCTTCTCATTTTCTTAAATATCTCCTAAATTTGCCTCTATTTTACATAAAATTGGATGTCTATTATATAGAGACAGAAATTATGTCTAGGTATTGGTGGACACTAATAAAACAAAAAATCTTTTCTATTTGCTTTTCGTAGATTCTCAAGATATCAACATTTTTGTGATTGGCTAGAAAGTTTGGCATAGACCTGCATATGGCAGTGGTTGACTAGTCGCTATAGTCTGTCATTGTAGCCTTGACGCAACCTAACTTGGTCAATGTGTATGGTCATTTTGGGCTCACAATAACCAAACTCAGTTGATATTTTTAGCCATAATCCTTACAACGATTCTAGTTCTTATTAAGTATTATAAACTACATTTTTTGTTCATGTATGATCTTGTGACAAAAACCTACCTTCCTTTTAATTTTGATTCAATATATACAACAAACACTCATTTTGATTTTCACTAACTGAAATACAATTGCAGTTATTATTAAATTGTTATTCAATCACTAGAAACAATTCCAGTCATTAAGATATTATCATTTCCATATATAAATGATTAACTATGTGCAAAAGTACAAACACATATGATAAAGGTATAAACCAATATTAGGGTTTCCATAATCCTAGAATTGCTAGTTAAACTAGAAATTTCATATCAAAATTCTCAGAAGAGAAAAGGATACTTGTTACCTATCTTACACTAAATCCTATGCATCCTTCAATACCATCATTTCTTGATGGAAATATAGTTTTTGGTAATTCCCTTTTCCCAAATTTCTAAATTATGTGATGAACTAGGCCTTCATCATAAGAAACATATTTTCTCACCTGCAGTGGCTCTAGATCAATGATCTTCTATGTCCTCAGATAACATTTCTTCAACATAGAGAGTGAAACACATCTTATAAGCTAACTAACTCTAGTAGTAACTCAAGATTTTATGCCATAAGTGTAATCCTCTAAGTTATTAGATAAGGACCCATGTATCCAAGATTTAGTTTGCCTCATTGTCTAAATCTTAGAGCACCTTTCTAGTGTGACATTGTCAACTAAACCATCTCCAACATAGAAATATAAAAGTAATCATGTTTTCTGTTTATTGTTTTCTCATCAGTTCTATGCTACTTTTAACTATTGTCTTATAACTCATATATTTTGAGTTGTCTCTATAACCAATTCTAGGCCCAAAATTTGGCACCCAACAATTTATTACCAACAAATGGGACTTTTACACTTTTCCTGATGCAATGCTTCATATAGATTCAAACCTAACCTATAATGATAATTGTTATTATATATATCCCATAAGACTCAAATGTTGATCCAAAACTCCACGAAATTGTAAACACATGCTCACAATATATCTTCAATATTCTCCAACTATCTATCTATTATAGGATGACACACTACACTGAACTTCAAGTCTTCTTCAAGAGTATTGATGTGAATTTGGGATGTTCATTTGATATGAAAGAATTTGGGAGCATGTGTAGTATACTTGCTTCATCTTTATAAACTCTGGCTAAATTAGGTTCATCTTATGATTGCTTAATAGGAAGAAAAATGATAAGACTTTGAGCGTCTATCCACAATCACCCATATCAAGTCAAAACCATTTGGTGAGTTAGGTAAACATAAAAAAAAGCCTATGGTGATGTGATTCCATTCCCATATAGGGATAATATTCTTTTGGTTTGTGATGTTCATCTTTGACTTGTTGACAGACACTACACTTGACTAGATACTCATCTACATCTTTCTTCACTCTTGCACACTAATACCATTGACTTAGGATTATTTACATCTTATTGCTTACGTGCATTGCACAAATGGAATAGTGCACTTTTGCATAATATTATTCAACTTTGTGTCATCTGGTACACAATATATATTTAGTTGAGATAATAAAATATCATATGAATATCTGAATTCTTATCATTTTCCTTCGATCATCTCATGCATAAGATATATAAATTCAATATCCATATGCTAAATCTCCTTAAATTTTATTATAGAAAGTAATAATGACATATATGTTTGTAATCAACCCACCTTGTTCATATACATATAACTCAACATTCATCTATCTCATATGTACCCATTAATCTATTTCTTCACATGCATGATGAACACTTATTGATGATGACAAAGACTTTGATCTTCGAGCACTTTTTTTTTGAGTTAGGAGAGACATTAGTCTTCCCCCTCCCTCAAAGATCATGCCAAAGCCCAGATGACTGCAAGGGTGGTAAATACTATGCGCAACGGGAGGTTCAAACCCGGGTCCACCGGGGAGGACCTACCGTGATCTTCAAGCACTTGCTGCTACATTAGTCTTACCAAGATGATAACGAATGTACCTTTCATAATATGTTGATCAACTCTTACCATATGTGTTGTCTTAGGTACAATATTTTTGAGTGAAGATATACTTGAAACTGTTGTGATATATAAATTGTGGCGTAGGTTCACCATAAAGGCAGTGACACCAAATCTTTAAAGCATATATGACTGTCGCTATCTCAAGACCTTATGCATGATAGTTCTCTGCATTTTTCTTGAGTTGTGTGGATGCATACTCTACTACTTTGATAACTAAACATCCCAAACATCATATAGATGTGTCATATAAAGCAACATATCCTTTTCACTCCAATATTGATGTTGTTGCCATTTTATCTTTCAATGTGTAAAAGCTTTTCTCACATTTTTTTGACCAAACAAAGGTTGCATATTTCCTTGTCAAACATGTTACATATGTTGATATTACACAAAAATTCTTTATAAAACAAAATTTGAAGTGGTAGATATAGCATAAGAAACTCACCTACGGAAAAGTCCCCATATTTTTACCTAAACTACGTACAATAATCATCACCCACAAGTGGAGGGGTCTTATCGTAGTATACTAAGGATCAAACCCAAAGGACATACTTTTAAGAAAAAAATGGTTTTCTAGCCTATTTATGAAAAAATAATTGATGAGGATGACTATTTGAATATTTTTTGATTTTCTTTATTAATTAAGCAAGGAAAATAGATTAAACTAAGAAAGAAATGATTTTTACACTGATATTTTACCAGAAAGATGAGTCACATTCACTATTGTGTAACTGTTCTAAACATTACATCATTCATTCATATGTATATTGGATTAGGGTCAACGATTTCATTTCCGTTCATAGTGTAAAATTCACATTGACTGGTATTGTCGTAGGCTCGATGTCTCATTACCTACATATCCTTAATCTAGCATCCCAGAGAACACCCTTCTGTATTCTCACCTGGGGTTCGGTGATACAATTTCATATTCGAATCCTAGATTTCAAGGTCTTTACATCTAGTATTATAACATTTATACAAGATAGATAATGACTATGCTATAAAAAAAGTATTAAACAACCAGTTATCAATCCAAATGTTCATATAAACAACAATTAACAATGTAGAAAATGAATACAGGCAGTGGGGATAATCCCTTTATCCCAATAGTGGATCTACTATCCAAACATGTTCATAATGCACACATAGAGAGAGAGAAGAAGAATGTCACAGAGAAAGTATAAACATAGATGAGTAGATTAGTGATCTCATCACAACTCCTAAACAATAACTTCAGTCCTCGCTCCAGATCTATGACAGAGCGTGTCTCCATGTCAAGCTGTCAACTTTTGTCTCCAGTTCTCCTTAAAGACATCTAGGGTTTTAGATGAAAGAGAATATATCATGAATCCTTTACCCTATAAGTCTCCCAAGTACTTTTATCAGTCCATAAAATATAGATCTATCTAAATTAATTAATGATTGTTATCTGTTTGATGGGTGTTTTAGGAAACTATAGGAGCAGTCCTATGCTAAAAATGGTTAATAAATATAATCATTGTGTATATAATAGAAATCTATTTTCAATCCAACTTGAATCACTCATCTGTGACACCAGTTGTGGAATCTACAACTTTTTTAGTGCCATGTACATTTTTTACATAGTTACTATGATTTATGCTAGAATTTCCCAATCATCTGACTAGATTTGTGAATAACCAAAAACCTATAATGATATATATATATACTTATTTGTAGATAATTGAATTGTGCATCCAATGGCTCTTAAATCTTCCAATTCCACTAATTTTCTAAAAGTTATGGCCATTTGAGTTACCATCTATACTTTAATGATCCTCACTTCAATTGTCAGAGTTGGGGAGTGAGGATATGCAATTTTGATCATTATCTTGGACTTTTTCATGAAGCGATAATTACTTCTCTCTTCTTCTTGTTTATACCTACAAATATAACATAAAAATTAAATACCAAACATATTTCATAAACTACTTAAAGTATAAAATAAGTAAAATATAAAGCAGAATGCAAGCAAAGTATGCAAACTAAATATAAAATGCAAATAAAATCATGATGAATAGATATTCACATGCTTAAACATTTCTCATCCTCGATTAACACAAAATCCAAAATTTACTTCAAGTAAATACCTTAAACCAACGTACATGCCTCATATTCACATAATATTTGAACCACTACCACTGAGCGCGACCAAGCAACCCTGATTTTTTTTTTCTCTAAAAAATCACATAACAGATTTTCCCATATTCTCCATTCTAGTTTTTCTTTACACAGTTACTTCCATGTCAAAGACATATGGTGTAAAAAAGATACAATATTCTTGATGTTTCATATAATACCGCATATTCCTATGAGATTTTTGTTCAAGAATAATGTTTGGTAGTGAAATCTTATTTTGGGGGTATTTTGCTTTCCTTGGGTGAAAAATAGAGTGAATGTGGGTATGGAAGAAGAATTGCAAATTTGTCCTCTATTCGACTCAAGATTGTTTTTTATTAGTGCAAACATATATATTGTACAACTCTTTTTCTCATTGTTTACATTGACATCTTTTCTTTATTTTTGTCGATACGTACCTATCAGATAGAGAGGGGTATGGAAGAAGAGATTATAGAGGGAGATAAAGGATGTGCCACCCTAAGCTTAGAGCCTGACACACTCTATGGTTTCTTGGGTGAATGGTCAGGTAAGATGGTGATAGAAGAAATGTAGAATAGGACGAAACTTGTACATATCTTATATTAGAATTCAAAGCATATGGAAAATCTTACACAACAATTCAATTACATCATATTAAATGCAAAATTAAGACAATTCTACAAGCATGTTATGTATATCAGTAAATATACATATTTTATTTGATTCCGCTCATTAACATACGACTTGCCATTATTTCTAGGGAACATGATACTTATATATATTGACTACAAAGGGTATTTGTAACCAATGACATATTTTCACAGATATAATTAACATCAATGACTTACTTCAAACAAGGAGGTTGTATGCCAAATTCTATATATAATGCAACATGAATGTAAACTAATCCAACTAGATAATAGATTCAACTAACATTGCATGAACTATGAACTGAAATAAGAATAGTTTAAGCTACATGCAATGCAAGTAAACATAATGCAATGGATGGATGCAAAGCTTAAAAGTACTGAAATAAAACAAAAAATAAAAGAAATAGGTGTGTGGAAAGGAGTAATACCACCCACCCTCCACTCTGAGCTGGTGTATGGATGGATCATGCTATAAAGTAAGTATTAAATAGTCAATTATTAATCTAGATATTCATACAAATAATAATTCTACTTCCTTTGTTGTTCCAAGGGGCCTTGTACATATGACTTTCATGTATTTTATATTTCCTATACTACTATAATTTGTTTTGTAGAAGTTTCACTTTAAAGAAAAACTCCCTATTTCATGTACATATTAGATCTTTCTTACTATGAAATACTTTGTAAATGCTTTGTCTCTTGTTGGGACTCTGTTCTCACTCTCGTGGCTTTCCACCTTTTTAGGTACTCATCATCTAACGCGGGGTTTCTAGTTAGGAGACACCTTGTACATAGTAGTAGTGAACTAGTGTGGGATTGTAGCCTATGGTGTGTCTGTGTCTCAGAGGTTCCTATACACTTAAACTCCAGACATGTTATTTTACATGATGATGATCTAGGACTCGATTCTTTTCCATATGTCTTGTATCTATTCTACATGTAGTTATGAACAAGCATAATCTTTAGGGTAAAAAATTTTATGACATTGGTAACATATAAGAAATGATGTATATATACTTGAAGATATAAAAAAAATATGTGCCTTATCTATGTTGTGCATGTGTATCTTACTAGAAACTTTTATTTTACCATTTCTGTGCTTTCTTGGTTGAATGGTATTAGTTAAGTTTGATTCATCTTTTTCATTATGGATTCTTTAACTTTTTTGCCTACTCACACTTGAGGTTATGTTATTCATTGATCCTAGGGTTGGGTGACACAATTAATAAATTGTATTGGATAATTGATTTTATGTAATTTCTATTCATTTGATGCATTCATAGTTACCTCATATGTTTAATATTGACATGTTTTGATATGTCTTTATTTTGTGACAATCTTCAAGTGGAAAGTGCCCTATCAATGAGGCAACAAGATCTTAATTTTTAACAGGTGCTTGCACTATAGTAATTTAGATTAGTCATATAGTCACCAAACACTCAGGTCATAACATTGTGCAACAAGTTCATATTTTTCTAGGGTTGTGTTTATACATATAGATTCACCACAACAAAACTTCCTATTGTTTAGGGCCACAAGTATGACCAATACATGTGAAGCCTTGATGAGTACATGTTGGTGAGGGTCATATATGAGGTTTGACCATTGCAACCCGAGGGGATGTTTATTTTACATAACCTTAGTCATTTCCAACTTGTGAGAAATAAGTTTTAAAAGCCTTAGTATGTGTTTAATAGCCGTATAGTTTTTAAAACAACATCAATTACAGTAATTGTGAATTACGATTGGCCAAAGTTTATTTCATAGAGCATGCCATATCAGGAAAAAAGTCAGCAAGAATCCTAAAGTGGAACTTGTTCCTCAACTAGAGAAGACAAAGACTCCTACCAAAGTTAGAAGCTTTCTAGGGTGATTTGTTGATGAATGTTTATTCATCATTTTTTAGTTGCATTTTAGATTTAACATTACATATTTTATTTGCATCCTACTCCATATTTTACTTATTTTATGATTTGAGTAGTTTATGCAATTTGTTTGGTATTAAATATATTTTTGTTGTTTTATTTTTAGGCTGATAAGATAAGAAGACAAAAATAATTATTCCTTCATGAAAAGCCTAGGAGCATGATCAAAGATCACATATCCTCACTCCCCAACTCCAAAAATTTAAGTAATGGTCATTAAAGTATACATAGTCACTCAAATGACCATTGCTTTTGTGTATACACTCAGGATTGGATGATTTAAAAGTCTATGGATGCACAATTCAACTATCTATAGGATGGTAAGACAATTTACAAGTTTCAATAAAAATCACACATTCTCTAAATGAAATATATCTGACACTAAAATAGATGCATATTCTACATACAAGTTAGTAATGAATGATTCAAATTATGTATGAAAGATAACTTGATGATATACATAATGGAAATATATACTAACTACTTTGGATTGGGTGACCAATCCTACAGTCACTTAAAACACTTGTGATGGAAATTTGTAGCATAGTTGTTGGATTAATTTGGATGGATCCCATATTTTACAGACAGATACAAAAGTGCTTGGGGAACTTCCAGAACAAAGGATTCATAACCTATACTCTCCCATTAGAAATCCTATCTTTTGCCAAGGAGAGATGGATATAAAAGGTGATGAATTGACAAGGAAACACTCCACCGTAGACCTGGACTGGGGACTGGAGTTATCGTTTGAGAGTTGTGAGGATACCACTAATCTTCCCTCTATACTTCTACTTTCTCCATGAGCTTCTTACTCTCTCTATTTTCATATTATAAATATGTTCAAAGAGATTTTTGGGACAAGGAGATTAGCCCCACTACATATATTTAGTTTCTAGATTTTTAAAGGATGTAGAATAAAGAAGTAGTAAGAGAATTACACAAGTTTTAAGGACCCTGACCTTCATTTAGGGCTTACCCTATTTGCTTTGCTTAATCCTGGTGCTTTGGTGCTTGCTAATCACCTTTAGTGGTGATTAGGGTTTGGTTGTGCTTTGTTGAGAGTTGGAGGGGCTGCTTGCAAATAGCCCAAGTTTAGGGTTTTGTAGGCAAGTTTGCCACCTTGTAAGGTGTTCCTCCCTCTCTTTCCTTCCTCTTATATAGAGAGGTAGGCTTGGACTCGTTGCTTGAGTTCTTTTGGGCCTTGTTGAGCTTGTTGGGCCTTGAGGTGCCTTGCTTTGCTTAGGGTTGAGCCTTGTATCGGCCAAGTGTGGATCTGTATCGGCCAAGAAGTGTGTCGCCCATGGCAATGGAGTGTGTCGCCCAAGGAGCAACATGTTGTGTCGCCCATGATGCTTGACCTAGCCTTGACCTTGTTTAGTGGACACTTGGAAGATATCTTGGACATGTGTATGGAGCTTGCTAGAGTGGTGGCTCGTGCACTAGGACAAGTGTCCCTAGGCAAGTGACACCTTGCTTGAACCAACCTTGTTTTATCCTCCCTTTCCTTCTATATAGGCGGTCCCTTCCTTAGCTTAAGGACCCTTTGATCCCTCTCCACCTTGTTGCACGACACAACCCCTCTACCTTGCTAGTGGTGGCCGATATCCCCTTGAAGAAGAAGAGTGGTGGCCGATACACCCTTGGAGGAGCAAGCTTGGTGGCTGACACACCCTCGGAGGAGCAAGTGGTGGCCGATAGCCTTGGAGTCTCCATCTTCCTTGCTTGGAGCTTGGAGCTTGAAGTTTCCTAAGGCGGGTTGCATAACTTCTAACCCTAATTACATTATCTCTTGCTATGATCTTGCTTACATGTTAGTAGCTAGTTTCTTGCTTAGTATCCATGTTGGCCGATCCTTATGATCTAGGGTTTGTGGGTGAGCAATACTCCTTTCTCCCCTTGGTCTAGAGGAGTGAGTTTGAGCTTCTAGTGTCATGAACAACACCCCTTTTTCTTAGTAAATTGAGGTGAGCTTGTGTTCTAGTTTCTTAAGCAACACTCTCCTCTCACCATGGGCTAGAAGGTGAGCTCAGTTGGTGATGACTCTTTCTAGGGTTTCTCCTTATGACCCGTTTGGTGATAGAAGAAGTGCAACACCCCTCTTTCTTAGTTGATTGAGGTGAGCCTCTTCTTGATCCACTAGGGTTTCGGGTGTCCTTGGGCTTGAGGTGGAAGATGACCTTGCGAGTGTACCTTGGACGACATGAGCATAGGGTGAGTGCTGCCCGACAGACCTCTTGGGCATTATACTATGCTAGTTTTGGACGATATCTTGATTCTTGTATCTGTTTGTGGCAGACGACACCTTCCTTTGGTTTGGTCTTGGACGAAACACTTGAGGTGGTGACAGGCGTCACACCATTACTCTGCCTTGTGTCGGCCGATAGGCCATAAGCTAATAGGTTGGACGATAGGCCCGTTTGTTGGTTGCTTGAGATTAGAACACCTGACCTATACATAGCTGGTGGGTGTGGCTGGTGGACCTGTGACGGGCGTCACTTTAGCCTTGTGTGTCGCCCGACATGCTCCGTGTGATGGGCGTTGAAGCTGGTATGCCCGACACAGCGTCGTGGGTATGGCTGAGTATGTCGGCCGTCATGAGATGAGCTTTAGGGCTGAGCCTTAGGTGAGGGTATGATGCCCGACACAATCTATTAGTGAGGGCTTATGTTACTTCTTGTAAGGGTTCCATTTGTCATGAATATCCGATGAGTTGTCTTTACTTTTGTTAATCCATGTTGACTCGTTGCATGATAATGTTCTTTATGATAAAGCTTGTTCATCTAAACTTAATATGGTTATACACACGAGGGTGAGCACCTTATTTGTCTTATTATGATAAGAGCAATAATGAGTATGCATTAGGGTTTGCTTAGTGATATGGCTTATACATGAGATTATGAGATGAGGCATGATTATGAAAAGGATACAACCACTAATGTTATTATGTGTTAATAATACGCTTAACCCTAAATGTCACCCTGTGTTGATAATATAAGTCTCTAAGTTATTCATGATGATTATTGAATGATGCTAACCATGCAGGTAATGCATAGCCAAATGAAAGGATATGAGGAATGATTATATGTGAAACATGTTCTCCTGCGGGTTAACTCGAAGCACATATTTTTGAATATGCGAGGTAAGAGTGCAACTACAGTTGTAGACTCTAGGGTACGGTGTTCAGGCCCATAGCCCAGTTGTGATGAAGAGCATTGTGAACAGGCCCATGGCTCATGATATGTGATATGAGGAGCATGAATGCGTTCATGGCTCAGAGCACGGTGAACAGGCTCGTGGCTTAGTTTTACTAGTGCCGAGACCTGTACCGAGGTGGGCTAGGTAGAGGGTAGCGTGTGGAGCTGACCCTGTGGATAAGACCACTTCAGCATGAGACTGTGGTCCTGCTTATGTTGTACTCATGCACTGACCATGATGCGGAGAACGTTGTGGAGTCCGACTCTTCCATTGACCTTATATGGCACCGGCTTCGGCTTTGCAGTCGAAGGTTGGATTTGAGCGGTACAGCTCACTTCCTCAGGGCATAATAATAATATGTAATTTAGCTGAATAGTATTACTGCTTAAGACAAACACAAAACATTGGTTGAGGCCTTGTTTGTGTAGTTAATTCCATCATATATTGTAGTTGCTTATATGTTTCTCATATGTGGTAAATCTTGTATATCTTGTCTTGATTATCATGTCCCATAAAGAAATACTTGGGTATATGCCTTTCATATATCTGGTAAGCTTGCTAGCTTGAACAACTTTACTTCTTTAACTGCTCTTGTTATACTTCTCATCAGTTACCTGCTTTATCTCTATACCTGAGGTTTTGTAGTTTTGGCGGGGAGTTATGTTTCCCGCTGGGACAATGTTCAATTGTCTCACTCTGCTGAGTTACACCCTTTTTAGGTGGTCAAGCTAGACGTGGTGGTGGTCGCGAAGTTGCAGCCGAGCAGCAAGAAGAGCAGTAGAAGGCAAGCTTTGGATGTGCTGCTGTTTTGGATGTTCTTGCTGTAGAGTCTAGAGTCATCCCTGTACTCTCACGTCCTTGGTGATGTTTTGACGTTGTTTCACGATGTACAGTTGTAGATGCTTTTGTATATCCTGCTATTGGCCGGATGCGAGCCTCTATATGTATGAACAGGTGATGAACTCATGATATGACGGGACAACTGTTACTCTAAGTTGTGGACATGTATCCAGGCTTGAATGAATGTATATAACCTTTTTTCTTGCAGGATGTGGACTGGAATGTAATAGTTTCTCAGTTTATCAACTTTCTCAAATCGGTTTTAATTAACCCGCGTTTTCGATAATCTGTGGTTATGGTGATTTCCGCACGTTTTCGCGTAACACCTCGCTGTCTGTGTGATAGTGGGATGTGTTGCCACAAGTTTTGGTATCAGAGCTTTAGGTTCACTGAGTCTACAGGGATCTAGGACTAGGTTGTGTTTGTTCTTATAAGTTTTCCAGATTTTCTCACAGTAATCTTTTGCCTCAGCGGAAGAAAAGCCAAGATGTCTGGAAACCATGAAGAACATGCTGATGAGCACAGTGATGCTGCATCAGTTGATGGATCTTTTGAGCAGGCACATGGAGATCGGGTGCCTGAGGTCCCCCAACCTAACCCAGCCATTCTTGAACATCCTGCCTACCAATAGCTTATGGGGAAGATGATGGCCATGATGAATCTCATGGTTGAGCGATTGCCAGTGCCTCCTCCGCGAGCACAGGCTCCCCATGGAGAAGCATCGGGTATTGGGAAGACCTTCGAGCGGCTTCGCCAAGTCGGTGTTGGTATGTATGCCCTGAGAGCCAATCATGGGATGATTGGTGGGATACATTAAGATTGATTTGATATACATCAAAGGCAAGCTTCCAATTCTTTCTGGTTCAGTCATATGAGATAGTGATAGAACAGATTGAATGTCTAGAGAATGATAGTACTCAATGACGTATGCCTTCAGGTTCATGACCTGAACGATGAGATCATACATATGCTAAGAGTTTGTACATTCTTGTTATGTCCCTAGATGGATGTCATTGTGGAAGGTAGATAGACAACAATGACACACAAGACTAGATTGTGGTGTTGGTTGATGATGGAATCTCATTAGTCATGATATAGAGATATCAAACCAAACACATAGGTACTTGTTAGAGAACAAGTGTACCAGACAGACCCACCGTGAGTTTGACACATGGAACCATGAGATGGTAGTCACAGTCAGTACTCACAGTGATGGTGGTGAGTGTGATTCTTAGACCTGAAATCACTGCACTCAACACATGTCGTTGGGCACACTTTGACATCATCAAACGCAGTCCTGAAACATGGGTTGTTATAAAGGTGATGATTGGGTGGCTTTGACACATGGGGCTTTTGAGGGGTGAGTGATAGATATGGGATTTGTCCCTCCTGAGGGAGTTTGATATCCAAGGCCACTTGATGAGTAGGATTGAGATAGGCATGCACACACATGTGTGAATCAATATGTGATATTGATGTCATACATATCTCATTCAATATGCTCTGAGATCAAGAAAGTGAATGAACGTTGACAGGATGACTGTTCCATGCCTCGAGTTCATTCGGGATACCAGTGACAAAGGAATTATACATTCATTGTAACACCATTCACGGATTGTAGGATGAAAGTTGTTCTCCAACTTTCTACTTTCACTTGGTTAGCAATGATGTGTGACTAGGCACCGCTCTTTGCTTGTGAAGTCATAAGTGTTATGGACTTTCACTGCCAATGTGAAATGGACCTGCAGGGTCACACACATAGGATTTAACCTGGAAGAGGAGTTTGTCCACAAGCAACATTTAGATTGATTACTAAAGAAGTTTAGCAGTTCAATTAAACATTCAATCAGTCGATGGCTCAATATCATATGGTTCAAGGTGTTGGACGCATTGATTGGAGTATCAGATTGATTGAAATCGCAATTGACTGATTTTGCCCAACCTGTGCTCCCAACCGATCGGCTCAAGTGTTGAACCGGTTGGCTGAGGTTACTGAACCGGTCGGCTGGAGTGTCCAACCGATCGGCTCATGACTAGGTTGAAATGACCGGTTCAAGGGTTGAACCGATCGACTCAACTGGTGCAACCGACCAGTCGGGAAAGTCATGTCGGCAAGAATTTTCCTTTGGTTTCAAATTGCCCAATTAGATCGGGAATAATATTGGTATTCGATACCAATTGGGAAAGAAAAAAGGAAAGTCTTTTTGAGCCGGATTAGGACCATGAACCGATCGGTTCAGGGAACCAACCGATCGGTTGGAGTGCCCCAAACGGTCGGCTCAGGTCCAACCGATCGGCTCAAGGGCCGAACCGATTGGTTCAGTTGTGAACCGATCATTTCAGGTTGCGAACCAGTTGCTTTTTGTGGAAAATCTCGAACCCTTCTACTCCTGCTTTAGTCCCGCATTGCCCGGGATGGAGAACCCTGTCCCATGACCCTCCTATATATATAGAGGTATTGGGGTTTCTCAAAGAACAACTCAGTGCAACCAGTTGCTCTGCAAGTTGTCGTTCTCTCTGGTTTTGGTAACCGAGAGAGAGCCCGAGCAAGTGCTTCTCGCAAAAGGGAGGTGCAGCAAGGGAAGGACAACTGCAGTTGCAACTGGAGGCAGGAGAGTGTGTTGGCGACTAGTACGTCAATAGGAGGGTGCGACTCCTTCCACTTCCTTGTGGGACAAGGAGTGTGGAGTTCCAGGTGGTCCGTGTGGACTACTACAGAGGCGGGAGGACACTGCCGCTTAGGAGGACAACTGTCATCCGACAGTCTGGTAGGAGGAGTCATCAGTCCCGGTGCGACCAGGAGCTGCACAGACGCCGTCCAAGACCGGTGCTGAAGACCGCGAACTGTGCGAGGTATTGTCGCCGAGCAAGCCTCGGGATAAGGTATGATTCCACAAACCATCCTTTCCTAATATATAGACATTGACGCATTTCCTCGGTATGGGTTTGGGGAGAAAATTTTTGTTTCCGCTGCCTTCTCTGTCTCCCCTAAAACCCAACAGTCGGGGCTTCGGATTATGTTGGAACGGCTGATCTAGCAGATGCGGATCTGTGGCTGACAAGTCTTGTGAAGGCTTTTCGGATCCTCGACATCCCCGAAGCAGACAAAGTAAAGCACACTGTCTACCTTCTAAAAGGTTGTGTTGGTCACTGGTGGACCATTGAGGAAGAGAAGCGACCCAGTGAGGTGATCTGTTGGGAGGTTTTCAGGCGCGAGTTCGTTACCAGATACTTTCCCAAGAAATATCTGGATGAGAAGATCAGTCAGTTTGAGAGCTTGCAATAAGGAATGATGAACATCACCGAGTACGAGGCCAAGTTCATGGATCTGTTGAGGTTTTGTCTTCACATGGTAGTGACAGATGAGGAGCGGATCAGACATTTCGAGAAGGGTCTGAGTGCTGAGCTGACGACACCGGTTTCTGCGTTGGAGAACCGGGAGCGGTTTGCTACATTTGTGGAATCTGTCCGGAGGATTGAACGATCAGTAAGGGAGAAGAGAGAGTCTATGGCTAAGAAGAGACCTACTCAGTTCCAGGGGCAAAGGTTTGGTGGCTTCAAGAAGCCCAGGTTTTCAACACCGTCTGTGATGAGAAGTTCTGGTGGACCATCTCAGTGGTCTCCAAGTAGAGGAAGAGGTTATGTTTCTTCACCATCTAAGGCACACAGTACAACTTCCGTGGCAGTGACAGGGCCATCTAGGCCACAGGTTGATGATAGAGCATGCCATCAGTGTGGTCAGATCAGGCATATGAGGTTCAACTGCCTGAATAGAGATGTTGAAGTAACGCAACAGTCGAGGCAGAGTCATCAAGGATCCGATCGGCAGTAGCCTCGTGGTAGCAGAGGACAAGGACGCGGTCAAGCGTCTCAGGCTGGATCGTCTTCTCAAGGAAGCAGAGGTCGTGGACATCAAGCAACGACTCAATTCTATGCCATGAGTCAGCCGGAGGCGATAGTCAACCAGTGAGTAGTGACAGGTCAGATGGAGTTATTTAATTTTGATATGTCTTCTTCTTGCTTTATATCTGTTCTGGTTGACCCAGGTAATACACACTCTTTTATCGCCTATAGTATGCTTGAGAACTGTCGTTTACCTGTTAGTCGTAAAAAGGATAGTTTGTTGTTAGAAACCCCTCTTGATGGTTCTTCGTTGCTTCGTGAAGAGTGTCTATCTTGTGTCTTGTCTTTCTCGGGACACCACATTCGAGTGGATCTTATACCACTTGATATGCATGGGTTTCATGTTATCCTTGGGATGGATACCTTAGAGAGGTATAAGGTTGTTTTAGACTGCGGTACCAAGTAGGCGGTGTTTGATGATGCTGGAGAGAAGTGGATCTTCCAAGGAGATAGGAAGATTCTTCCGACGTGTCTGGTATCAGCTATGGTGGCAGATAGGTTGCTACGACAGGGATGTGAGGCGTTCTTAGCTCATGTGGTAGATACCTTTGTAGCTACCAAGGCGAAAAGTCTTAGCCTTGAAGAAGTGCTAGTTATCTGAGAGTTTGCCGATGTGTTTCCTGAGGAGTTTCCTGGTGTTCATCCACCCCGAGAGATTGATTTTAAGATCAATCTGGTCCCAGGAATGGAGCCAGTTGCACATACACCGTATAGGATGGCTCCGGTGGAGATGGAAGAGCTTAAGAAGCAGTTGCAAGAGTTGTTGGACAAATGTTTCATCCGACCGAGCACATCACCTTGGGGTGCTCCAGTGTTGTTTGTTAAGAAGAAGGACGGTTCAATGCGGTTGTGTATAGACTATCGAAAGTTGAACAAGGTCACGATCAAGAAAAAGTACCCGTTACCGAGGATAGATGATCTGTTTGATAAGTTGCGTGGTGCTACAGTGTTTTCAAAGATCAATCTACGATCCAGATATCATCAGTTAAGGATAAAGGTGAATGACATACCAAAGTCAGCTTTTCGGATGAGGTATGGTCATTTTGAGTTCGTGGTTATGCCGTTTGGGTTAACCCATGCACCTGCTGCTTTTATGGACCTGATGAACTGAGTGTTCCGCCCATTCTTAGATCAGTTTGTTGTAGTCTTTATAGATGACATCTTGATCTATAGTCGGGACAGGCAAGAGCATGAGCAACATCTTCATCGAGCGTTGACTCTTCTTCACCAACATCAGTTGTATGCCAAGTTCAGTAAGTGTGAGTTCTGGTTGGAGGAAGTGACTTTCTTGGGTCATGTGATATCTGCTGAAGGAGTCAAAGTAGACCCAAAGAAGGTGGAATCCATTGCAGATTGGGAACAACCAAAGACACCGACAGAAGTTCGCAGTTTTCTGGGTTTAGCAGGGTACTACCGGAGGTTTATTAAGGACTTCAGTATGATCGCGTTGCCAATGACGAAGTTGACCAGGAAGGATGAACCTTTTGTTTGGGATGATCAATGTCAACAAGCTTTCTAGAGTTTGAAGGAGAAACTGACCAATGCTCCAGTATTGATCCTGCCAGAGCCTGGGAAGGGCTACGTGGTTTTCTGTGATGCTTCTAAGAAAGGCTTAGGTTGTGTGCTGATGCAGGAGGATCATGTGGTTTCTTTTGCTTCACGACAGCTTAAGAAACACGAGGAGAACTATCCGACTCATGACTTGGAGCTGGCAGCAGTGATTCATGCGTTAAACATTTAGAGACACTATCTTTATGGGGAAGTGTGTCAGATCTTTACAGACCATAAGAACCTGAAGTACATCTTTACGCAGCAAGAGTTGAACATGCGACAACGACGATGGATGGAGTTGATCAACGACTATGACTGCACTATCGAGTATCATCCTGGTAAGGTGAATGTGGTAGCTGATGCGCTTAGCAGAAAGTCTTCTTTTTCTTCCAAGAAGGCACAGTTGAGTTCCCTGGTACGCCATAGGCGGGATATGTTTGTCTCTTTGCCGTAGATGAACGTGCAGATGGAGGTTTCCTCATTAGCTGGACTTCTAGCACATATGCAAGTCAAGCCTACGTTGAGACAGTAGATCAAGGATGCACAACAGATAGATGATGCAGTACAGTTGATCAGATCTGAGTTCGGCAGCGAAAAGCGTGAAGGGTTCCATGAGTCTGAGGATGGGCTAGTTTGCTATCATGAGAGGATGGTGGTTCCAGATGCTGATGATCTGAGGAAGTTGGTGCTCGAGGAAGCACATATGTCGATGTATGCTATGCATCCAGGTGTCACCAAGATGTATCATAGTCTGAAAGACTTGTATTGGAGGCCCGGTTTGAAGAAAGATGTCATTGAGTTCGTAGCAAGATGTGCGGTTTTCCAGCAAGTGAAGGCTGGACATCAGAAGCTGGTAGGTACGTTGCAACCTTTGCCGATACCGCAGTGGAAATGGGATCATATAACCATGGATTTCATTGTTGGTCTACCCAAGACAACTAGGAATCATGATTCCATTTGGGTGATAATGGACAGATTGACGAAGTCTGCCCATTTCCTACCAGTGAAGACGACATATACAGCTGAGAAGCTCGATCGAGTGTATGTGGACGAGATAGTACATTTTCATGGTGTACCAACAACGATAGTTTCTGACAGAGGTCCTCACTTCATGAGTCATTTCTGGGAACAGATGCACAAAGTGTTGGGGACACAGTTGAGGTTCAGTACCGCCTTCCATCCACAGACAGATGGACAGTCTGAGAGGACTATTCAGATTCTGGAAGATCTCCTTCGAGCTTGTGTTTTGCAGTTCCTAGGTAGTTGGGATGTGCATCTGAGTTTGATAGAGTTTTCTTATAACAACAATTATCAGCGGAGCATTCACATGGATCCTTATGAGGCTTTGTATGGGAGGAAGTGTAGATCTCCTTTGTGTTGGTATGAGTCTGGTAAGTATCAGTTGTTGGGTCCTGAGTTAGTGCAGCAAACAACAGAAAAGATCAAAGTGATACAACAACAGTTGAAAGTGGCACAGGACAGACAGAAGTCTTATGCAGACAATCGCCGACGACCTTTGGAGTTCCAAGCAGGAGACAAGGTATATCTTAAATTCTCGCCATGGAAAGGTGTGCTGAGGTTTGGCCAGAAGGGTAAGTTGGCACCCAGGTATATGGGGCCTTACTCAGTTATAGCACGTGTTGGTAAGGTAGCTTATGAGATAGAGTTACCTCTAGAGTTGCATAGGTTACATCCAGTGTTCCATGTCAGTATGCTGAAGAGAAGCCATCCAGATTCAGGAATAGTGATACAGCCGGTTGAGGTTGAGCTGGATGAAGATGTGACCTACGAAGAAGGTCCTGTGGCAATTCTTGACCGAAGGGTTAAGAAGCTAAAGAGGAAGGACCTGGTTCTTGTGAAGGTTCTTTGGCATCATCGTGGCGTTGAAGAAGCCACGTGGGAGCTTGAGGAAGAGATGAGGAGGAAGTACCCCTCGCTTTTCTCTTCAGATTTCGGGGACGAAATCCCTTAAAGGGGGTTAGCTTGTAAGGACCTTGACCTTCGTTTAGGGCTTACCCTGTTTGCTTTGCTTAATCCTAGTGCTTTGGTGCTTGCTAATCACCTTTAGTGGTGATTAGGGTTTGGTTGTGCTTTGTTGAGAGTTGGAGGGGCTGCTTGCAAATAGCCCAAGTTTAGGGTTTTGTAGGCAAGTTTGCCACCTTGTAAGGTGTTCCTCCATCTCTTTGCTTCCTCTTATATAGAGAGGTAGGCTTGGGCTCGTTGCTTGAGTTCGTTTGGGCCTTGTTGAGCTTGTTGGGCCTTGAGGTGCCTTGCTTTGCTTAGGGTTGAGCCTTGTATCGGCCAAGTGTGGATGTGTATCAGCCAAGAAGTGTGTCGCCCATGGCAATGGAGTGTGTCGCCCAAGGAGCAACATGTTGTGTCGCCCATGATGCTTGACCTAGCCTTGACCTTGTTTAGTGGACACTTGGAACATATCTTGGACATGTGTATGGAGCTTTCTAGAGTGGTGGCTCGTGCACTAGGGCAAGTGTCCCTTGGCAAGTTACACCTTGCTTGAACCAACCTTGTTTTCTCCTCTCTTTCCTTCTATATAGGCGGTCCCTTCCTTAGCTTAAGGACCCTTTGATCCCTCTCCACCTTGTTGCACGACACAACCCCTCTACCTTGCTAGTGGTGGCCGATATCCCCTTGAAGAAGAAGAGTGGTGGCCGATACACCCTTGGAGGAGCAAGCTTGGTGGCCAACACACCCTCGGAGGAGAAAGTGGTGACCGATAGCCTTGGAGTCTCCATCTTCCTTGCTTGGAGCTTGGAGCTTGAAGTTGCCTAAGGCGGGTTGCGTAACTTCTAACCCTAATTACATTATCTCTTGCTATGATCTTGTTTACATGTTAGTATCTAGTTTCTTGCTTAGTATCCATGTTGGCCGATCCTTATGATCTAGGGTTTGTGGGTGAGCAATACTCCTTTCTCCCCTTGGTCTAGAGGAGTGAGTTTGAGCTTCTAGTGTCATGAACAACACCCCTCTTTCTTAGTTGATTGAGGTGAGCTTGTGTTCTAGTTGCTTAAGAAACACTCTCCTCTCACCATGGGCTAGAAGGTGAGCTCGGTTGGTGGTGACTCTTTCTAGGGTTTCTCCTTGTGACCCGTTTGGTGATAGAAGAAGTGCAACACCCCTCTTTCTTAGTTGATTGAGGTGAGCCTCTTCTTGATCCACTAGGGTTTTGGGTGTCCTTGGGCTTGAGGTGGAAGATGACCTTGTGAGTGTACCTTGGACGACATGAGCATAGGGTGAGTGCTGCCCGACAGCCCTCTTGGGCATTATGCTATGCTAGTTTTGGACGATATCTTGATTCTTGTATCTGTTTGTGGCAGACGACACCTTCCTTTGGTTTGGTCTTGGACGACACACTTGAGGTGGTGACAGGCATCACACCATTACTCTACCTTGTGTCGGCCGATAGGCCATAAGCTAATAGGTTGGACGATAGGCCCATTTGTTGGTTGCTTGAGTTTATAACACCTGACCTATACATAGCTGGTGGGCATGGCTGGTGGACCTGTGACGGGCGTCACTTTAGCCTTGTATGTCACCCGACATGCTCCGTGTGACGGGCGTTGAAGCTGGTATACCCGACGCAGCGTCGTGGGTATGGCTGAGTATGTCGGCCGTCATGAGATGAGCTTCGGGGCTGAGCCTTAGGTGAGGGTATGATGCTTGACACAATCTTTTAGTGAGGGCTTATGTTACTTCTTGTGAGGGTTCCATTTGTCATGAATAGCCGATGAGTTGTCTTTACTTTTGTTAATCCATGTTGACTCGTTGCATGATAATGTTCTTTATGATAAAGCTTGTTCATCTAAACTTAATATGGTTATACACACGAGGGTGAGCACCTTGTTTGTCTTATTATGATAAGAGCAATAATGAGTATGCATTAGGGTTTGCTTAGTGATATGTCTTATACATGAGATTATGAGATGAGGCATGATTATGAAAAGGATACAACCACTAATGTTATTATGTGTTAATAATACGCTTAACCCTAAATGTCACCCTGTGTTGATAATATAAGTCTCTAAGTTATTCATGATGATTATTGAATGATGCTAACCATGCAAGTAATGCATATCCAAATGAAAGGCTATGAGGAATGATTATATGTGAACAATGAGATGACAGGTACATTATGAATGAAGTTCCATGATGATGATATAGGCCTTGAGAGGCAGTGACACTATGTGATGTGGGATTGAGATCCCATGGTATGTGATGATCCTTGAGATGGATCCGGATGATTGGCAAGAGGCCAAGTGATAACATGTGATGTGGGATCCTTGTGATGGATCAATATGATGCGAATTGTAGTAAAAACATAATGTTGAGTTTATGTTGTTTATTTCCTTTTATAGCTTGCATGTTATACAACTTGGTTGAATCTTGCAATCCATCTAAAAGATACTAATTAATCACAGTAAAATCTATCATGTAGTTGCCCTGGCCATAGATCCATCATCGTCAGAATTTGGTGATGGTGAAACGGGTTCTCCTGTGGGTTAACCCGGAGCGCATATTTTTGAATATGCGAGGTTTCTCCTAGCCTAAAAGTAAGGAGGTAAGAGTGCAACTACGGTTGTAGACTCCAGGGTGCGGTGTTCAGGCCCGTAGCCCAGTTGTGATGAAGAGCATGGTGAACAGGCCCATGGCTCAGGATATGTGATATGAGGAGCATGAATGCGTTCATGGCTCAGAGCACGGTGAACATGCCCGTGGCTCAGTTTTACTAGCGCCGAGACCTGTACCGAGGTGGGCTAGGCAGAGGGTAGCCTGTGGAGCTGGCCCTGTGGCTAAGACCACTTCAGCATGAGACTGCGGTCTTGCTTATGTTGTACTCATGCACTGACCATGATGCGGAGAAGGTTGTGGAGTCCGACTCTTCCATTGACCTTGTATAGCACCGTCTTGGACTTCGCAGCCGAAGGTTAGATTTGAGCGGTACAGCTCACTTCCTCAGGGCATAATAATAATACGTAATTCAGCCGAATAGTATTACTGCTTAAGACAAACACGCAACATTGGTTAAGGCCTTGTTTGTGTAGTGAATTCCATCATATCTTGCAATTGCTTATATGTTTCTCATATGTGGTAAATCTTGTATATCTTGTCTTGATTATCATGTCCCATAAAGAAATACTTGAGTATATGCCTTTCATATATCTGGTAAGCTTGCTAGCTTGAACAACTTTACTTCATTAACTGCTCTTGTTATACTTCTCATCAGTTACCTACTTTATCTCTATACCTGAGGTTTTGTAGTTTTGGCGGGGAGTTATGTTTCCCGCTGGGACAATGTTCAATTGTCTCACTCCGCTGAGTTACACCCTTTTTAGGTGGTCAAGCTAGACGTAGTGGTGGTCGCGGAGTTGCAGCCGAGCAGCAAGAAGAGTAGTAGAAGGCAAGCTTTGGATGTGCTGCTGTTTTGGATGTTCTTGCTGTAGAGTCTAGAGTCATCCCTGTACTCTCAGGTCCTTGACGATGTTTTGACTTTGTTTCATGATGTACAACTGTAGATGTTTTTGTATATCCTGCTATTGGCCGGATGCGGGCCTCTATATGTATGAACAGGTGATGAACTCATGATATGACAGGACAACTGTTACTCTAAGTTGTGGACATGTATCCAGGCTTGAATGAATGTATATAACCAATTTTCTTGCAGGATGTGGACTGGAATGTAATAGTTTCTCAGTTTATCAGCTTTCCGCAATCAGTTTTAATTAACCCACGTTTTTGATAATCTGTGGTTATGGTGATTTCCACACGTTTTTGCGTAACACCTCGCTGTCTGTGTGATAGTGGGATGTGTTGCCACACAATTAAATATACATGACATTATTACACATTTTATGATTGATCCCTAAGTATCCCAAATAACTAGCTAGTGATTTTGAAGTACCCTATCCCATGATACATGATAGTAGGAATACTCACTCTCACTAATATTGTCACACCATGTTAGGTTCAAGTATAAAAAGTAGGAACTCATCATCATGAAATTGACATAAAATGTCAAGATCATCTTTGGTATTCTGGTCATGAAATCTATCATGTTACATAAGTAATATTTCCTTTTAACATCCCATTACATTTTATCAATCATATTGACATGTATACCATATTAGAATAGAGATATATCCTCGACAACACTCATTTATGCCGGTGAATTTAGGACACTAAAGGGACCATACCTCAAATGGAATTTTGATAACCCACAAATACTCACAACTCAGAGTACCTCTCACTATCCCTGTATCGATGTAAGGATACCCATTTGCTTCTCTAACTTCCAAACACTAGGAAGTTATACAATCACAAGTCAAATGCATAATTTAGGGTCTCTTCAAGTCTATTTATTCATATTTTCCTGAACAAGAGCATAGAATTCATAACAATATGCCACTTTATGAACAACTAAAGCGTAATGTATCACAAAATCCAAACTCATATCTCACATTTAGAAACATAAGTATCAATATTCCAAATTCGGACATACATAGTAAGTATTTCAAAATGGACTCACAATCTATTTATAAAAGATGGAATGACATCTAATAGAAGTAATCAATTAACGCGGAAAGGATTAATAAGATGTTCCATCATATGTGTCCAATATGTAAAAAGTAGTGGAAGGGCCTAAATCAAAACTTGAAGGCAATTTGCATTTAATGATTATATCTTTCAACAATATGGTCAGAAAAATTAATCATCCTTTTTGTTCAATAGTATCAAGGTGTAGTAACTTAGGTGATATCTTGATATCCTTGAGTTTAAGCCCAAATTACCACCAAAACCCTGTCTATATCTTATGTGTCATGCATTTAGTGAAGTATGATATCTAGGAATTGCATCATTATGATTAATATGCAGTGACCAAATCACTCACCTTAAGTGAAGAGAGCATCTCTAGCAAGTGAATGCACAAATCCTAGATCTAAAGCTTCATCAAACACCAAGAAAACATCCACTCTTGAAAGATGTAGATCCAATTAGGACAAAGAAGGAGAAAAGGAGAGACTTTTAGGTAAGGAGAAGGGGTTCTACCCTAGAATATGAAGTAATTGGTTCAATAGGGTATATAGGAAAGAATAATTTAGGAAAGATGAGAAAAAGAGAGGAAAGTTACATGGATTTGAGATAAACTAGCTTAGTATTGTGACTCCACATTTTAATCTTTAAGAAACTTAAGAATGCACCAATATGAAAGATTTATTCCACCAAAAACTCCTTCGTCTAGATCTAGTAGCATAGTTCCATATCTAAATATGTAAAAAGACTATAGGGTTAAATGAGACTAGACTTGGATGTAATATAATTGCATTTTATCCACTAGATAGGATATTTTGACTCTCACTTAGACCCAAAAAGGAAAACTAGTTAAGCACCTAAAAAATCATCATTAACCTATCTAGACCTATCAAACTGGGTCAAAATCCGCGGGCACCCATGGGTCGACCCGTTTAAGTCGGGTTTTGGTGATGGAATTTTCCACCCGCTGGAAATTACCCTAACCCAAACCCACCCGTTTATTTAACGGGTTTCGCAGGTGGCCCATGGGCACCCATGGGTGACCTGCTAAATTATTGATCATATAAAAATAAATATAATGATCTACTATTGCTTATTATGTATATGATGATCTACTACTACCTATTATTTTCTAAGGAGTTTCAGTACAAACTAGAACTTGCCCAATACGATTTGATATCAAAGAAGGAGATATGGGTAAGAACAAATCCATGTATTCTACACTATCTAATTGGTCTATAAAACTTATTATGGAGTTAAAGTATAAAGTGAATAACTCTAGTTTGTCGATCATGATCATACATTCAAGAATTTTAATTATAGATCTAATGATTTTGTCTTAAAAGGTATGTGATTACATGATTGTAAAATCTTAACAACATACTTATTTATTTGATAGCAATAATGTATGGTAGTTGGCTTCTTTTGTGCTATATTTCATTTAAAAGCACTAGATAATGTTCTTCTTTTATCGTTTGAGTAGTAACTTGGAAAATATTTTTTTATTGAACACATATTATATGGGCACCTGCGGGTGACCCGTAACCCGCTGGGTTGGGTTTGGATTTTTCTTTCACAGACTCTTGTTTATAATTGCATCTTTTTGACCCGCGCCTGCGAGACCCAAACCCACAATGACCCAACCCAAACCCAACCCACCCACCCATTTGATAGGTCTAAACCTATCCCAACATGCATTAGACTACCTTGGCACACATCAACATGAACACTTGTTTGAAGCGGTCCAAAAAAGTCTAGACTACCACTCAACACTCTAAACAACTCTTGGCTCTCATCAATATAAAGGGTCCATAATGATTCTACTCACTGATGAATGCATATTCATCGTAGTTTTAGTTGCATTCTTAGCTTTGCATTTATATTTTCCATTTTTCTTTAGAATTAGCTTCCATTTTGTTTTCCTTAATTTTATATTAATTTGTTGATTTTTTATGGTATGCTCATGCTTCAATCCATTCACACCAGCTTAGGATGGTGGTCTCTCTAATTGATTGACGGTTGTACAAAAAACTTTTATATTGGATATCATTTTCACTGATCTCCCCTAATAAATGACTTCATTAACACATGCCCATCAAACTAAGACAATAGACCCCAGATTGCATCTGTATGAATTGTCATCGGTTTACATCATCTAATATTTCAATCAATCATCAACTGATGGAACCCCCACCGACATCAAATAGCAACTAACAATTGATGAAAGACTTCTTCCTCAACAGACGAGATGTTAGAACGCTCATCTACATATAAAATTCTAGTGGTCATCTACTAATGAAGTTTTTGACTCTTCAGTTAATGATGCCGAATGCTAAAACTTTTGTGCTTTATCTACCATTCAGAATCATGCATTGCACAACCGACAAGGACAAGACCGATGATGTCCCTACACTCATCAACTAGTGAGAGTTTTGGGTGCTTATCAATCGATGAAGTTTGAGCATTGATGGGAATTATGGGCATCACTAGACCCCTCGTCTTGCTCCCAGGTTTGTCTGTGTATATATGGAAGATGACACCATTACTCTGGGTAGTTTAGAAGTGGAAAATCCTAACTCCAGGCTATATATACAAGTTCTTGTGTCATCACCTTGAGGCCTCTAGGCAACCAAACTCTATACTCAACATCCATCTACATGTCCAATGGTTGATCGAGCACATTAATCGATGACACCTCAACCTACACCAAGTCTCTAAGGTCTTGCCTTTCAATATTAGTATCCATTAACCATACATATCCTTGGGATCTTCCAAAAAAATATTCCAAACAAAATAAGAAACTCAACTTTTAGCATCTTTGACACCTAGCTAGCCAAAAATAAGGGAAAGATGAGGTAGATTAGGATTCTTTTGATTAGGATTCTTTTGATCAAATTTAATGAAGTTGAACCATGGTAGAGGAATGTGAAGAACTAGGCATTAAAAGAATTGAGCAAAAAAATAAAAGGAGGCAACCCACAATTTCTCCAAATAGGGTTGATTATAAAATGATCATAGCAATTGTTAAAATGCACAACCCAAATCCATGTTTAGCACCTTTGGTTCCATGAATGTAAATGATCATATTGCCACACATGTAGTGTATATATGGTTCAATATAGGTTCTTGGGGAAAGACAACTCAATTCTTTTCTAATGTATTGCTTTGACATGCAAATGTCAATCGGCTTATTGGAAGTTGGATGTCTTGTCACACAAGTTGACAATATCTATATGGTCAGTGGAACATCCACAAGTCCACTAGATCTCAATCAACTAGCATTAACATGATTTTGTCTACGAAGTTTGTCAAATTCTTCAAAGTCCAGTTGAGTTATCATATCCTGGGGTGCATAGGTGGGTTGACTTACCAACACAAAATCTAGAATAAGTTGATTGACTTATCAGAATTTAGTTTGACTTGTCGCACTAAAATACTCGTAGGTCAATCAAACCATCCCACCAGCTTCATCAACTAGATTCCATTTGCATGTCGACTGACCTCTATACAAAATGACGACTTTCCATGCTATACATGAAAAACCACAACTTCTCACTTCATATCAAACCTAAATAGATTCTTACCCTCCATAGACATATTTTGGGTTACTTCTACTCTTAAAGCAACTCTAGAAAATTCCTCATATCAACAACTAAAAGTATGTCACATCACACATCACACATCAAACATCACTAAGAACATCAAACAACCCATTTAAATCCATATATCTTAACATATAATCAATTTAGTGCTTTTATCATACAAAAACCTCATACTATAGAATATAACATATCTAGCTAAAACTGATTATCAATATAGAAGCATGCATAACACTGAACTAGTGTTAACATCCATCAAGTCGACATCATCTAAAGTTACCACATATACTTATTATTGGCTTTTAGGGTTTCTTCTAACATCACAAAAATAACATCATACAAGATTAGGTATTAGGGTTTCTTGTAACAATGGAACATAACACAAAAGAGTTTGCATCACTTATAGAATATTATGAAATAATGCATGGATAATAGGAAAAAAATATGAAGTTAAAGTGCACCATCTTCTGATCCCAGATCGGGTCCTTCCGCAATGATTTTCAGCCCTCCAAGTGAGAATCTTCACCTCAAAAGCTATTAGATAGAACTCAATTAATGTTAACAAACCAATTGTCAAAATTTGTATCATATCGTTGGTAAGTCAGAAACTAGCACATCAAGGCCTATTTTCACCTTTGTAGCAAGGGGAGATGTACATAATGGATGGAAGAATGCGTTGTGGCCGTGGTAATGGCTAATCATCACTGCAAGTGGACATGCATGATATCATTACACTTAGATGCGTTTGGATAGGGATTTCAATTGAACTGGATTGGATTAGTGGCTATCTTTTTTCACCATGTATGCGCTACTTATGATTAAATCTAGATAACAAAATATAGATTTAATTTAATTAAATCTGGACTAACGATTCAGTTCGAGATTTCATAATCCAACTGTTCAGACTAACTCAATTCAAGGCCCGACATGATTTTGAAATCGCAGTCCTGATTAAACTCTGCTTTATATGCTATTTTTTTTAAAATAAAACACTAATAACCATACCAATTACTGTTCGAGAGTTGTCATTTTGGCAGGACGTATAGCTATTAGGCTTCGATGAGAGGGTATAGCATCTTTGACTTTTATGGAGGATGAAGTGATATGCCTGATGTTGTCCAATATGAAGGCTTATCCCTTGCTAAAGCTCCTGTTTGGTTCGGGACTGGCCTGACTTAAGCCTGCCTGGCTTGGACGGGGTTAGGCCTGCTGGAGTCTGATTCTGTTTGGCAAACCAGTCTGATTCTGTTTGGCAAACCAATCTCATTCTGGGGGGCTGGACTCGTTTCAGACTCGTTTCAAGCTGATTCTATTTGGCTGTGCAGGCTGGGTTTAGTCTGATT
This sequence comes from Alisma plantago-aquatica, assembly GCA_963693085.1. Taxonomy (NCBI): domain Eukaryota; kingdom Viridiplantae; phylum Streptophyta; class Magnoliopsida; order Alismatales; family Alismataceae; genus Alisma; species Alisma plantago-aquatica. The sequence continues at coordinate 1,173,567,657 of OY856412.1, forward strand.
CTGTTTGGCAACTGTAGGCAGGATTAGCTGAATCTGTCCTATTCTCGCAGAACTGTTGCTAGAAATGTGACTTTGTGACGCCGTTTAAACAGAAGTTTTTAAACTGAAAAAAGTAACCGAATAATAACTTAATTTTTTTCAATATCACTTTGTTTTAAGAACTCTCATTTTGTTGTTGAGATGTGAGTCAGGTGTGTTACCCTTTTGTGGGGTGTTTGTGTGGGTGTTTTGGTTGTTTCCTTGAGGTTGAATATGCCTAACATGCTATGTTTAATACCCCAAGATATGAGGTAACCCCGTCAGACCAACAAACACGTTCTAAAAAGAGCCAAACAGCCCAACAAAACGTTCCAAAAATAGCCAAACATGAACATCATTTTTAAAGTAAAGCATATTCATCTACTGAAGACTAAATATAAATTTCCTTAGTGGGCAGGCACCCATAACAAGCCTGTAATGTATATAAACATCATAAAGATAATAAATAAAACAAAAAACTAAATATTGTTTGATCCAACTGATTGAACATCAGTTTCATCATCACTAGACGAGATCAAGACTGGTGCTTGGTGGCAATCTCTGACAAACAAGGCATCCGCCGAGTCCGAAGTAGATGATATGTAACCATCTGGTCTCGGGAAAATAAGCCTTAGCAAATCAGAGTTGTCACCTTCAAAATAAATCCATAACAAAAAACATGTAGGACGACTGTCGTCCTTGGGTTTGGGTTGTAGGGTCACGGTCCAGGCTGGTGTGGCTCTGAGGCTGTGTAACATTTCCGTCCAACCTTCATCTATGATTAAATATTTACTTTTCTTGTTCCATTTACTTTCTTCAGGTGCAGACCACCTGATCTGTACGTCAAAACTGATTCTCCCTACCTCCACCATTGCATAGCCAGGACTTATCATGTATGGCTCGCACCTCCAGGTAAGGGGAAGGGGGACGCGTCTCATGAACTCCCTGTTTGAGAGATCGTACTCCTTCACAGGGAAACGAGATCCCATGCTGCCTGTAATAAACAAGAAGAACAACAACAACAAGAACATAAGAAGAAGAACAGAAGAAGAAAAATAACAAGATAAGAAGAACAAAATTTAAAATAAGATAAGAAGAACAAAAACAAAAACAAGAACAATAATAACTCTTATGTTCACCTAAGTTCACTACTATCATGTATTAGGTTTATTATCATTTTATGATTTTGCCTCCATCGAACCCTCTGTCGTATACACTCCATCAACACACCTTCGTATACACTCCATCATATCATGCTCCGAACAACACACAAAATGAGGAGGCGTCGAATGACTAAGCATATTAGTTAATATGTAAGTTCCAAACAACAGAACATTGAATATCCTTTTTTTAAAAACAATCAACAACACTTAACACAGCAACTTCCAAACAACAACACTAAAATGGAAAATCGATGACGCGAATGAAAGGTATGGCCGGCATTCCACGTTACGGCGTCGTCGGGGGTGAAGGAGTGTCCAACAGAAGCCTATATTGGTCCTCCAGTTCTTCTACGTAGCGTTCTAGATACTCATGCTCATACTTTTTTTTGGTGTAAACATCATGGTGGTTGTGATGAATTTCAACAAAATCTTTAAAGTTCATTGTCTGACCCCACAATGACTTGCACTCTAGCGTGAGTAACGCAATCTCTGCTTTCAGAGAATCAATTGTAGGACTGCGATCGATTGCCCAGCGAAAGTAACTGCATCGATCTTTTCCCTAAAAAATATTATGAAGTTTACGTTAATGACAATGAATGTGTAACGTACACAGTGGCTACATAATATGTGTACAAGCGCACCTCGCGAGAAGGACATATGTAATACATTTCACCTGGTCTTTCACTGAGAATTCCAAAGTCATACAACCCTGCATCGTCAGTGTTAAGTCGCAAGCCTGCCTCTAACCCACAGTCACACCGCACAACTTCAGTTGTATTAATAGACATCTACACCATGCATTCGAATCAGTCAAACGATTTATGGCAATGGAGTTAGATTGAAAATCAAAACAATAACATACAAGCCAGACCTCATAATAATTGTTAAATCTATTACAGATAAACTTATGTTATGAATGTTGGACAGACATCATTGATGTTATACATCTATGATGTATTGTAACCGTCCTCATTGGAAGTGTTGTCGTCGCTAGTTATGTGAAGACGTTGGCGAAGATATTGGGACCGCGATCGTAGTTCGGTAATTTCTACTTGTAGCCTATCAGTGTCTGCTCTGCTGGAACAGACAAAGGCACACTGGGAAGACCATAGTTGACGTTCACTGCGTACATATGCAAGTTGTGAAAGCATTGCAGCCCTAACGGCGGTTAGTGTGGCAATTGTGGGTACAACCCGTTGCGCGGGCAACCTCATATGACATCTATTTTGATTTTGAAGACTACCGCACGTAAAATATGGCATGTGTGGGTTCTTGTCTTCAAAACGTCCGTTTTGTGCATCCTTGGCATCCATGTAAACGCGTACAGTGGATTGAAGGCCGCATTGACAACAAGGCATTCCGTTCTCCATTTGAAGACAACCTATATTGACACAATGTGTTGATTCTGATCAGGTTCGAAATAAACAATTCGGAAATCAATCTATTACAGATACTCTACTAACGAGTTTCCCAAATGAGATTAGCAATGGATTCACGTAACACTTCGCCCTCCCTTGAATCGGCCTGAGTTGAACCTTGACCTGAACTGGGGGGAACTGCGCCTGGGGGAATGGCAGACGATGAATTCTCATCTGGGAGTTCATCCATTATGGTGTCGCCGTCATTTTGCCGTCGGATGAAATTGTGTAGGATACAACAAGCAAGTACGATGCGACACTGCGAATGAATAGGATATGTCGGCCCCTTCTTAAGGTATGCAAACCGTCTCTTCAGCACCCCAAATGCTCTTTCTACAATATTACGTAGTTGAGCATGTCTGTGGTTGAACATCTCTTTCTTGCTGGTGTAGGCATGTCTGTTTCCTCGGTACTCAGCAATATGGTATGCTGTGTTGCGATAGGGTGCAACAAATTCACGAGTGTTGGCATACCCTGCATCTACCAGGTAAAACTTCCCCGGCGGAACTGTAAACCCGCTATGGTTCCTTGCCGATTGCAGGACCCTTTGGTCGGCAGCCGACCCCTCCCACCCAGTGAGGACATATGTAAAATTCATGGAGAAGTCTACTACAGCCATGACATTGAGAGAGACATTCCCTTTTCTGTTACGGTATCGATTTTGTTTGTCTCTGCTGACCAAGACAGGGATGTGTGTTCCGTCAATAGCCCCTATGGCATTCTATACACCAAAATAATGTTGTAAACATACACAATGTTTGAAAAAAAATTACATTTATTAGGGGGTTAACTATTACCTTGAAGTATGGGTAGAACCTTGCGTTATGTAAAATGCGAGTATGTGTTGATGTGCATGTAGTTGCGGTTTGCATGACAATGTATTCACGGGTCAACGCACAAACAGCATCCAACACTTCGTTGAACTTTCTGCTAATGGTCTCACCGGAGTGAATGTAGTCCTCCGCCAAAGCACGATTTGTTTGTCCATGGCCAACCATCTGCAGGAAATAGCATACGGCCTCAACTGAGCTGACGCCTCTAGTACCTCGCAACAAGCCACGACTCTCAAGCTTGTCGACAATGGTCATTATAGTTTGTGGACGCATCCGGTATAGGTCATAAGCCCTTTGTTCGTGACCGGTCAATATTTCTAAAACCTTTATGTGGCCACTCCTGATGCTAACTGACCTAGGGATACGAGGTGGTGTGGAGGCATCAACGTCTACTGCGTCCATGATTGAGTATGCAATAGAGTCGGCAATTAAATCACCAACGTGAATCACTGGCCACAACAAGGAATCTAATAAAAGGTTGTTGAGCATGTCTTCTGATTGCGGTTGGTCATTGCTAGACATGATGCCTACATGTATAATGCAAACAACTACATAATAATTGCTACAACATAAGACAATCCAATTAACGTGCGAAAAATAAATTATTACAACACTCAATCAAATGAAATTGTACGGATATGTAATGTGTGTGCGGAAAGTAAATTATTACAACAGTCAATGAAATATAAATGTTTGGACGGAAAATAATTAACTTCAAATGCATACAAAATAACCCCTGCAATTATGTTCCCGATGGGCCAGCATCACTGGATGAAGGAAACCACATCGGTGGCACGCCTGGGAAGTTGGGTGGCGGGATAAATGGTGGCTGAGACGATGTGCCTGGGAAGTTGGGTGAAGAGGAAGACGACATAAATGGTGGCTGAGACGATGTGCCTGGGAAGTTGGGTGAAGAGGAAGACGACATAAATGGTGGCGGAGACGGGAAATAATATGAAGGCATTGGAGGTACAGATGTGGCAAAACCGAATTGTGACCTTTGACAAAGGTCGTTTAACCACAAGGTTATCTTTGAAGGGGTGTTTTGGAGGCCAAGGTAGATGTTGCGGTTGGTAGAGTCCTTGATGGCGTTCACAAGTGTAGTAAAAATGGAGGTGGGGGCATCGGGGAAATTGGCATTAAAATGTTGTAAAATATTTGACAACTCTTCCTTTTCATAGGATTTGGTCATCATGGATGTCCCTAACTCGTGAACCTTTGTGTAAACCTGTGTGAACTCAGCCAGAACTTCATTGGAAAGACTACATCTCTCTTGCGACGTTGATTGGCGTTTCCTGCGCGTATGGGTAGAATGACTCCTGCCCCCAACTGACGGGTTATCCGTTCGCACAGGCCGCGCGCTTTCACCCTCACTTTGCCCGGTAGTTGCGGGTACGCTACGCTCGTCTGTTGCCGAGTGTGTGTACATGGGTGTATCAGGCGCGCCTAGGTCGACACTTACATCATCCTCAGACGCAACATCTGCATGAATCTGAGTGTCCGTCGAAGACATTGCATGGTGTCCTCTAGCAATGTTCCTCCCCGCCATTAGCTCTATGTCGTAGTAGTGGGGAAACGGGCGCCTGAGCAACCTTGTCAGGTCCCTGTCTGCCTACGCTTAAAAAAAAATGTGGTTGGCGATAATCATGTTTATATGTTTACATTTATTAGGATAAAAGTTATGTATAGTGTGCGTACCGCAATGGCCTCTTTCCACTCAGGGGTGTCCGGTACAATGGGCTTGTGTCGGAGTTCATCCCATCCAACGCCACTCTTGTTGGTCAAACCCTTCAAATGGACGTAGTCCCTTTTAAGGTTCTTCCAGCGACATCTTATTTGGTCTAACTTAAACACGACGGCAACCCTATTATTGACATCAGAAGTTATTTCCCTCCAAGAGTCCCTAGTAAAATTACCATCAATACACCTGCCTAGGTCATATTGTCTACGCAATGCTGTCACCACAGCGACATCATACTCGCTTGTCCATACCATACGGTTGTTAGGGTCGACGGGAGGCATACTCGTGTAGTTGCTGCAATATTTGATGACATAATCAGTGTAAATGTTTAATTAAATTCAGTCACAACAGAAACCATTTATGTTTAATCAATACACAAACTGCATTGATTAACACCGAAAAACAAATAATGAAACACCAACGAGCATATAGGCAAGTTACAAATTATTATTGGCCCCAAGTTTTAGTTAAACAAGTTTTAAATCTGCCGTTATTTCCCCTATTAACCTAACCTAGACCTCACACTGATTTAGTTAAACAAGTTTTAAATCTGCTGTTATTTCCCCTATTACCCTAACCTAGACCTCACACTGATTTAGTTTCACACTGATTTAGATAAACAAGTTTTGAATCTGCTGTTATTTCCCCCATTAACTGATATTGGAGGATTAATAATGGTTACTCTAAATACAACATAGAGAGGAAAGTAAAACCAATGAAAGCTGAAATCCATAACTGAAATCAATGAATGATATTTCCCAGAATACCAATTTCTATATCCAATTTCCAGATTTATGAAAGCCATAGCTGCTTCTATTATGATATCATAATAGTATCACAAAAAACATAACATCAAAATACAGAACATTAAAACAGAACAAATATTAGGCAGAGCAGCAGCAGTAGCAAAGACATTGCCATTAAAACAGAACAAATACAGAACATTAAAACAGAACAAATATTAGGCAGAGCAGCAGCAGCAGCAAAATGATATTTCCCAATGCTGCTTTTAAATCTGCTGTTGTTTTAAACCCTATTAACCTATGACTGACTCATTTGGCAGAGCAGCAGCAAAGACATTGCCATTAGAAGAACTGAAAGATGAGTTATAAATGTTGTTGTCCTCTTCAGGAATAGTGTGCACAATATTATAAGTGGATGATGATGATGGATTATCAGCAGTAGCAAAAAGAAATTCACAAAAAGTAGATAAATCACAAAAAGTAGATAAATCACGCAAGCAGGGAAAGCAAAGACAACCAAAGCTTCTTAGAGACACATAATTAGGTGTTTTGTTATATAGGGTAGCCAGTGGAGACTTGTATTCTCTATTTTTAGAGGGCAGACAGTTTAAATGAGAAACAATCAAATTAGTAGCATTTAATTCTTCAGTCTTTCCAATTGATTATCCAATTGCATATAAATGTTGGCAAGGATCTTCTTTATTTTATTCAGATAGAAGTAGGCTTTCAATATGGTTATAGAGCTTAGGAGAAGAGATAAAAACTCACCTAAGATTCCAAGCACCTTAAAAATGTCTCATATAATCTAAATTTCTACAAATCCAACCAAACCACGAGGATTGTATCCATTTCTTGCTCTTTTCAAAGAAGAAACCCTAGAAAAGGAGAATAAAAGATTCCAGTACTAGTAAGCACAGAAGATCCCTAACACTTGCTTTGAGTATTTGCAGATGGAATATGCATCAAAGATCCAAGAGCAGCTGCTACTTGTAGCTCAGTATGTGACTGACTAGAGTTAGGATTGTTAGAAGACAGATTGATGAGAAGGTTTGGCGAGGTAGTGTTATCATCAGAGGTAGTAGAAGGATCTGAGGCATGTTGGAGTTAGTAGAAATCTCCCCACCATTGTCAGTAACACATGCCTTCTCACCAGAGGTTAGAGAAATGCTATCAGTAATATCTTTAGCTGACTCATATATGACTGACTCATTTGGCAGAGCAGCATCAAAGACATTGCCATTAGAAGAACTGAAAGATGAGTTATAAATGTTGTTGTCCTCTTCAGGAATAGTGTGCACAATATTATAAGTCGATGATGATGATGGATTATCATCAGTAGCAAAAAGAAATTCACAAAAAAGTTGATAAATCACAAGTAGGAATTTGAGATGACACTCTATTTTTGTAGGGAAACATATGTGACAATCCCTCCCAAATATGCCAAGTAAATCCTAGGTCAATACGATCAAATGAAATTGGATTAAATCCTAGGTCAAACAATATTCAAATCTTTCTCCAATTAATTGGAGGGTCAAACATAGGCCAAATGAGCTCAAATTTCACCCATAGGTTAATGACGTGCACTAAAACATAATTAATTAATTAATTTTGTCTTTTAACCCACCATCACTCCTAATTAAACAAAACACATTCAAATCTTTTCCAATTTAATTGGGGGATCAAACAAGGTCATAATGGGTTCAAATTTGAACCATAGGTACATTAGAGGGTCTAGAATATTCTCATACAATTGGATTTTATGCTTGTACTCGTTTTAGGCCTAAAATAACAAAAACCCTTATGTGTACTTAATTGACCATGATAAAAGCAAATAAAGCAATTAATTCTTCAAATAAGAATTACAAAATATGAAAATGTGCACTTCAACATAATTTCTTTTCAACTAACAATATGGAGGCCATTAATCAAGAAGTTAAACATGTAAATCAGTAATAATCATATGAGAGAAAAATTTGGACATTAAAACATTTATTCCCATTTTTCTTCAACAAAAGGGCATAGATATACATGAAGACATTTTCTTTAAATAAAACAAGTATAATAGGGCAATTGAACACAATAAGTGATTTTGCAAAACTAATTATGGGAAAATTGCATTTGAGTCCTCAACAATTATCTAAATTATCTAAATTGCATAAAAAGATTGGGATGTTACAATACTACCCACCTTAAATAAGATTGGGAAATTTTGCATAAAAAGATTTGAGTCCTCTACTTCTATTTCTACATCCTAGGGTGACTTGCATGAATCCTTATTGTTGCCTTAGTGGTCATCTATTTCTTGCTCTGATGCCATTAATGTAACACCCCTCCCTAGGGTTTCTTACGAAACCAGAGGAAGCACAGCCTAATCCCCAACATTATCCATAATGTGGGGTACTTGGCATATTTGGGAGGGATTGTCACATACATGACCTCATAACAAGAAACAAATAACACTTGGCAGTATGTGACTGACTAGAGTTAGGATTGTTAGAAGACAGATTGATGAGAAGGATATTTTTGTAGGGAAACATATCTTCATTGAAAACAACATGTCGGGAAAAGTAAATTCTCCCACATGAGATGTGCAAACAACGATATCCTTTGTAAGCTTTGATGTATCCCAGAAAAACACAAGGCAGAGACCTTGGTTCAAGTTTATGCTTATTATAATCACGCAAGCAGGGAAAGCAAAGACAACCAAAGCTTCTTAGAGACACATAATTAGGTGTTTTGTTATATAGGGTAGCCAGTGGAGACTTGTATTCTCTATTTTTAGAGGGCAGACAGTTTATAATATGAACAACAGAGGAAAAAGCTTCAACCCAAAAGAATGTAGGTACACCACTATCGAACAGCATGGTCAAGCCAATTTCAACAATATGACAGTGCTTTCTTTCAACCAAACCAACTTAAGCATGTGTGTGAGGACAAGCTAGTTGATGGACAATACCTTCTGCTAACACAAACTCCTGCATTGCATGATTAACAAACTCACCACCACCATCAGTAACCACAACCTGAACTTTCATAGCAAATGGTCGAGCAACCATTTTACAGAAGAAAACAAACTATGGAAAGAAATCTGACTTTACAGAGGATAGAACCAGCAAAATCCAGACCATTCATCGACAAAAAGAGCATAGTACAGAAACCCATCTAGAATATTCTCTTGTAGCCGATCTCTTGTACAAAAACCCATTTAGTACAGAAGAAGCTCGCCCAAAAACCAGAAATCTCTTGTCCATCGACAAAAAGAGCATAGTACAGAAACCCATTTAGTACAAAAACCAGAAATCTCTTGTCCAAACGGTACTTGACATATATTATGGTTTTTAGAGTAAGGTAGCCGATGGCTTTTGCCAAGCATACAACAACTATTGCAGAAATGAAGAGATTTATTACAACTAAAGCACCGTCTACCCTAATTTGTGACAAACCTGATGAGAAGGGGGCGAGAACGAAGACAGAGTGTGGAAGCGGAGGTCTGGGCAGGGCCGCCGGAGCCGCCGGAGCACGATTGAGGAGCACAACTCAGCAACAGACGACCACCAGCTTCTGTGAACAGCTCCTCCAAAAGGCGTATGTGGAAGTGAACAACCTCGCAGCAGAAGGAGAGGAATAAGAAGGCACACGGACTAGGGTTTCTTCTTGCCTTGGACGAGCTAGGGTTCCTTCTGTGCGTCGACAAGACAATTCAATGTCAAAGCAGGTAGTACAAAATACCAGGGTAGGGCATGGGTACCTTGCTTTCGAGGGAGCTAGCCGCCCAGGTAGACCGGCGTTGGTAGGCGGCAGCATTGATGATGGTCCACGCTTCTCCACGGGTCGACTGGTGCACTTCATCTGCGACCTCGAGCAGCTTTCGCTTTTACTTCTCACGGACAAACAGTAGTGAAGATGCGCCGAGAGAAGATGGGCGAGAGCTCGTCTGGTGAGGGGGAGAGGGAGGGTTGCGGGGTTGCGAGGGGAGGGTTGCGGGGTTGCGAGGGACCAGGGAGGGTTGTCGGGCAAACCGGATTGGAAATCCCAATCCTGCCTCGACGGGGATTGACTTAAACCTGATATTGGGATTCCGTTAGGCCAAAACGGGGCTCAGACTGGTCCGCTAGCCAAACACATTTGTTGTCCAAGCCGGACCGGATTGGGCCGCCGTGGAGCAAAACGACAGCGCCCAATCCCGGTCCAGGCCGGAACCAAACAGGGACAAAGAGTTTGGGTTTACTGACTGAGGATGAAATGAATGGAGCTCTCCCCACTGAAAAGGAGAACAAGTCTTTGTCAATTGTCAGGCCGGCAAGCGCGACGGCGGGGAGTCGTCGTCGTATTTAATGGAAGGGCGCGCAGGGGCGGTTTGAGGGGCCGGGCCAACTGGTCACCAGGTTGAGTGTTTAATGTTATTGTATATATCAAGTAGCTTTTCCGAAAGTGGCTTAGGCGACGAAATTTGGACTTGTAGATTTGTCTTGTACGTAAAGATGGTGACAGCTACAGTTATAGCTAATAGTGATTGCTTACATATGTATATGTAGTTGCATTTCTTTTTGCTTTCCACGTCCGTCGGACCCTGTATGATTTGTTATCTTAATGCACTTTTTGGCTAGTCTGGATGCTTTATAATAACTTAAAATACCGTAGTAGCGATCCATCACTTTCCTGGGAACTATACGTCTTTAAGTAAACTTGAAGATGCTCCTGGTGTCATCCATTCATTCAATAAAGCAACGATGGATCATTGTAACTGAAACACCGCCCTTTGTTTGGTTTAGTGGTTTCATTTGCAACTGTCTTGACTCTTGATCTGTCGAAGGGAGCAAATTTAGAATACCAGGAAAGTGTCTTCTGTGTTTGAGTGAACGCTGGAGACGTGGCACCAGAATTAATGTGCTGCTTCAATAAGGGGATGATGGGCAGAACTACAGTAGCTAAGTGCTGTTCCAAACAGTAAAGGACAGGAAACTGTGGCGTCAGTTTAGGTTGCATATGCTCTATAGGGACGGCAAGTTATTGATGAGATTGGGTTTCCTTTACACTATGTTTAGTAGTTAGAGAAGGGAAAGAAAAGGGAGGAGAGTTGACATGCAATAAGAGTGATCATAAGTCAATTTAAATTGATTTACCAGTAAAATTAAACCGAACCATATGCATCGATTCGTAAAAGAATAAACTGAAGCTAGCAATTAACTAGTCCAAAATTAGAACTAAAATCCAAAATGAACTAGTTTATAATGTGACTTGGTTTCTGTTGATACCTCATGCTTGTTCACTCAACATGAATTCATGATAAATATTAATTCTTCTGACTAATGATAGAGTTCATTTCATATTTTCACATTATTTATATTTTTATTTTATCATTTTTCATATTTTTTCACATTTTATCTTTTTATACAATTTTTATATTGTTGGCCCCTTGTCACCTTTTTTTCACATTTTCCACATTTTTTCCGTCTATTTAGTCCACTATTTTTATCCACTTTTATCCATTGTAGGGATTCTGTAAAGAAAATCTATTGTCAAGACTTAAGTATAATTTGTACATCAATTTCGCTTTTATAAGTCTTTTAAGGAACTTACCCAATTGAATTATTCTGAACTAAATATTTCTTTTCCCCAAAAATAATTCAATTGCCTTTATTTTCACATGAATACATATCATTTGAATAATAGTGAAGGATTATCCTCAAAGAATGTTTTTTATTTCTCTTCTTCATTATTTTATTGACTTATACTCCGAATCCTCCTTATCTATGATTTTTTCCAGTACATTTTTGATATATCCATAAAATTAAGAAATCAACTTTATATAGTCTAAGCCATTCCGTGGATCGGAGCAATCAACCGATGCCTGATGCTTGTCATTACACACCAAATCAATAAGCTGGAAATCCTAGAATTTAACCTTTTTAATGGTATTAAATTGTTGCAAGCAACAAGAAATTCAATATAGAGAGGTTACGGTCCCAAAGAATGACATTTTTAAGCATTAATGCCAAACCAATTGCTAAGAATAAAAAGTGAATTTCAGATTGGGAGTGGTTGATTAAAAACTGAAGAGGAAATAAAAATGTGCAGAAATAAAACTAGATGATCAAATGATAAAAGATAATGGGGGTCCGGGAATCATCACCATAGACCACATCCTTACATTGACTAATTTAACTCCTCAATTTGAGTGATTAAATCAGGACCATTTGGATTGATGTCTTTTTGGAGAACCAATCTCCCAAGGGTCAAACTTCTCTCTACCTGGGGTCTCACTGATTGAGGATCCTCATCCAACTGTTCAATAAGTTCATGTCTGGGATCTCATTAAGGAAATATGTGATTTCCATTCCGACGTCTGAGCTCATGGGTCTGGGTCTCATCACCATAATCTATAACAAAGGAGATAAACTAAATAGAAAGACCATATTATGGATCTGGGGTCTCATCACAAGATTATGGGTTCATTCTTGTAAGGATCTAAGGTTTCATTTTCCCACAAAAATAAAATCAAACTAAACATAAACAAGTGCAAGATCGAAAGGATAGAAAGATCATAATCTCGATCCTGGGGGTATCATCATGGGATTATAGGTTCATTCTTGGGGGGATCCAGGGTCTCATCATGCCGCAAGAACATAATCTAATTAGCCAAAGTTCAAGTGCAAAAATAGTTGGAAAATATTCATTCACTAAAACATTGGAGTCAATATACAATTAATATAAAGAATGGACTATGGGGTTACCCCCATGTCCCAATAGGGAACTACTCTGACATAGTGATAAAAATAAGAACAATATTAGAGTATAGAAAAATATATCCTCTAGTTTTTGGAGTCCCCCTCCTTTAATAGGGGGAAAGGAGGGAGAAAAACCCTAGAAAGAAGGTTACTGGTGGAAACCGGTGGCCTAATTTGGGACACTGGTCGATTGACTGGGAATCTAGTCCTTTGACTGGTATTAATTTGTTGCTTTAGCCCAAATTCAAGTCAGTACAACTTTGACTATGATAATGTACTTCTTATTTCAGGGGTTTGACTGTTTCTTTACTGGCGATTCGACCGACTGGGGATGTCGTTTGATTGATTGATCTTTATATGTTTACTTTGACCTAGCTGTTTCATATGAAGTAATGAGCTTTTTAAAATCCTAATTTTATTAGGTATTTAATTACATTCTTTCCTCCACATAAAATCATATGACATTGGCCAAATTTCCTTTGTGCTTGGTAAAAGGAGTAAAATTTGACAATATTAATTGTTTTCCCCAAATGGAGAAATTTATTGAATTACCTTTCTTTAACATTCGACCATTTGAATATCTTCGATGTAGATTTCTTCTATGTACGAGTTGGTTATCCAGAGAGACAGCAAGGGCATCCACTAATATATTTTTCCTACAGGTGATGAAATTCTATTTCAAATTATATTAGAACATTAATTTCTGCCCCTAGGATGCAAAAGATATGATCATTTTGGTGTGAGATATATCATAAACTATCTAAAAATATGTAGGCAAGTCAATCGGCTAGAAAGCCAGTCTAAAATATGTTTTTCCATGTAGAAAATTAAATTCCCTTTCCAACACACACTTGTTCATTAAATTCTATTATGGGATGCAAAAGATATGACCATTTTGGTGCGGGGTATATATATTAGGACCCTACAAAGTTGCACAAACACCTTCTTAGAGTATTTTTGAGAGATATTGATCTTTGAAGTGATTGGAACATTTTTCATAAAATCCCAAAAAATTAATAAAACTTTAATTAAAGAAGAAAATCCAAATATAATACAATTAATTCTAAAAATTAAGGAATATTTAACAAAACATTCTAAGAATCGATCTAAAACATACAAATAAAATGGATAAATATGTATTCATCAAATATACCAAATGTGAGTGTTACTCGACTTTGAGCAACATTGAAATAAAAAACTATCCAATAATACTCTCATCCAATCTTCGTCACTTTCCTAGCACTACTTGAATCCTTACAACCTTTCATGGCCAAGCGACCCTGATATCTTGAAATCTTAGAACATAATTTCTAATTCCCTACTAAAAAATTCTCACGGCTTGCTTCCATTTCAGGACATGTAAAGAAATAGATTTCCTACCCTTTTTGCCTTTTATACTCCCACAAATTTTCACAAGTTCTGCACAAGAACAAGGTTCATAATTATGATGATTTGGGGTTATGGAAATTCTCTTGGTATAAAAGTAGAGTGAAGGAATGTATGGAAGGATGTGGTCTCTCCTCTTTAACCTGAGACCTTTTTATTTCTTTATTTGCAGTTACATTGATTGCATTTTTTGGTGTGTACTTTGACATCTTTTCTTGGTGGTATGCCCCTATTAAATTAAGAGGGGTATGGAATAAGAAGAAGAGGAGGAAGTGGGTTCCACCACAAATTTAGAGCTTGGCATGTTTTTTAGATTTTTTTTGCAAAGTAAGAAGGTGGTGGAAGAAGTGTAAAGAAAGGTCAGACTTGTGCAACTTGTGTTTTAGAATTTAGTACATTGGGAGTAGTGTGGAATCAATTCAATTATCTCTATAACTTAAAGAAATAAAAAAACTTTACATGCTATTTAAATTTTTTAAAGTAGGAATATATCATGTTTGATTCCTATCTATCCATAATAGTATGACAACTTTTCCAAGGGTATCTATTAGAGGTCATAACGGGTAATATGATTTCTAGCAATGGATTTTTTTTTGAAAATGTTGTAAGAAGGTTTACTAGTTCAAGGAATTTCTTGATTAACATTCATAGATGGCCAATTAGATAAAGGGCAAAAAAAGGTAAGAAAGAAAAAGTTATGAATTTTTTTAATCTAAACTACATAACATGATAATGCTAAAAAATAAGATAGATTAGGTGGGATGAGAACATACCATCCACCTCTACCATGAACTTAAAATTTTAACTTAAAATTCAGAATGGAGGGAATAAATGTACTGGGTTTCCTGCCAACAAGAACTCCGTTTAACGTCAAAGACTCAAAAACTATGTGGTCCACCATGGAGGCACTTCGACTGGATCTTGTGCAAGATGATTATATTATCATGGTGGCTTTTTGTTTAGCCACTCCCCTATTCTTATTTCCTATATCTTACAACAAATGGTGTGATACATGCCAGAATACCAAGGGAATTAGATTCATACCTGGTTGGTTCACATTGCTTGATTTATGGCGGTGAATGAGGGATCTGAGAAAAATCAACACGATAAGATTGAGAGGGGTTAGAGTGAGACTCATTGTATGCAAGATCATCCTATAATGTTGGTAATTAAGATCTATGGGGGTTGGATTAGGAGGTTGGTACATGGGGATTTGACAAGCCATTCCACATATGATTCTTTTGGATATACATATGGTATTGTCAAATCATGAGGTAGGTAGGGGTTTTTAAGATTGGAACCTACTGGGGGGAAGGGGTAGTTGAGTGTGGACCACTTGAGGTTCAACATAAAATTATAGTGCTTGCAGGGAGATTGACTCTTGGACATTCAAAATGGGTTGTGCAAGAGCATACTCAAAGGGGAAGAGTTCCTCTTCAATGGTTGTGGGTGTTGGATTTGGATGGAGGATGTAGGTTCACTCTCCATCTCCTTTGCAACGTGAATGTATTCTAAGGATATCTGATGCTCCAGACTGGTCGATGCTTGTTAAAGGGAATAGTTGTTGTTGCAGCAATGTGAACTGATCAATTCAGTCAAGGAAGTAGGCTTCTTCTTCTCTGGTTTACTTTGTGAGACCTCCAAGCACCTAGAAATCAAAGGACCAATTACCCACCCTTACGGTTAGGAGTCTGACTTCAACATCAACTAGAGATCCGATTGTGGCAAGAAATAACTTGCCAAAGATGAGAGGGTAGCGATGATCTTTCCTGATGTCCAATACTATAAAATCATAGGGGATGTAGAACTCCCCAATCTTTACAAGAACATCTTCAATGATACCAAATGACTTAGTTGTGGAGGATTCAATGAGATGGATGCTCATGTTGGTGGGTTCAACATAGGTGAGACCAATATTCCTACTTAAACTAAGCAGTATGATCAAAATATTGTCCCCAAGGTAGGCAAAACCTATTTGACAGATAAAATATGTTATGGAGCATGAAATTCCAAAGGACCTGGGGTTTTTGCACTTCCAAGGCATCTTGATCAGAACAACATACAATGACATGATTTTCAATTTAATCATATCACATTCCCCATTTTAATTATTTGCAATTGAGCATGAGTTTTAAGAATTTATCTGACTGAGACATATCCATCATGGCATCAAATAATGAAATATTAAAATAAAGTTTTTTTAGGGTATCTTTAAATTTATTGAACCTAGTATCGAGTTTAGTGTGGTTCTTCTGGATGACATGTCATCCAGTCTTGGGCAACGAATGCCTCATCTTCATCCTCTCGATTCATTGTTAAGGGGTTCACCTTCTCTGGATCTATGGATCCAGAGCTAGTCGTCATAACCTTAATCTATTCCACATGATTGAGATTTTCTTCAGGTTGCCCCGTAAAAACTCTTGTAGGAGGGCATCTGAGTGAAACCAACTGGGCTAACTAGGAATCAATGGATTTTTGATGAGACTAATGTCTATCTATCATAGTTAGTAGGACTTTTTCTATGGTGGAAAACCTCTCATTGAAAGGGGGATGGGAAGTAGGTTATTGTAGTTGAAGCTCTTGATATGGGTTTTGAAACTATTACTCTAGATAATTGTCTTGGTTCCTATTATACTCAACCCTGGAGCCCCACAATTTAATTATTAGCTTGGGGAGTTCTTGCGTCTACTACATTTTTTGCATCGGCCGGGTTGCTATATTGGAAACCAAGGAGATTCCTAGCTTGATTTAGAAGGTAGTAGGCTTGACCTTGTATGCTATGGATGGATTTAACATTCTCCATCTACTGACTATTGTAGAGATATTGACATTACTACTTTGAGTGATCATGTCCTTGGAAGACCCCACAAGAATACTATGTATATTTTACTTGCTATAATAGATATTATGATTGTCATCTTCTTTCATAAGAATTTGAGGATTCTCTAGATGATCTTGCTTCAAGGAAAGTATCTTGAGGCTACTGATAATATATTCGATACCTTCAACCTTGGAAACTTTCAGAACTCCTCCTTGCCCCTGATTGGATAAGGGTTGAGTTTTGGCACTTATTTTTACTACTTCCCAAGCACTTTTATAGTTTTGGAACATAAATTTACCTCCAAATGAGGTATCAAGTAAGGCCTTTGTGTCTTTGTTGAAATCCCACTAGAATGTCTCAATCAGTTGATTTTTGGAGATGCCTGATGTGGACCATTACAAGGGAATTCTTTAAATCTGTCCCAAGCTTCGCCCAAGGTTTCCCCTTGAGCCATGGAAAATTGGGTGATTCACCCTCAAATTTAATAAGAGATGGGGGGAGAATTTTTCAAGAAATTTTGTTAGAGAGCCTACCAAGTAGTGATATGATCGCCTTCCATGGTGTTTTACCAGCTACTGGCTAGATTTACAAGGGAGTATTCAAAAAGCCATAGTTTGAGGGTGTCACCTGAAACGCATGACATTTCTTTCAATGCACATAAGTAGAGCAAGTGCTAAAGGCGCTCTTGACAATTTTCTCCCATCATTCTAGAAGAAGAATTGCCTTGAAGGATGGTGATCCATTGTGTGCATTAAATTGGGGAGTCATGATATCATGGGGCACAACATGGTGTTGTGCATCAGCGGTCAAGGACCAAAAAGTCCTTGGAGTTATTTTTTTTTCGTTCTACTTCATGAAGGGCAATGGATTAGGCTTCTAACTCAACAACAAAAGAGACCTTTGATTTGACTATGATGGGCTCTCTCTTTGCAGATAAGGCCATATCTATCCAATGATTGATTTCTTCTTCTTAGGACATCTTGATCCAATGGGTACGAATCAGATGATAGAAGGTCTTGTCAATCTTAGAACTAAAAGAAGGCAATGTATCAACAATTCCTTTGGAATGTTGCATACATTGGTTGATTACCTAAAGAAGGAGTCAGAAAATGGAAGAATATATTTAAAGAAGATTGTAGTGAATGTAAAAGTTCGAAAAAAGAAATTGGTTTAAAATCTATCACCAAATTTGATGCATGTCGTTACAGGCCAAATCACTAGGGGGGATCCTAGACTTTAGCCTTTTTAATAGTACTAACTCGATGCAAGCAATGATAAATTTAGTATAGAAAGGTATTGGTCCCAAAGAATGACATTTTTAAGCAATGATTCCAAACCAATTGTAAAGAATAGAAAGTTTTCCAAATTGAGAGTGGTTTAAAGACTAAACTAAAAATAAAAAGTGTATAAATAAAACTTAGTTGATCAAATAATAAAATATAGTGGGATTCCAAGGGATCGCCACCATAGGCCACATCCCTACATTAACTGACTCAACTCTTCTACTTTAGTGATTAAATTAGGACCATGTGGATTGATGTCTATAATGACCCCACTTCCCGATAACCCCCAATCAAGGAAGACCAAGAAGTCAGAGGTGTTATCCCAAAAATAGGATCAATGGTTTTGCAAATAATAAAAAATAATTAATAAATTCTACGAAAGACTAAACTTAAATCTAGAATAAAATTTTACTTATCACACACCTTTCAAAAGTAGGAATCTGGAACTTATACCCTCAGTAAAATTCTATCTATCTAAATCCTCCTTTATAATTTTAACTTAAATCTTCACAGGTTCCACTTTACTATTTTCCCAATTTCAGATATATCCTAAAATGTCGATAAACAAAATGTCAGTCATGATAAATGAATATACTGGTATGTGGGGACAACCAAAATATTGCACATAAGCTCTAACAACCTAGTCATATCAAGTAGTTGTTAACAATGTACAATTATGTTTTCAATGTGACTTCCCAGTCGCTTTTATTCATACTCTAGGATACTCTCTATTAGGGTTTAGTCCTTGTAATGGACATTAAGGCTACATTCTCCATCTTGAGCTTGGTACCTGGGGTCACCTCTCTGGGTACCCAATGGTCTTCCCTCTGGCGCTTGACCACTTAAGACCTTCCCTCTGGGGCTTGGTCTTGCATCATACATCTAGAGTTGGTATGTAGGTTTGAGACAATCACATATATATTTAAATTTTGATAGTCATATTCACTTTGAAGATTACATAAATAAAAGCATCCAAACAATTATTTCCATTACGATCAATAAAACATCATGAAACCTCTGAGAAATTAAGAGCGTGTACACATAATTAACCACATACTTGATTAGGATATTTCTCAAGAAAAAATCATAGTCCAATCAATTAGGCAATCCAATCCAAGCAAGCAAGTCAATAACACAAAAGCAAAGAATCTTGAAAAGCATATGCAACCTATTTACTACATACTCATCAATAATATATTTCAGTGACTTTGAATCTCTTTCTAGGGTTTCTAATCCTAATTTGGGTTTCATTATGGTTCCTTTAGATCTATTTATAACTTTTCTCTTTTTTATCCATAAAACCCTAAAACAGTAGTTCTAGGTGCAAAATCCTAATTATCCAACTGAATCATATTAACATCTTCCTATCACTTAATAGGCTTAGGATCCTCCTAGTATCACTTTTAAACAAAGGATTTTTGAAGTTTATCTCATTACCAACCATTAATCCTAGATTAGGGTTTCTAAGCCCTTTATTGCCCATTGATATATCAAACCCTAAATTAATCTACTTAGCCCATGGGTCATCTACTTAGACATCAAAACATATTCTTATTAACAACATGTTAATAGGCCAATAGATTACCCATATTAATCATCTCAATTTCATATAACATCAAATTAGGGTTTTTTCTCATTATAAAGCATTAAGAATAGCACCTTTAGCCACTTTTCAAACTCTGACCAGATTCAGTCTCTAAAACCATTTTTATTGGATTCCTTGCATTGTTTTGATCAATTTTCATATATTACATGTTCTCATACGATCTACATTAATTAGATACAAATTTGACTAATTAATCATTTTTTGGTAAATCACGGATTGACACGTGTCCGTTTTGTCTCCCTTGAGTTGCGCCAACGGGGCCGGGCATAAGACAATTGGCTTGCGCTGCATAGCACCCAAACCCACAAAGCAGTGCACTTTGCGCAAGAAAAAAAACAAAAGGAAAAAAAATGCCCTTACTTGGACTGAAGGAACGTCGGGGTAAACTGGGGATTTCACGCAGGTTATCTTCAACCTCGGCTCGTCTCTTTTTCATGAGCCGATGGTCAACCCCCTTGTTGTCTCTGGGCTCTTCTACCTCTACGTGTGAACCACGACCACCCACAGCACCGGTGTGCTCCTTCGAACTCGACGAACTCACCAATTCATCATCTACTTCTATCCACCACCGGTAAGACACCACTAACTCTCCAGTGATAGTTGCTCTGAGACGATGGTGTAGGTCAGGGTAGAATCTCAAATTGACAGTAGCAACAAGTTCTTTGATCCATTCCGAACACACAAGGATGGTTTGTAGATTTGCTGGTACCGCAGAGTTCCCTCCCTTATATAGGCAGGGTTGGAGAGAGAATCCTAATTGGGGGAATCACAATCTCTCCTCGAGAGTCCTCCAAAGTTAGGGTTGTTCGATTTGGGAAAGTCTCCCAAACTTGATGGACAAATTTCTACCCTCTCTCAGCATCAGAGATTGAAATAGAGCAAAAGGAAACTACACTGGTTTCCTTCTCAGACTAGGATCTAGATGACAACCCAACCCCGTCAGATCATGAGATCCATGATCCAGATCATGAGATATAAGGTACAAATCATCTGTGTTATAAATAATCTGAATCTATATTCCCAATTAAATTGTGACATTTAATCTATCTAAAAGATTACCATTTCACTTTAGGAATCTTATAAAATCCATAAATCCTTATTCATTTATCCTTTTTCATCTAAAATTTAAGGGAAACTTTATATTAACATTATCTACTCATTTACCAAGTGAGTCCAAAACTCAAAAGGAAAGTGAGGTTTTCTTTACATACAAGTTAACACTTATTAAGGCATAGTTTATACATATTTTATCTCTTTCGCTTTTATCTTCTTTATTTAGATTCCTTGTAACTCAAAAAATCTGAGGGATTTGAAATCCACTCAAGATGAACAAACTCTTAGCCTTCTAGATGTTTCTACCACCTTCATTAACATTATTTCAATTTCCATTATTAAGGATTTCTTTTCATCTTTTATTCCCTTTTCTGACATTGGGCTTATTAAGCAACAAGGCCCACGAAGAAACACATATAGAAGACATTTAGCAAAGAAATCCACACAAAGAATTCAAATCATAAATTTTCATATTCATATATCTTTAATGGAGAAATTACATTTCAACCCAAACCTATGAAAATTGAGGTTATAACATCCTCGCCTCCTTATAAGAATTTTGCCTACAAAATTCAGCAATCAAACAAACAAGTCAGGAAATGCTTTTTCCATGTTCGTCTTCAGCTCCCATGTGGCCTCATCCTCTCCATGATGCTTCCAAAGAACCTTTACCATCTCTATATTCGTACATGTGAGTTCTTTCACCTTGGTATCTAGAATCTGCAAAGGTGACTCAGGATATGTCAGTTTCCCTTGTAGCTCAATTGGTTCAATGCTCAGCATATGGCTCAGATCATGCACATATCACTTCAGATTGAACACATGGAAAACATCATGCATCATACTATGTTGAGGGGGTAACGCCAAATAGTATGCAACTTCACCAATCTGTTCTAACACCTCAAATAGACACACATATCGAGGACTCCGCTTCCCTCTCTGCTTAGCTATAGCTCGGAGCGGTCAGATTATAAAAAACACATGCTCTCCCACAATGAACTACACATCAGTCTGCTTCGCATAAGAATATGACTTCAGTCGATCCTGGGCTCTCTTCAGCCTTTGCTTGATCAAAGTAACTTTATCTGCATACACTTGGAGTTCATCTGACCTCAACAAGGTCCTCTCATTGACATCATCCCAGTGAAGCAGTGACTGACACAATCTCCCATATAAAGCATCATACGGAGGCATCCCGATACTGGCTTGGTAGCTGTTGTTGTAGGCAAACTCACCTAAAGGTAGGTACTACTCCCACGATCCACCTCAATCGAACATACAAGCTCTCAACAGATCCTCTAATGTCTAAATCGTCCTCTCTAACTGTCCATCAGTCTGGGGGTGATAAGTTGTACTGAACTTCAACCTTGTACCGAGTTCTTCTTGTACCTCCTTCCACAACTTGGAAGTGAACTTCAGGTCTCAATTAGAAATGATCAAACCTGGTACACCATGCAACTGTACTATCTCTCTGATATATAGCTCAGCTAGGTCTGATACCTTAGTAGTGGTCTTTAAGGCAAGGAAGTGTGATGACTTGGTAAGGCAATCTACCAAAACCCATATCGCATCATGACCTCTCTTGGTATGGGATAGACCCACCATGAAATCCATGGTGATCTGCTCCCATTTCCATTCTAGAATCTCTATCGACTGTAAAAGTCTGCCGAGTCATTGGTGTTCAACCTTCACCATTTGTCATGTAAGACAGTTGTCTACATATGTCGTGATGTCTCTCTTCATTCCTGACCACCAGAAATACCTCTGCAAATCCTTAAAACATCTTTGTAGTGCCCGGGTGTACTGTGTACTTAGAACCATGAGCATTTTGTAAGATATGCTCCTTCAGAGGTGAATCCTCTGAAACCCAGATACATTTCTTGTAACAGATTCCACCATCTATTCCCAGAAAGAGTCAGGTCTGTGGTTTCTCTAACAAGCCCTTCATCTTTCCAAGTTCTAAACTAGTCAACTGAGCAACCACTAATTTTCTCAACAAATCTGATTTGATCTGGATGTTGGCCAAATGAACTTGATCCTCTAATGGTTGCAGAGTCCACTCTACAAGATCTTCTAGCTTCCTCCACTGGATCGACAAGATAGCTACACACCTAAGCTATTTCTGACTAAGCGCATCAGCTACGACATTAGCCTTCTCATGGTGATAGGCAACGGTGAAGTCATAATCCTTCATGTACTCCATCCACCACCTTTGTCGCATATTCAGATCCCTCTATGTTAGGAGATACTTCCGACTCTTATGATCGGTGAAGATCTCAAAGGGGGCTCCATACAGATAGTGCCACCAGATATTCAAAGCATGAATGATAGTAGCCAGCTCTAGGTCATGCGTTAGGTAGTTCACCTCATTGGGCTTAAGTTGTCGAGAAGCATATGTAACCACATGCCAATTCTGTTCCAACACATAGCCAAGTACCATCTTTGATGCGTCGATGAAGATCATGAAACCCTCATTGCCGAATGGTAAGGTAAATACTGGAGCGGTGGTCAACTTTTCCTTCAGCTCCTGGAAGTGAGCTTCACATACGTCAGACCACACAAACTTTTCATCCTTCTGGATTAGCTTGGTGAGTGGAAAAGCAGTCTTTGAGAAATCCTTGATGAAGCGTCGATAGTATCTGGCCAACCCCAAGAATCTACATATCTCAGAGGGGTTCTTCGAAGAAGGCCAATCTTGAACGACCGACACTTTAGTTGGATCCACGTCGATTGTTCCTCCAGTTATGATGTGTCCAAGAAACATGACACGGTCTATCCAAAACTCATATTTTGAGAATTTCCCATAGAATTTCTGCTTTCTCAGGACATCAAGGACTCTACCCAGGTGTCACAGTGTTGATCTAGGTCATCAGAATACACCAAGATGTCATCTATGAACACTATGAAAAAGGAGTCAAGGAAGGGTTGAAACACACTATTCATGAGGTTCATGAAGACGCTGGGTGCGTTGGACAACCCAAACGGCATAACCACAAACTCATAGTGTCCATAACGGGTTCAGAAATCCATCTTAGATATATCATCACTCTTGACTCGTACTTGGTGGTATCCAGACCTCAATTCGATCTTGGAAAAGATTCGTGCAGATTTGAGTTGGTCAAAAAGGTCATCTATTCTGGGTAAGGGATACTTGTTCTTTATGGTAGCCTGATTGATCATCCTGTAGTCGATACACATCATGAGTGATCCATCCTTCTTCTTCACAAAAAGGACTGTTGCTCCCTATGGTGATGTACTAGGTCTAATGAAACATTTATCTAGCAATTTCTACAGTTGTTTCTTCAACTCGAGCAACTCAACATGGGCCATCCTGTAAGGTGCCTTAGATATAGGGTTTGTCCTGAGAGGTAGCTCTATCGAAAAGTCCACCTCTGTCTCAGGGGGAATTCTAGGAAAATCATCTGGAAAAACATCCTCATACTCCCCGACTGCCTCTATTTCTTCCAGAGATCACACCTTAGGTTCTGGCTAGATGACTACTACTAGGAAAGCTTGACAACCTTTCAATATCACATGCTCGACCTTCAGAGTCGACACATATAGGCTAGTGGTCGCATATCTCCTTCCTCAAATGGTAAAGTGTGGGTGACTAGGTTTCCTAATAAGGATCTTCTTTTCCCTACAGTCAATCTGTGCTCTATAGGTGTAAAGCCAATCCATACCAATGATTACATCAAAATCATTCATATTGAGGAGGATGAAGTCAGTAGGAAGCTCATGTCTCAGGTACTTAACTGGAAAGATGGTGGTTTTTAAAAGAGACATATATATCCGACCGCTTGGGGTTGTGACATCCAAAACATAACCCAAATCCTTGATGTCCAAACAAAGCATAGTTGCCAAATTTCTCAAAATGAAAGTATTAGTAGAACCAAAATAAAAAAGATCGCTTTTACATTTTCTCCCATGACTTCAAGCATGCCTACATAGTTTCATAATGTATTAGACTAATATTACATGATCAAACTAAGCTAAAAGGGAAACTCTATAGGTTATTACCCTCTATCAACCTATTAACATTCTCCTGAGCTTCTTCATTGTCTATGGCGAACACTCTAGCTTGTCTTCTCTCTCCAATAGGTGGACCTCCAGCTGGTGCTCCTCCTTTTGCTGGGGGTGCTACTACAATCGGTTGCACTGCCACGGGACCCGAACCTCTCAGATCAAGTAGAGGAAAATTGGCGATGAAGTGTCCCTCCTGCTAGCAATGGAAGCACACCCTCTTCTTGAAGCATCACTTCCCAGGATGTGTCCATCCATAGGTACGACACTTCATAAAGTGTCTCTCACCACGTTACTTTCCTTTGCCTCCATGCTTGCCTTTGGCATGGTTACACCCTTGTCCTTTCTTGTGATCATTCGTCTGGCCACGGTACCTTGAGTGAAACCCAAGTACCCTTTGGATGGGTTCTGAGCAGGCATCACCATCTTCTCCATGTTCAAGGTGGTGTTGTAGTCTTCAGTGAAGGTTGTTGGTTTACTCTCCATCACATGAGGCTTGATGGTAGGGTGAAGACGCTCTACAGAATGGTCCACCTGTCTTTTCTCGGTCATCATGTTCCCAAAATGCTCCAGGATGTGAAACTTGCGACCGAAGTCTGTGACAGATAGGCTACCTTGAATCAAATTGGTGAAATCCCTTTCCTTCTCCTTCTTAGTTGAGGCGGGAATGAATCTGGCTATGAAGATAGTCCTGAAGTCGGTCCATGCCATCAGATCCTCATTTAGATCATGATCCCATGATGTGGGTCTCCCACCAGATCTTGGCTGTTCCTTCCAAGAGGTGAGAAACAAACATGACCTTCTTATTCGACTGCACCTCCAGCATGCGAAAATCATTCTCGACTGCTAGTAGCCAAGCATCTACTTTGTTGACCACTTCAGTCTTACCCTCTCCCCAGATTTTTTCAATGTTCAACTTGACAAACTCCAGAATGGTGACTCCAAGTTGCAGACGAATAGGAAGTGGTTCACCATTTTTATCTCTGGATATATCCCTGAGGACCAGGGCACTAATGGCCTCAGTTACCTTTTTTTGCTGTTCCATCCAGAGGGCATCAGGGGTGTGGACTATTACTGCAGGTCCTGGTCCACCAGTGGGGTTCTCCTTAGGCTTGACCTCATCTTTAAACATTGGTTCCTCTTCTCAGTTCATCTCTGGGTTGTAGAATGGAACTGGCTTAGGGTTTGAGCCTTCTTCTGAGACTCCCTCGTGTCTCTTTATCTTCTTTAAGGACTCATCACTATAGTTTCCCCTCCTCTTCTCAAAATATCCTTTCTTCTTATGGAGGGGCCTACCTCCGGAAGGGTTTTCAGCAACATCACGGGAAACAACTACAATCTTGACACGGGCCATGCTGGTTCACACTAGTTAGAAAACTTTTAAACACAAATTTATAACTTGGAAGATATATAAGCTTTAACTTACGTCTATGTCCTCTTATTTACATGGATTTTATTATTTGGAGGAGGATTCCTTAATCCTTAACACTCTGAATTCCCAAACATAGGAGGTGGTGGAGAAAGAGAAAACCCTAAGAACTTAATGTATCTCTAGAAATAAGAGGTAAAAAAGGGAAATAAATAGATGAGAAGACCTACATGTATCTTATTTTGAGTCAAATCCTCAAATTTTAGCTAGGCAGTCACACGGATTCTGGGAGTCCTCATAAATCGACTAGCAGAGTGGAGGAAAATCTTACCAGCCCCCGGATCGTGATCCTTTTCTAGACACCTCCATATTTTGGAAAATCCTCTAATAACTCCCCTGGGCTCTACAGAGTTTGTAAAATTTAATGATTATTAGTGATTAAATGGAAAACCATGCTATTATATCAATTATAATGACCCCACTTCCCGGAAACCCCCAATTATCAGAGGCGTTATCCTAAAAATAGGATCAATGGTTTTGCAAATAATAAAAAATAATTAATAAATTCTACCAAAAACTAAACTTAAAACTGGAATAAAACTTTACTTATCACATACCTTTCAAAAGTAGGAATTTGAAACTTCTACCCTCAGTAGAATTCTATCTATTTAAATCTCTATTTATTATTTTAACGTAAATCTTCACATGTTCCACTTTACTATTTGTCCAATTTTAGATATATCTTAAAACACCGACAAAAAAAAATTCGGTCAGTATAAATAAATATACTAGTATGTGGGGACAACCAAAATATTGCACATAAGCTCTAACAACCTAGTCATATCAAGTAGTTGTTAAAAATGCACAATTACATTTTCAATGTGACTTCCCAATTGCTTTTACTCATAGTCTGGGATACCTTCTCTTAGGGTTTAGTCCTTGCAAGGGACATTAAGGCTACCTTCTCCATCCCGAGCTTGGTACCTGGGGTCACCTCTCTGGGTGAGCAGTGGTCTTCCATCTTGGGCTTGACCACTTAAGACCATCCCTCTAGGGCTTGGTCTTGCATCATACATCCATAGTTGGTATCTAGGTTCGAGACAGTCACATATATATGTAAATTGTGATAGTCATATCCACTTTAAAGATTGTAGAAATAAAAGTAACCAAACAATTATTTCCAATTGATAAAACATCATGAATCCTCTGAGAAACTAAAAGCGCGTACTCATAATTAACCACATACCTGATAGGAGATTTCTCAAGAAATAAGTACAGTCCAATCAATTAGGCAATCCAATCCAATCAAGCAAGTCAATCACACAAAAACATAGAATCTTGAAAAGCATATGCAACCTAATTACTACATACCCATCAAGAATCTATTTTATTGACTTTGAATCTCTTTCTAAGGTTTCTAATCTAAATTAGGGTTTCATTATTGTAACGACCCCGCCTCCTAGTAACCCCCAATTAAGGGAGACCAGGATGTCAGAGTTGTTATCCCAATTTCTGGATCAAAGGTTCAACAAATAATCAATAATAATTATCAAATTCTACTAAACTAAACTGAAAGGCTGTAATAAAAATTAACTTTGCATACCTTTTTCAAAAACTTGGATATCTACTTTTATCCACATCTGGAGTCTATTCTAAATAATCCTCCTTTATACTTTAATTCTCATTTAATTCCACATATGCCACTTTACTGTTTGTTCTTTTCACTTGAACCTAAAATGCCAACAAACAAAACATCGGTCTGCATAAATGAATTATGCTGGTATGTGGGGGAAAGAATAATCGTGCAATTAACTATAACAACATATTGCAGTCAACTATGATTTAACAAAAAACTTTACATTTTAAATATAACTGCGTGATCCATACATATCCTATCCTTTGCGCTGTCCCTGTAGTGGACTTGGATGCTACCTTCCTTATGGCAGATCCCCATTAAACCCCTTATGATCCTAACTAACAGGTGAATTAATTTCTAGGGTTAAGTCACATGGCACTACCCGTAGATAACCCACTCCTTAACTCATGGCGTGCTATAGAGTCTCAAGGCAGTACACGTGGGTAGCCCAATTTCTAACTCATGATAGCATAGACCTTACTCTTGGTTACCCTTTTTAGCATTTGTAAAGCCATAGAGGAGGATACAGATCTAAGCCAGTTATATATATATTTATAGTGATAATCATAGTCACTTTATAGTTGCATGAAATAAAAGTCATCCAAGCAGTTTATTTCAAACAACTGATAAAATCTCCTAGAATCATCGTGAAACTAAGATGGTTAATCATAAACGTAACCACATACCTGTCAGGCTGATTTGAGATAGAATAATATAATCAATCAAGAAATCCAAATAGGCTAGCAAGCACATAATGAGATCCTAAAATATGCATGTAATTTCCTATTATTGATCATGCCATCAGGATCTATTAAATCTAGCTCGCTTCCTAGGGTTTCTAGTCCACTTTTAGGGTTTCCATTGCAATTAGGGTTTCCCTTCATCTTTTACTATTTTAAACCCTAATTTCCCCTAATTATCTCATATATTCTTCGCAAAAGATATTAAGGTTACCTTTTAACAACATATAAACTTATTTTCGGATTAAAGGCTTCATTATCCATCAATTAAGTCCATTAAGCCTCTTTTACATTAAAACTACCATTTTTATCTTTTTAATTCATGACAAGATCATTATGCCCAATTAGCATCACATTAACAACTCATAGTTCATTGTGGTCTAATTCACCTATGAACTCTATTTATTACTAATTCCACATTTTATCCATTAGAAAACCCTATTTTCCATATAAGGGTATTTATTCACAATTAGGAACCTTTACACTCAAAATAGCTTAAAATCATCATATCTTAGCTTTATTCATGATTTTGAATAATTAAAGCAATTAAGAGTCACATTTACTAATATTAGGGTTTCAAGGCCCATTAAAGCATATTTATGCACATGAAACTCTAAATTAAACTAATTACGTGCAAAGTTCATCCTTTTTGTTCTCAATATACTTTTTACAGGTAATGAGTTAATATCAACTTTAATCATCCATTAAACCCTAATAAATAAATTAATCATCTCAAAATAGGGTTTCTTAACCATTAAAGCATTAAAGTTGATAACTTCCATTACTTTTCGAATTGTAAGAGGAATTAGCATTGAAGTTGATAACTTACATTAATCATCTCAAAATAGGATTTCTTAATAATTAAAGCATTAAAGCATTAATATCAACTTTAACCATCCATTTTTAATGAATTCCTCTCATTTTTCTGAGCAAAATACATATATTATATGTACCAATCCAAGCTACCATTATTTAGTTACAAATTTTGCAAGGATTACCTTTTTGGACCAATCAGAGGATGCCACATTGCCTATATTCATGCAATGTTGCTCGCCGCTTTGAAAACATAACAAAATGATGAAAAATCCCTTGATAAGTCAAGCATTTCTTCAGCCCACGGAGGGGCAAAATGATCCAACGCCTATTTGATCATCTTCCTCCTCACGACGGTGCACTGCTGCCGCCCTAGCCGCGGTTGGGGTGGCTCCTCTCCCCCTTCCTGGACCCGAAGGCCACCCACAATGGTTCCTCTTGCTCCGCCTCCTTCCCCTGCGCTTGGGGGCACCTCCAACTCATGATCAGAGTGGCTAGGTTGGGCTGGGCAGACCTACAACCCACGACTGGTGTTGCAGGCGTGTGGCTGCTGCTGCGTCTGGGTTAGGGCAGGGCCACGATGGTGAAGCCTCTCCCCAGAATCGTGGGGCATCCAACTATCATTTTGACTCCATTACAGTCCCTCGCTGCTCCAGAGATAGAGCTATGCTCAACGGTTAGGGTTTGCATGAAGAAGATGAAGAAGGGAGAGAGAGTTTCATGGGATTTCTCTAGAACTCGATCTAGAGGCTCTACCTCTTTATATAGGGGAGGGTAATGAAGCCCTAGGTTGTCTATTCACGGATTAACAAGGCCCTCTCCCAATAAGAGTCATATTCCTTCAAGGAGAAGTAATCTTCTCTCTCCTATTTATCTTCTTAATATTCCTTATTTAAAGGATAATTAGAAATACGAAAATCCTCTCAGTTATTCTCTTTGTACTTGCCCTTTAATCCATTGGCATGAAATTTCTATTATCTTTTAGTAGAAAATACCTCCTTTTTAACAATACCACATAATCCCTTAATTATGTATCACCACTACTACAGAAATGGCTTATAATGTCAGATTTACAGGCGTCGGTTGTATACAACAAACCGACACCTAAACCATAAAGCATCGGTTATATATATAAACCGACATCTATATGTTAAGAGCGGCCAGACATGGGTATCACTTTTTATTTAGCATCGGTTCCTAGATAGGCAACCGACACCTAAGATCGACCGCCAAATCCAAATTTTCCAATGGAAAAAATCACCGCCAAAATTTGACATACAGCGTCAGTTTTTAACAAAACAACTGACGATTAAAGGGTTTTTGCGAGACAGTAATTGGGCCCATTTTTATCATCAGTTTTCTTGTACTAACCGACGCTGATGTATTTTCGCGTTCTGTCCCTGCAGAAATTTTCACCCCCTTTGGCGTCAGTTTTATACGCCAACCGACGACTATGGTCATAATCCGAGGACATTTTGTTTTTTTCGGCATATGTAGATAGATGTCAGTTTTTCTATCAGAAACCAACGACTATAATTGAGAATAGGTGTCAGTTTGTTTGAGTTAACCGACACCTATTGGTATAATCGTCAGTTGATTATAATAACCGATCCTGATTGGTTACTTAATAGTACCCGCGCGAAGCAGACTCTTCTCCTTTCTCTCTTTATTTCATTGCCGACTATCTGCTTAGGTCTGGCGATTTGCGCGATTCTGCCGCCGCTCCGCCGTCGCTACTATTGTGATCGCTGCTGCCACCACCGCTACTGTTGTGATCACTGGCGCTGCTACCACTGTTGTGCTCTGCTCACCTGCTCCGGTGCTACTGCTGCCACTGCCGACCCCTGCTGCTCGCCGCCGGCCCCTGCTGCTCTCCGCTGACCTGCTGCTCGCCTGCTTCTGCCCTGCTACTTCCCCTGCCGACCCTACTGCCTCCGACCCTACTATTCGCCTGCTCTCTGACCACCACTTATCTTATGTACCTACTCGCCGCGCCGCTCAAAATGTACCTACTCTGCCTTCTTCTCGGAACCATTTCTTAGGCCCCGTTTGGTTGGGCCGTAAATGAAGACGATCAGTTGCAGCTGCATGATTTTTTGATTTTATTCTTTTTGGTTGCGTGTGGCCACAATTCGCAATGCGGAAACGAACTACATGATAGAGTTTAACTGTACAAAAAATTAGGAAAAGAAACTGCAATTTATGTGTCTCCTCCGACCTTCCTCTCACCCGACCCTCTTCCTGCTTCAATAAATTTATTACAGTAGTCCATCAGATCTTCAATACTGCATCCAACCAAATTTTAACAAACCAACTGCATACATTCCATCTATTTGAAACCAAATAAAAACATTACCATTGCAACTCACTGTTTATATTTTCCTATTTTAGAATTCATATTGTTAGTTGGTTTTACACCCAACCAAATTATCCCTTAGTACATTTAGCAAATATTCTTACTTAGTACATTAATATTATTAAGTAACATCCATCAACACTTACTGGTATACTCAGTTTTTTGAAGGTCTGCAATTTTGTCATTTTTACTAATTGCATGGTCTGTATCGATACCATATTAGAGTGTATCAGGTTTTTAAAGTAACATGTGTTTCACTTGTATAGTAAGTAATTTGATGCTCTGTAATCCTTTCATATACTCATAATGCAAGTATATGAATTGCATGATATGTAATTTTTTTCATATGATGATACAATATATCAATATTGTAGTACAATATAACATGAGTTAGTACACAAATACATTGTGCATGATGCACCTTCCATGTTTAGAAACATTGTGGATGATGCTGAGATACCGTTATACACAGGTTGTAATGAGTAAATCTTGGACAGGTTTCTAGGCCAACAAATACATGTGCTGTCATTCTTATACCTACAATCCCAATTTCATCATCCATATCCTATGTTTTGTGTAACATCATTTAATCATGCCTGTCAGTAAATACTAAACATTGTGCATGATGATGAGATACCGTTATACCGCTAAGCTTCGTAAACTTTAAACCAAAATTGAATGTTATTTCTTATGAAGGGTTTGACATAAATGGATTCCCATATTACACAAACCGTGAAGATGAAAAGAGTGTCGTCCAAAACAGTGGGGTAACCCTTCAAGTGTCTTCATTTTTTTTGCAAGTGCAAAGGATAAGAGTTCACATGAAGCTAAAATGTCATATTACGGTGTCATTGAAGACATATGGGAGTTTGACTATGTAGATTTTAGAATTCCGCTCTTTAAATGTGATTGGGTTGACAACAACAAAGGAGTTATAGTGGATGAATTGGGTTTCATGTTAGTGAACTTTGAAAAAATTGGCGAGAAGGGTGAACCATTCATATTGTCATCATAGGCGAAACACATATTTTATATCTATGATCCTGCAAATGATAAATGGTCGGTTGTTCTTCATGGTAAAAGACAATTCATTGAAGATCCTATAGATGAAGAAGAGTACTATGATAAGTATGATGACTCCAGTCCATTCTCAGTTGGGTTGCCAACACCACCAAACATTGAAGCTAGGGATCACAATGACTTGTATGTTCGTGGGGATCACAATAAAGGATTGTTATTTGATAAAAGATCACAATATTATAGGCATGAATGTTTACATTTTTTATATGTTTTATTTTTTTGAATGTGAACTTTACAATGTGAACTTTACAATGTGAATGTGGACTTTACAATGCGAATTACTTTACAATGTGAATGTGAACTTTACAATGTGAATTACTTTACAATGTGAATGTGAACTTTACAATGTGAATTACTTTACAATGTGAGTGTGTACTTTACAATTAGTGTTACTTTACAATGTGAAATTTATAATTTGAATGTGAACTTTCAGATGGCTGAGCATTCCCATTATGACCATGCTGATGATCACCATGAGGGCGAGGATGTGCTTGCACCGCCTGACAATGTAAGTTTTAAGAATATATCCCTGAGGTTTCTATCTATATGTTCATTTATAATTATATCATGTAAGTGTGTTTTTTTAATCAAATTTTAGGTTGGTGATGTACCCCCTAATAAAATTACAGCATTTGATGAGAAGCAAAAGAAAATTGAGAAAGTGAGGGCCATCACAATGATGAATAAGTTAATACATCAAAGGGGCAATAGACCCAAATTGGCTGTGGATTTTGATCATGCATGAAATCCATATGGAGTGAAGTGCAACTCATTTGTTTCATATCTTGGGGTTCTTACTCGCAGCCATTGCAGTCCTATCCTAGAATCATGGCATAAAGTTCCTAAGGGGAATAAAGACCACATATGGAAGGAACTATGCATGAGTTATTATTATTTGTAATTCTATTTGTGTATATTACTAATTTTTAGGATACTAGTTAATAACAATTCTATTTAATTTGCAGAGCATATTTGATCTGGATAAAAAGCTGCATCGTA
This sequence comes from Alisma plantago-aquatica, assembly GCA_963693085.1. Taxonomy (NCBI): domain Eukaryota; kingdom Viridiplantae; phylum Streptophyta; class Magnoliopsida; order Alismatales; family Alismataceae; genus Alisma; species Alisma plantago-aquatica. The sequence continues at coordinate 1,173,601,466 of OY856412.1, forward strand.
AATGTGTGATGCAACACTGTGGGAGGGTCCTAAGGAACTATAGGACCAATCTCACCCAAGATTACATACGTGATGCTGAGAAGAGGTTCTTGATTGATTTCTAATTCTAGACATTGATCACTATTTCACTAACTCTACACTAATAATTTTTGTTTGTATTCTCTTTAAAAAATAAATTTAGGCAGAAGGAAGCCACACAGCAATGGAACTACCTAGACCCCAAAGACTGGGATGCATTTGTTACCCAAAGAAAAACAAATGAATTCAAGGTATTAAGCACCACTCCCAATTTATTTAATATACATTTTTATGTATTCACCTATTTAAGATTAACCTTTAGTGTTACTAACCAATTCAATGTGCTAACTAACTAGGCTATCAACGATGCTCAACGAGAAAGGCATGCACTGAATGTGCATGACCACACAATGGGTCCAAGAGGATATGCAGGCATTCGCCAAAGACTACAAGCTGAGTCTGCTCAGCCTACTACTACTCAGGAGACTGCAGAGTCCTCTACTACTGCTCCCGCACCTCTCTGCCTTGCCATGCTATTTGGATAGCTAGGAGGCAAAACAAGAAGGGAGACATATCGGAGCCTGCAACTGCTGAGGTGGATGCAAAAATGGTAAAATCAACTCTTAGAGTAATCGATCGATATTGATTATTGTTATGATCACTTACTAATTTTTGTTGATGGTGATTAGCGGGAGATGCAGGAGTAGAGGAAGGAAGGCAAGTTCATCCCTCAGGGCACAAGGGATGAACTGACAGTTGCTCTGGGTAACCCAGAGCATCCTGGACATGTTAGGGGTGTAGGCGCTGGTGTGGGCATCAAAGCGTTCTTTGGGCCATCCCAGCACAAACCTGTCCCAAAAGAGGGACTTTCACAAGCTGAGGTAACCTATTCTTATTGTAGAATGTTATTGTGAAAGGGAATTCAATAATCAGAAGTGAGCATTTCTTTTATCCATGTATAGGTAGATTCATTAATTAATAGGAGAGTCAAGGAAGTACTTGATAAGAGACTCCATGAAGCAATTAGCAAGTGGCATGCATCTCAGACTGCCACTCAGACAGTACCTGTGGCGGGCCGCTCTTCTCCTACTTCTCGTACTACAGAGGTTGGGAGTAATCCTATAGACCCACCACCTAGCACGTTCTCTGTAAGTATTTTTATGACATAATAGCTAGTTTGTTCAAGATGATATGTTTGTGTATATATGCATATAACATTCTTTACGTAAATGTGTAGGGGTTGAAGCCATGCCGACTAAAAAGTCAAGAATATATCATTGTAGAGGCATTGGCTTACCCACCCCTTAAAGGGTGCATGTTTCATGGGTATCCAGTACCAGATGGTGTGGTGCGTGTGAGCCCGATACATGTACTCCCCAACTGGACGGATCTTGCACTGCCTCATGCACACCCAGATGCTGAAACACTTGGTGAGGCAGTAGTCGGAGTGATACTGTGGCCCGAAGTGGATGTCCTCTATACTGATATTGTATGATAAATTTCCATTACTTTAATTTGTTAGTGTGTATATATGAGTCAATTGATCTGAAATTATATATACAGGTCAAAAAGGCGAGACCTGCTACATCTCGGCCTCCACCTCCTCGACTACCAAGTTGGCTTCCAAGGGAGATACACACCTCGATAGGTCCTAATTGTAGGGGTGTGGCAATATGGATCGGCGAATATGATACAAATTGCCCTATAATTGTTACTATTCCGGAGGATGATGTAGGTAAATCATACGATAACAATCTATTTATACAAGTTTAGCATATGTATTAATGCATACATAATACAAGTTCTGCATACGTTCATATTAATGTATAGGTATTAATGCATGTCAATCATACGAAAACAAGATATTTATACAAGATATTTTGGAGTTGTTTAGTTATGAATGGCTAAACACATCTATGATAGAGCTGTGGATATGGTGAGATCTTGTTTATACATCCATATACCTTGTTTTATATATGATGATCTGGTTTCTTATATATTAATGCATACGTAATACATGTTTTGCAGCCACTTACACAAGATATGTATAGATTTTGGGTTTTCCCATGTGGGATTTTTGGTTCCATCTTTGATTAGTCTTGTAGATGTAGACCCATATTTAGTTACTTCATATTGCTGTGATGCTTTTCAATATTTTGGTAAAAATAATAAGACAGTGATAATAACTCCATTCAATGTCGAGTAAGTTTACTTTGCTTATAATTTGGACTTCAGAAAATTACATTTTTATTGTGAATTTTGAGTTATTAATTTTCTACTTATTTACCTGTAGTGGTAAGCATTGGGAGTTACTAGTTATTGTCCCCACGATGTTCACTGTCTATTATCTAGATCCTGCGGGGAATGAGTTGGATACATTATATGGACATGCAATTAAAATGCCATTAATCTTGTGAGAAATATTTCATATTTTTATATCTGTTAACATCTATTACTACATTACTATTTAATTATGCAATTTAATGGGTTACATTAACATATGTAGGGATTTACAAGAGTACAAAAAAGCTGGAGGAAAGGTCCCCATGAAGAAGGATCTGTCACTAATTTGGGAGAATGTGAAAGTAATTTCCTGACTCCAATGTATATATTATTTATGTGAACTATGCTTATTTGTATATTTGAATATTTTGTATATTTCAATTTATAGTATGCTACACAAGAAAACGGCTGGGCATGTGCCTACTATGTGATGCTATTTATAGACCTAATTATCAAACATGCCATAATAGAAATTGATAAGATACAACATGTATTATACATAGTCTCATTAGATAATATGAAATATATCAATCATATTATATACTATTAATTATATATATACATCATTCTCTTTTCAGGTCTTTAAAACTACTGACTTCACCACAGTTGGAAACCATTTCAATGTACATGCTCCCTATACGAGAGATGAATTACATGCTGTAAGAGAAGAATGGGCAAAAGCCCTACAAAGAGTGGGAATTTTTAGATATAATTTTATTGACAGTGATGACAATGATGAATAAAGAATAACTTTGTTCTCATAATTATTTTTGTGTGTATGTCAATGAATTTTTATGAATTGTCATATGTGTGAAGATGATCAATACATAAATATTTCTACATGTGTCTGAATGTGAAAAGAGATAAAATGAATGGAACTGTAGGTTGCTACTGGTCTCTACATGTATGTGATGAAAAAATATTATGAATTAAATGTGCTTATACATGTTTGTGAATCACATATATATAATATTGTCCATCTTGTTAATTTTGTAGGTTTGTGGCCTATTGTTGGCTGATATCAATGGATGTCGTAAACCTGTAGTTCAGAACTGAACTACAGGTTCTCATCCTGCTGATAAACCATACAGCAGGCCTGCAAACTGGTAAGAAAAAAAATCATAACATAGGCGTCAGTTATTTGAACGAAACCGACACCAAAGACATACGACGATGATTTTTGATAAAAAATCGACGTCTATGTGGCCAGGAACCACGACCGTGCTGGGAAGAATGACTGTGGTGGCAGGCAGGGGATATGGCGTCGGTTATTAGCACAAAACCGACGTCAGTTCAACTGATATGTCATCGATTATCTTTCAAAACCGACGCCTATAGGCCCTTTGTTAGCACATTTTTTGGTGGAAGGAAGCATTTTGACGTCAGTTCTGTTAATAACCGATGTCTACAACAATTATATAGTGTCGGTTTTCTTAAAAAACCGACGCCTATAGTGCCTTTGCTGGCGTGTTTTTGGTGGGGGGAAGCGTTTTGATGTCGGTTGGGAACCGACACCGAAGGGGTCCACCTTTAGCGGCACCCACTTGAGTGTCGCTTGGAAATCGACACTAAAGCCTTTAATTAACTGACGCTAAGGGCCTGTTCTGTAGTAGTGCTCATTATCCTCTTATTTGGTACTATTGGTATTTTCTCTTTCCTTTTCTTCATTGGGGCTCCTTGGACCCCAAGAAACTCTAATATTTTGAAATCCTTTTTAGTGGATACTCATTATCCTTCTAGATGCATCTGTATTCATTATTTCTAATTATCTTGTTTATTTCTTATTAAAATATCTCTTTTTGAGGATTTCTCTTTATCTTTCTTTTTATTTTCCTCATTGGAATTCCTTTTAACATTAAGAATCCTTTGGATACGAAAATCCACCAAGGATAACTCAATTGTATCTCTTTTCACTTATTTCCCACATTTTATCATTGTTTTCAATTTCTTTCTTAATAAAGAAATATTTAATTGATTTTTTCTTTTCTTGTTGCATTATCTTTGCAACTTTGGACTCCTTGGGACCCAAGGAACCCAAGAGGCATTAAATCCACCTTTGGATTAAATTCTTTTGCCTTCTAGAGGTTTCTACATTTTTCTTTTCTCCATTTCTTATTAATAATGGAGTTCCTTTTGTCTTTTCCTTGTTATTGGGCCCAATAGCCAATAAAGCCCACAAAACAACCAACAAGGATATTGTAAACTAAACTCATTTATTTATAACAAATTATATCATTATTTGTTCCAATATATTTAATATGAGAAATTACATTTTTCACCAAATGAACCCAAAAGTTGGGGTTGTAACAATTATAGTTCCTTTAAATCTATTTACAACTTTCCTCTTTTTTTATCCATTAAACCCAAAAACAACAATTCTGGGTGCAAAATCCTAATTATCCAACTTAATCATATTAATATATTCTTATCACTTAATAGGCTTAGGATAATCCTAGTATCACTTTTAAACAAAGGATTTTTGAAGTTTATCTCATTACCAACCATTAACCCTAGATTAGGGTTTCTAAGCCCTTTATTGCCCATTGATATATCAAACCCTAAATTAAGCTACTTAGCACATGGATCATTTACTTAGACATTAAAATGTCTTCTTATTAACAAAAGGTTAATAGGACTATAGATTACCCATATTAATCATCTCAATTTAATATAACATCAAATTAGGGTTTTTCCTCATTATAAAGCATTAAGAATAGCAAATTTAAGCACTTTTCAAACTCTGATCAGATTCAGGCTCTAAAACCATTTTTATTGGATTCCTTGCATTTTTTGATCAATTTTCATATATTACATGTTCTCATACGATCTACCATTAATTAGATACAAATTTTACTAATTAATCATTTTCGGGCCAATCAGGGATTGACACACATCGCTTTTGACTCCCTTGAGTCGCGCCAGTCGGGCCGGGTGTGAGCCAATTGACTCGCATCGTGTTAGTACCCAGACCCACAAAATAGTGTGCCTCGCACAAGATAAAACAAAATGAAAGGACAAAAATGCCCTTACCTGGACTGAAGGACCGTCGGGGTAAACCAGGGATTTCACGCAGGTTATCTTCAACCTCAACTCATATCTTATCAGTGAGCCGATGGTCAACCCCCTTGTTGACTCTAGGCTCTGCTTCCTCTACGTGCAAACCATGACCTCCCACAGCACTGCCGTGCTCCGCCGAACTTGACGAACTCACCAATTCCTCATCTACTTCTATCCATCACCGAAACGACACTGCTAACCCTTTGGCGATAGTTGCTCTGAGACGAGGGTGAAGGTCAGGGTAGAATCTCAAATTGGCAGTAGCAACAAGTTCGTTTATCCCTTCCGAACACACAAGGATGGTTTGTAGATTTGCTGGTACCGCAGATAGACATGATTGGCGAGAGAATCCCAATTGGGGGAATCACGATCTCTCCTCAAGAGTCCCCCAAAGTCAGGGTTGTTCGATTCGGGAAAGGCTCCCGAACTTGATGGACAAGTTTCCAATCTCTCTCACGCATTAGAGATCGAAATAGAGCAAAAGGAAACTACACTGGTTTCCTTCTCAGACAGAGATCTAGACGACGACCCAACACCGTCAGATCATTAGATCTGCGATCCAGATCATGAGACCAAAGGTCCAGATCATCTGTGTTATAAATAATCTGAATCTATATCCCCAATTAAATCGTGACATTAAATCTATTTAAAAGATTATCCTTTCACTTTAGGAATCTTATAAAATCCATAACTCCTTATTCATTTATCCTTTTTCATCCAAATTTTAAGGGAAACTTTGTATTGGCATTATCTACTCGTGTTTTGAGTCCCAAACTCAGAAGGAAAGAGAGGTTTTCTTCACATACAAGTTAACACTTATTCAGGCATAGTTTATTCATATTTTCTCTATGTTTCACTTTTATCTTCTTTATTTAGATTCCTTATAACTAAAAAAATTTTAGGGATTCAAAATCCACTCAAGATGAACAAACTCTTAGCCTTCTAGATGTTTCTACCACCTTCATTAACATTATTTTTGAAAATAGCTCAATCTCATTAAAATTAAGCCATACAACATATACAAGATAGACATCTCTCATCAAGTAACCAAGAAGCGACTCCTTTTGCAAAAAGAAATAGCACAAGGCTCAGATTGGGATGTGATAGGTACGTTTCTACACCATCCACCTCTTGTAGTGGCTGTCTAAAACAACTATCCGGGATGAAATTCATCAATCTACAAGAACCTATGAGTACATCGGGCGAAGAGTTTTCATAGCCACTGGCAGAGGTTACCATCATGAAGACAATGAATGATCACCTGAAAAAGAGCTCGACCACAAAGAAACAACAAAAACACAACACCACACAAACATGACTAGAAACACAACTACCAGCAAAGAAACAAAAATAAAAAATAAACTGGCCAAGGAGCCACCCAACAACACAATGTTAACACAGAGTACTAAGGGTGTACCAACTAGGAGACCCGAGAAGGAGGCCAAACCCCAGCGATGCAAATACAGAGGAAGGATGGCTCATGCAGATACAACGATGGGGAGTAGAGGGTGCCGGGAACCCCACCACCACTCCCGACCACCACTGCGAGTAGGGGCGGAAGACCTGCACGAAGCACACACCTAGCTTAATCCTCCTCTGCCTCAAGCACCAAGGGTGCTCGAGCTCACCGTTCGCCCAATAAGGAACCCAAGGCACAAACAAAAAGGACCACCACAAACCAAAAACTAAACAGAGACAAAGGGAACGAGCGGAAGGGGGAAAAAACTACCTACTAATTGACACCACACTCAGGAAAAAGAACAAACAACTTGTGGGTGCAAGCACGGTAAACCAGTCGGACAGGAGGCCAAGCCCCAATAGGTACACAAACACATAGGAAAAGAGGCCCCAAGCAAGTGAAAAGTGTGTGTGGGGGGGGGTAGAAGCACAGGGAACCCCACCACCACTCCCAGCCACTGTGGAGACCCCTCTGCCCAGCCCAAGCAGCAGCTTGAGAATGACAAAAGCGAGTAGTAGGGTGGGAGAACCAGCCCAAGAGACACCCCCTATTTGACTCCTTTCCCTACAAAGACACACTCCGGGACCCCAAGCCCGTCAGCCGACCACGGAGGGAACCCAGACAACACAGAACATAATAGAAAAATAGAAACTAAAGACTGACGAAGGGTAAAGGAGAGACCATAGCTCCCAGGGAATTGCCAGCCGGAGAACATGACCTCACGAACTGTCGCCGACACCCACACGCCATCGGAACGAGCTAGCCCCCCGCCCAGACCCCCAAAACGCCACTGCCACTAGCCCCAAAGCCGATACGCAGGGTCGCTTAGAAGGGCGGGTGAAGGAGGAGAGAAAGCAGAGTCCCCGACCAAAGATACACAAAGATGAAGTCGAGGTAGGAGAGAAGCCTAGGGAGAGAAGGGAAAATGTTGTGCTCTGACAGGAAGCCTCCTCCCCCCTCCCCCGAGTAGGGTCGGTGGTAGGCGAGCCCTAAATCGCCCTGGCGGTCGCAAGAGTGGAACCCTCAGAAAGGTGAGTGATTCATTAACATTATTTCAATTTCCTTTATTATGTATTTCTTTTCATCTTTTATTCCCTTTTTTGATATTGAGCTTATTAAGTAACAAGGCCCATGAAGACACACATATAGAAGGCATTTAGCAAAGAAATCCACACAAAGAAATCAAATCATACAATTTTCATATTCATATATCCTTAATGGAGAAATTACATTTCAACCCAAACCTATGAAAATTGAGGTTATAACAATGTCCTTTTAGAGCACAAATCTTCCAATGGCCGAACTTCTTTCAACCACTCAATGATCGAGTATCCTCATCCAAAAAGTTCCTATTTGGGGTCTCATCAAGGAAGCACGTGATGTCCACTCTGGTGTCTAAGGTCATGGTTCTTGGGTCTTATTACCATAAGCTATAAGAAACAAGATGAACTAGATAGAAAGATCATAACCTCGATCTGGGGTCTCATCATGAGATTATGGTCTCATTCTTGTGAGAATCACCCACAAGAACATAATCTAATTAGCCAGATATCGAGTGCAAAAAAGGGTTCAAAAAAATTCATTCACTAAAACATTGGAGTCAAAATACAATTAAGATAAAGAATAGGATATGGGTCTACTCCTCATGCACCATTAGGGAACTACTGATACATAATGAAAAAAACAAGGACAAACCAAAAATATGACATATTGGATCCTTTTGTCCTTGGAGTCCCCCCTCCTTTTATAGGGGGAAGGAGAGGACAAAACCCTAGAAAGAAGGCTACTGGCGGCGACTGGTGGCCTGATCTAAAACAATGGTCGATTGATTGGGAATCCTGTCGATCGACTAGCATTAATTTGTTCCTTCAACCTAAAGTCAATTTGGTCAAACTTCGAATTCAATATAGGACTCTTTCTTTTGGGGTTTTACCAAGTCTTTACTATCTAGTCAGTTGATTGGGGTTGCCGGTCGATTGTTTGGTTTTTTTATGTTTGCTTTGATCAGACTGTTTCATTTTAAGTAATGAGCTTTTTAAAATTTGAGTTTGACTGGGTCTTTACTTACATTCTTTCCTCCACAGAAAATCATATGTTATTGGGCAACTTTCCTTTGTGCCTATTTCAAAGGAGTAAATTTTTACAACATTAATTGTTTTCCCCAAATGAATAAATTTATTGAATTGCCTTCCTTTAATATTTTGACCATTTGACTCTCTTTGTTGTAGATTTACTCTATAGGCAAGTCAATCAGTTGGAGAGTCACTTGATTGATTGGAAAAGCCACCTAGAATTATATTTTCCCAGTAGGTGATAAGTTCCCCTTTCCAAAATATATTTAAACATTAATTTCTGCCTTGAGATGCAAAAGATATAGTCATTTTGGTTTGGGATATATCAAGAACTACCCAAAAACTTGAAGGTAATTCCATCGACTAGAAAGCCATTTGATCAACTTTTATAGGTCCTAAAAAAGGAAATTTTTAGGTAGAGAATTAAATTCCCTTTCCAACACATACTTGATCATTAAATTCCACATTGGGATGCATAAAATATGATCATTTTGGTGTAGTGCATATATATTATGACTGCGAAAAGTTGCACAAGCATCTTCTTAGAGTATTTTTGGGAGTGTTTGATATTTGGATGAACCATTTTCATATAAGTCAAAGAAAATATAATAAAAAATCTTATGAAAGAGAAAAAAGTTGAACTAAGACAATGAATTCTAAAACTAGAGAATAATTAACAAACCATTTCTAAGAATTGATCTAAAATATGCAGTAAAATGGATAAATATGCATTTATCAGTTACATGTTGCTGGTGGCCTCGACCCATGAGCCACATCTCACTGTGTGTTGGCACGATCCACCACCTTTTACAAAATCATTCATTCAGAGACTGCAAAATCCTAATATCAACATATAAATAAAACCCATACCCAATGCATTTTTGGCCCCTTTTGTCCCTCTTGAAGCCAGAGAGCAAACAACCTCCCTCTTTTATTTTCTATAGTGATCATATGATCCTTTTTCTGACACCAACTACTTTATTAATGCTTGTAGACTATTCATGAACTGCTTTCTCTACACTGTTGTTGTTTGATTCATATGAGTTGATATCTATACATTGTTTCAAAGATCCATGATCCGTCTCTACTAAGTATCTCTCATCTCTCTTTTTGTTCCTAGGCATCAATCCTAAAATCTAGTGATGGATCTCCTCCATGAGAGGTCCTGAGGCAACTGGGAGCAGAACACACCTAAAAACAAGGACCTTTAGGGCTATGATAGAAAAGTCACAACCATATCCAATCCTGAAGGTATGCCAACTTAAAAAAACACATTTTTTGTGTTTTGTGCCATTTTCTCTAACAATAACCTCCATCATCATCTTTTTAATTTGAGATGTATGAAAAGGTTGCAATACCATTATCAAGAAAAATGGTGGTAACACCTTCCTTACTTGTAACATAATCTTTGAGTTCGATCTATGAATTAATGCATACCTTTCTTATCTACCCATGGGTGGAGACAAAATTGGACTTTTTTGTGTTCTTCTACATATTCAAACACCAACTTTAGTTTTCCTTGTTTTACAAATAAATCCATTGGTGACTATGGGATTTATCAATTTACAATTTACTTGAATTTCTCCTTGTGTTATGACCGTAGGATCATGATATTTTTTGAGACTAGGTACAATAGTTTGGCGACTCCATTGAGGATAGATTTGAGTCGATCAGTGTTGCATTCTACTTTTTTCCCATATCATGTTTTGTTAACTGGTCAAGCTTTCCATTTTTTTAAATCTATTTTTCTTTCACTTTTTATACTTTCAATGAAATGTAGAGATCTCAAAAGTTTCATTTCTTCTTTTGACGATGAATCAGAAGAATCCCTAACAATAAAATCTCAATCTTTTTATCCTAAAAACATGCAGAATACTGTGTTTCACCAGTAAGAAAAGAAAGTCTTTTTTCTTTATCCCCACCTTTTATTTTTTGGATCTTAATAAAGCAGGTGAAATTCTCTACTCCTCCAGTGAAATTTTCTTCCGCTTTTGATTTCTTATTGCTTTGATTTTCAACAGTACCTTATCTATCATGTTTTCTACCAATCACATCTTAAGGTTAGAGCCCAGTTTCCCCCTTTTTTTCTTTTGTAACTTTTCTATTTGTTTTTTTATAAAATGAAAATAAAGGAAGAGAGAAAATGAAGAGACATGTCTTCATGATGAAGAAGGCCACTTGATGATAGCAGGATTGTTTCCTTATGTGTCTATCATGTTTCTTTCATTCTTTAATATAGTGGATTTGCTTCAGAATATATTATAAGCTTACACCTGCACTATACATACAAATAAACCTATGCGTCAAAGAATAGGTTCCAATACTTGATCTAAATTCTTAAAAGTGGTGTGAATGTGCTAGTATAGATACATGCACAACTTTAAGCTGGACGTCCCAACACCTTGAGGCTCCTACTTTCCTAGCACTCACAATTGATTGCAATCTCCATCGTCATAAAGTATTTCAGGAGTAGTACCAATATCTTAAGAACTTAGGTTACCCCGTGATGAGTGTCATCACATCATAGAGCAGATAAGGACCAACCACTCCTATCCAACTTTTGCTTGAGTGAGAACGTAAAATCACATCTAAACTCATGGGATGAAAGAGGACTTTATCTTCTATGTATGCATTGGGTGGTTACTTTATTTACAATTTTCAAGATTGTTGCATGCTTTAATAATTCTAAGATTATTTAATGATTTATGAATTAAGATTGTAGTCACTACGAATAGATTATTTTCCATTTGCTAACATCCTCATGGTCATAATAATGTTACTAAACCAACAATCTCAAATCAACAATCTTATTAAATCAATAATCTCAAATCAATAATTGTGTGATCTCACATGATTACAAATAATCTCAAAATAACAAAGTGCAATGATCTAAAAGGAACCCAAATAATTTCAAGTGATCTCAATAAACAATGATATTTAACCAATGATCTTTTCAAACTTGAAAACTTTCAGTTATCTCGAACAATCTCAAATTATCTTTCCCATCCAATAATCTTCATTCAATAGTCTTGATTGAATAATATTTCCAAAAATAGTTTTTTTCTTTAGAATTTTTTTTATAAAAATTAATATCCATAAAAAAACGATCAACATTCTTTTTAAAACAAAACATTTAAGGAAACTCATTTCAAAAAACAAAAACTTTCTTTTCAAAAAGATATATATATATATATATATATATATATATTTAAAAAGCACTTTTTCAAAACAAAAAGGAAAGTCTTTAAAAATATATTTTCAGAAAAATACCTTGTAAAAAATGATTAAAACATTAAAAAAAGAGAACACATGTTTTTCAAATAGAACAATATTTTTAATAAATAAACAAAAAACATTTTTTTCCTTAAATGAATAATCTCTTCAAAGAAAAAATCCTTTTAAGAAAGAACAATCTTTTTTTAATAAGAATTTTTTTCATAATAGAACATTCTTTTGAATAAGAAAATTCTTTTCAACAGAAAAATGAACAAAACTTGAACCATTTTTCAGAACCATAGAAAAGTTGGAAATAAAAGGAATATTCTATAACTCCACAGAAAAATGTTTTAAAAAAATTGAACAATGTTGAATCACCTTTTCCAAAAAGGAATAAACAAAAGTTGAACTGAGTTTCCAAAGTTGAAAAATGCTTTCAATACCCGAAAAAAGTTGAACCATATTTCAAAACATAAATTTTTTTTTTGAACCCTTTCTCAAATAAAAAAAGTTGAAAAAGTTCTAAAACTTGACAAACTTGAACACTGTTTCAAAAACACAACAAAGTTGAACCATCATTTGAAAATAAATGAAAGATAAAAAATGTTGTTTAAACTTAAACAAAAACATGAAAAATCTTTTTGTACTGAGACAACATTTTCAAGGATCTTCTGATTTGATCCATGCCGAATGGCTGCCCAATTTTGGTCTCTTCTCATGGCCAACAATCATGCCTTAAATATTTAATATCCATCGAAATCTGATGAAATGCTGGTTAAGTACTCTAAATTCACTTGCATCTTTGACCATATATGAGACAAAGATCCATCATTTTAAACCCCTAAAGAGTATTTTGACCATCTAAGGATCCGATTTCTAAACATTCAGCTTTAGGCCAAAAGGTTACCCCCATTTTGGCTGTAAGTTGTGTGCTCTCCTGATCAAATAACATCTAGCCTTTTCTCTATCCTTGAGCTACACGTGCTCATGTATACCCAATATATACTCCTTTGAAGGGCTTCTAACTCATTGATCCTTTTAAGAAAAAGCTTCACTATTATGCTGTAATGCTACTCAATCCTCAATAATAAATAGAACTTCCAAATATTGACTTCAAATATCAACTCATGCCCCATGGATACTAACTATACTTGAACCAACATATTATCCACCTTGACTAAAATTTCACCTAGTAGCACATGGTTCAACCATCTTTACCTACCCTACACCACGATCCAGACCACGAACTAAAATGGTCAGATTCCCTTGCATTCACTTCCATATCTATATGGTCCCAAACCTATAACTGGGATATTACCCATGCTTTCACGTTCATATGCATATGATCCTAGAACATAATCTAAAAATGGGTAACTACCCATGCTTTCACGCTCATACTTAATGGTTTCAAACAATAACCCAAAATTGGGATAATGCCCTACTTTCTCACTCATATATATATATATATATATATATATATATATATGTATATATATACACGGTCCTGGACCATCACTTGTACTTGACATTAATATCTATGCAATCCAAGACCATGACCTAAAACTAGACCATCACCCCACTTATACCTATTTTCGTAAAATGCCAGACCATGACCTAAGACTAGACCAAAACACCCAATTTCTTTGTGAGTATTTCTCTCATAAGATATCCCTTGAGGAGAGAGGGATATCACATACCAGTATCCATCCATAATCTTTGGGCCCTGAGAGGGTCACCTTGTCCCTAAATATCTCTTTTCTCCTTGTGAGTATTTATCTCATAAGATCTCCCCCGTGGAGAGATGAATCACACACACCCATATCCAACCACAATCTCTTTCCCTTGAGAGGGTCACCTTGTGTTGGGAAATCCAGACACAGTATAGCAACAGAAATAAAAAAATATCTACAACAAGATCGTGTCAACTACTATGAAATAGTAAGGATGGTTTAACGAGTTATACCTAGTCCTGGAGCAGGTCTAACAACAACAACTCTGTGTAATGCAACTGTATTCTAGTTGATCTTGGATGGTGGCTATGCAACTTCTGGTCTTCACCACAAACAACGGATAGGACAACTTTTGTAATGACTCTTGTGGTCTCACCACAGACTGTAGATGGACTTTGCCCTCCTAGTAGTAGCCAAAGGACTCCTGCCTCTAGAGTAGTCCACACAGGTAAAATAGAACTCTTCTCGTTCAACTAGAACAGATAGGAATGAGTGTCCCTCCCATTGGCATGCTAGTCACCAACTTACTCTCCAATAAAAATGATCCTCAATTGTTCTTTCCCATTTCTATCCCTCCCTTATCGAGTAGGACTTGCTTGGGCTCTCTTGCTTACCACAACTAGAGAGGACAACTATTTGAGAAACTAATTCTCTGTTGTGTTACTATTCTCTGGGAAGCTATGATAACCTGGAAATTCACACTTTGACTATGAATTCTATTGTTGACCTAGCTCTTATTTTCGAAGTCAATTTCATTTTTGCATGTGTATTGATGCACAATTGGTCCATATAGCTTGTGTGTATCACCTTAATGATACTTGAATTTACAAAAATCAAGTCTACTTTCGTATCACACGTCATCACCTTTTCCTTGATTTTGATCATATTATTGTAAACTTTTGGATTATATTCCCATTCTCATGTTGTAGAGGTCTCTCTCATGGTTTCAGCTCATCTTGTTTTCCTCAAATCAAATCTAGGATGAAGGAGATATGTCCATTTGAAATTTCTTTGATTTAAACTTGTTTTTAATTCCTTTTGAATATTTTTAGCCTTTTTGGGCTCAACAGTGGGCGCGAACCAGTTTCCTTGCCCTTCACTGGGCTCCCTTGGGTGATCTAGACCCCAAGTCATTGACCAATCATATGGCTTGTTTTCTTTATCCATGAATCTTGATCGTTGGATCCTTCTCGTGTGGATTTTCCCCTAATCCGACGACTGTGCTCCTTTCCCCTACCTCTGTACACTCTGCCAATGACATTGATGCCATACTTACCTAACCACCCCTCCATGGTACCAAATCGAGGCCCTTTTCGTGCCTTCTTCCTACAAATTGATGCATGTTGGGTTTTATGGCCTCAGAGTAGGTAGTAGAAACAAAAATTTTACTAGCCATTAACCCATAACAGGAGATCGCATCAATGACTATTAAATGGAAATCATGGGTTTAGTGAGATATACCTGATCTTGGGGCTTGCCTAGTGATAAAACCTCACAAGCATGTGCGGTCTTCAACGCCATATCTTGGACAGTGTCAGTGCAGCTCCTGGTCTTTGCCATGGACTCTGGCCTCCACCATAGACTACGGCTGATGTGTCCTCCTGAGCGGAAGACATCTCCTGCCTCTTCATATAGTCCACATAGACCACCTGGAAATCTTGCCATTCTAGAAGAACTAGCAAGAAGGAGACGACCCTCCCGTTGGCATACTAGCACCAACCTGCTCTCCTAAACTCAGACTGCTTTTTTGTAGTTATCTTTCTGTTACAACCCCAATTTTTTGGGTTCATTTGGTGAGAAATGTAATTTCTCATAATAAAGATAAATGATCAAATAATGATTGAATGCATGGATTTCGTGTACAATAGCCTTGATGATAGTTTTGTGGGATTTTTTGGCTATTGGGCCCAATAACAAAGAAAAGATCAATTAAATATTTCTTTGTGAAGAAAGAAATTGAAAATAATGATAAAATTTGGAAAATAAGTGGAAAGAGGTATAATTGAGTTATCCTTGGTGGATTTTCACATCCAAAGGATTCCTAATATTAAATGGAATAGCAATGAGGAAAATAAAAAGAATGATAAAGAGAAATACTCAAAAAGAGATATTTTAATAAAGAATAAACAAGATAATGAGAAATAATGAATATAGATGCATTTAGATGGATAATGAGTATCCAATAAAAAGGATTTCGAAATAATAGAGTTCCTTGGGTTCCAAGGAGTCCAAATTGCAAAGATAATGCAAAAAGAAAGAGAAAGGATTAATTAAATATTTCTTTAATTAGAAGGGATGTGAGGTAATGATGATATTACAAGAAATATGTGGAAATATGGATAATGAATCCATCTTGGATGATATTTCGTGTCCACATAGTTTCTAATTGAAAAAGGAATCAAAATCAAAGAAAATAAAAGATTAAGAGAGAGAAAATATGCTTAAAATAAGCTTTATTGAAAGATAACTTGGAAGTGAAGATAATGCCTTTTCCTTTTGAGTTTTGAACTCAAATTTAGTGTAAGAGAAGATAGAGCCAAGAAAAAGGTTTCCCTGAAATTTGAGATTAAATTAATAAACGGTTTGAGAGATATAAATTTTGTAAATTTTCATTTAGTGGAAGTATTGACATTGAATGTCACGATTTAGAATTTCTTTAAGGGGCGCGTGCAATACGGGTCGTTGGATCTGGGATCCAACAGAGCAGGGTCATCCCCTACCTTGTGACAGGAAAGGAAATAGGAGAGCAGGAAGGATGTTTTTCGAGAGAGTCTTTCTGGCAATCCAATGCACGAGATGTTTTGGAAATTGTCCCTACGAGATCGGGGTGTGAAGGCAAATCTGACCGACCCTGGTTTTGCCCACTTTGGAAGGCTACCGAAGCTTTCCCTAATTGAAAAATAGGTCAGCACCCCAGACTCGTTGGACCCATCCTATAAAAGGTAGGGTAACAACTTCCTTTGAGATCGGAATCTCCTCCCTAGTGCTATGTGAGACTCCCAGAATGTCCGCGTGCCTTCAATTCCATAGAACAGCCACTGCTCATCCCTCTTTTCCTCCCTCTATTCAGCCACATACTAGCGTCCAGGACCTAGGGGTTCCCTCTTCCTTCGGATGATTCAAGGATACCAATGAGTCCGTCTTGGTGCGACAGAGGCGACGACCCTCCTCCCTGGAGTAGCGGCGCCCCACATCGCAAGGTCAACCCAGCGGTTGACCGACCCTTACCGCTGTTCGTGTGACTCAGTCAGAGCGGGAGGTTGAAGACGTGAGTAAGTGAAAACCCGCCAGTGCCCTCACTCGTGCTACAGGAAAGGGAGGGAAAAATCGTCTTTAGCCCTGTTCATCTGCCCCCACCTCGCTGAAACGAGAGAAAAGATGCAGATGGCTGATAAAAGGTAAAAAGGCCCCCTTTTTCCTACATGGCATGTTCTGATAGGCCCAACATGATTTATCTTGTGGAAACTGTAAGAAATCATAGGTTTGCCCAATGGATACAAGTAATACATGGTTTTTGCTCAGAAAAATACAAGGAATCCCATAAAAATACTAGTACCTACATTGGGCATGTAGGTGCAAATTCATATTCCTTGTATTTTTCTGAGCAAAAATACAAGGAATATGAATTTGCTCAGAAAAATTGTGAGTTTAAAAACCCACAATTTGCACCTACATGCCACCCTGATGGATAATATGAATTCGATTTGAGTTTAAAAACCCACAATTTGCACCTACATGCCACCCTGATGGATGATGCCATAAAGGTCAGGCCCAGGAGGGTAGACCAATGGGCACCATGAGAGGTGACCCCAGACACCAGGCTCGGGAATGAGAAGGTGGTCTATGATGCATGACTATGGAGAACTATGAGAGGTGACTCCCAGGCACCAAGCTCGGGATTGAGAAGGTGGCCTTAAGTCAATGGCAAAAGAGAAATCCTAGAGGGGTATGCCAAGGTTAGGGAAAAAGCGATGGAGAATGACACATTGAAAATGTAAATTGGTTTGTAAAATAATTTGATTGTGATTATTAAATTGTTACCCATATCTGTGAAATTTTGGATGCCCCCACATACTAGTATATTCTCGTATACTGATCGATGTTTTATTTATCAGCGTTTTAGGTACAACCCTGAAATGAATAAATAGTAACATGACACATTGTGGAAATAAGAAATAAAGTGCAAGGAGGATTATATAGAATAATTCAAGCTCTGGATAGATAGATTTCCAAAGTTTTTAAAGGTAAGCAAAGTTTTAATTTTATACCAAATTTTAGTTTAGTTTGTAGAATTTTCATAATTATTATTGATTATTTGTCGAACCTTTGATCCTATTTATTGGGATAATGTCTCTGATGTCTTGGTCTCCCTTAAGTTGGGGTTACCGAGAGACGGGGTCGTTACAATTGGTATTAGAGCGTAGGTTCTTCATTTAATCTTTAATAATTATTAAATTTTACAAATTTCATAGAACCCAAGGGAGTTATTAAGGGATTTTCTGAAAGACAGAGGTGTCTAGAAAAGGATCACATCTGGGGGCTGGCAAGATTTTCCTCCGCACCGCTAGTCAGAATACGAGGACTCCCAGATTAGTGTGACTGTCTAGCCAATATCTTAGGATCTGACTCAAAATAAGATACCTTTAGGACTCTCTAATCTTGTTCATCCCTTCTCAACTCAAATGCTGTTAAGGACCTTAAAGATTAGGGTTTTCTCACTTTTCCTCACCCTCTCGAGGTATGGGTAAGGTTGATAAGGTCTAAGGAATCCTCCACTAAATTAATGAAAGACATGTAAATAAGATGTCATCAACATAAGCTTAATAGATTAAGTGTAAACTAAAGAATAGATACATGCTTAGGTCATATGACATGAGTTGTCATTGCCCTCAGGAGAGACCTGAGGCTAGACCTTCTTTTCAGGAGGAGGAGTAAAGAGAGTTGGTTATGGAGGCACGATCTCCATTAAAAGTAGAGACCTAGCACATCCTCTGAGAATGATGCTAACCCTAACCCTAAGCGATGGTTAGAGAAAGAAATGACACGATGGGTTAGATGTCATGGTAGACCTAGTGTGTCGACATGCTTTTGGATTCCCATGACGTTACGAGCCATGTGAGGTTAGATGACCTAGTGCCTTTGGCAACTCAACTTGGGAAGAGTCGTGCATGTTAGAGAGAAGGATAGCTCCTTCATTGATGAGGTTAGAGAAGGACCTATAGAAACCCTATGGGTTGATGCACATAGGGCATAACATGCACCCATAGTACATCAGTAGTACTGACAATAGGTAGAAACCCTGACTAGTAAGTATGGTGGATAGCTTATGAGATAAGCATAAAGGGCTATGGATAATCCTGAACATAAGTATCGCCCATGTAGGGGTATGATTGTAAGCTTGACCCACATTCATGGAGAGAGGACCTCGGGTAGTAAGGTTGCTTGTAGGGTTAGCTCTAGAGAGAGAGAGAGAGAGCAGGACCCCAAGCAAGGAGGTTGGAAGCTTAGACTCTAAGGAACATTGGGGAGCTAAGAAGGATGCGACCTAAGTGGATGGTTGCGGTTGCCTCATGAATGATTCCTGAAAGATGGTGATATCTTGGTTTCCATTAGAGGAACCAAACCCTAGAGAGAGGACGAGGTTTCGGGTACCTATGAGCCTATGGTATAGGTGTTTACCTTATGGGTTAGGAAGAAGAGTTCCTTAGACCTGGAGAGGTTTAGTAACAGGTTGTGAGGTCTTGTACCTTGTTGGTTGTCCTTGAGGAGGACTCAACTCTAAAGTGTTGCTCGAGTAGAAGGATGACAGGAAGTGCATGTCATGCCTAATACATGCTTGATTCATGGTTAAAAGTTGAGCAGGCAGTTGGACACCCAAAAGTGAACCTAGGGTTCCTAGGCCTAAGAGGGGAAGTAGCGTACCTGATGCTCATGATGAGATTAGAGTCTCTATAGTTTCAAGCATGGTACTCCTCATGTGTAGAGGAAAAGGAAACCCCTTAAGTTAAAGGTATGTTTGATGAACCCCTCACAACTAATTTGATGACACAGGAAGGTATGATCTTGATCCAGCGTTGAGGAAAGAGAACAAGAATGACCTAGCATGGCTTAGTAGGTGGTCTGCTTGTGCCTTAGTAACTGTTGGGTTAAGCTTTCTCATATGAATATAAACCCTAAGGATGTCGGTGACCTTGTTGTCAAGAGTTGTAGTTTACTCCCATCCTGGGAGAGGGGCCCTTTTGTGGGGTGTATACCAATTTTTTTGGTTTTGAGGTAACCTAAAGAGGTTTAAGAGGATCTTAAGAAGCTAAGTGAAGAGTACACGATAAGAGAATGAACATGTAGACCCATAGATAACCATCTCTAAGTGCATGTGGATGTGTTACCATGGAGGTAACCGATATGGGGCCTGACCAAGGTAGGCAGGTCGCCCTGACCCCTGCAAAAGGATGAAAGACAGCCCATGAATGCAGAAAGATGATGAAGGCTTGGGTAAGGTTCTAAGTTGGACATGTACTATGGTAGAATCCTAAGTCTATCCTAGGGTCAAGTAGGGATAAGACTGATGGAAGTAGGAGTTGCCTAACTCCCTAGTTGCACGTGACCATAGGGTCGGGAGGTAACAACTATCATTGTCTGAGGGCCATGGGTTAGGAGATTGATCACCTTCATGAACTCATGGGACCCAAAGGGCAGATGAGGAGGGCACTCTCTGGATACATAAGGGAAGAGGGATGACCCCAAAAGTGCCGGCACCCTACAGACCTAGAGGAGATGACCAAGGATTGTGTGGTGACTCATGTGGGCTCGAGATCAGTTTTCCATGGAAGTAATTTTGATATCAGAATGATTGTGATGTAGAGACATAGGTTGCACATTTCAACTTAGATTCGAAGGTGTACTGGAAAGGTGGGATGTACCGTCTCTTCTCTTGGAACAGGAAGAAATTTGTGTTCGGACAGCTGTCAAATGCTTATTTCCTCTTGTTATGGGAGTGAGAGATAGGACAATATGCATGTCATACACCAAGGATAAAAGATGATGTGAGTTGGAATGTTGCTACGAGGTATGAGGATAGATATGATAACATACCCTTGTGGAGTGAACGATACATGGATGGTTTGTAAGAGGAATAAGGATGTTTCTAGTAGAAGCTATGTGGAATTTGCAAATTATGCAAGGTTGAGTTTGATCACCATAAGGATGAACTCAAAGTTTCTTGATGAAGATAAACTTAGAGTTTGAGATGATAAGTAGAATACATGGAGGTGTATATCTTCAACATTACTTAAACACCTGAGGATGAGAAGTGGTAATGAATGCTCTGGTTGAGATATAGGTGCCTAGTTTAGCTAGAGGCTAGAAGAAGTTGAGGTTGTTAGGCTAACCTTAAGTTGGGGAAAGGGATAAGTTTGGATAACACTCCAATATATCAATGGCGGTTGATCAAGTTAATGGTTGTTTGGTTAGCCAGCCTAGTCCTTACTGTAGTGAAAGGATGGTTGTAGAACCTTAGATGCACTTCTTTGGAAAAGAAGGTGAGGAAACCCTAATTAGAGTGGTTTAGGGTTTTTGAGGAATCAACTTTGAAGAATCATGACATACAGGAGATCATGATTTTAAGTTCATCGTACACCATGGTACTACGAAGATAGTAAGTGACAGTAGTACTTTCGATACCTAAAATGAAGTTACATGTGGTATGTTGCCATGCATGTCAAGAGGTGAAGGACGAACACCAGTAACCCAGTGCATTGATATGAAGGATAAAGAGAGTTCTCGAGAGGGAATGGGAGTTCATCACTATAGATGTTGTGGTAAGTCTCCCCTTGACCAAGGAAGGTCAAGATGCAATAATGGTTATGGTAGATCACCTTACCTAGATGACAAGAGAAAGAAAGAGTATTATCAAGAGACAGATCGGGTTGAACTACTTATAAGAGAAAGAGATGGATCAGCTACACCATGATGCGAGTTCAAAAGTTCTTGAGTAGGACCTAAAGGTTCACTTCCATTAGGTGGAAGTAGATACATGATGAACTCGATGTCAGTACAGATTGTCACCCCATACTAATGGTCAGTATGATCCAGACTAGAGGGTCTGATGAGAGCATGTGTGCTCATACAGGGTGATACATAGAGATAATTCTTAAAATGTGGTGTGAACCACCATAGCCTTTATCGGGATGCAAGAAGTTCTATAAGGAGGTTGTGTCGGTCACCACTTCATTAAGAGGATGTTGGTGAAGGAGGCCTCACAAAGGTCAGTAAAGAACCACAGTGTGTGCAGATGAAGTCACTTTGATCGTGCAATGGCTGAGAGAGAGAGAGCCCAGAGGTGACATGAGTCGTAAGATGATGTAAAGAAGATTGACATGCAATTCACTGTGGGAGAGTATGTGATGCAAAAATTTGACCGCTCTAAGCTACAGTTGAGAAAGCTGAGTCCCTGATATACGGGTCCATTTGAGATGGATTGGTGGATATGGTTGTGTTTACACCTTACCCCTCAGGATAACATGATGTATAATGTGTTCCATGAGTCCAATCTAGAGCACCATGTGAGGTACCCAAGCCATGTGTAGAGCCCTGAACCTATTTAGCTTTTGAGGAGTTGAAGTGTCCTGAGTCACCTATGAGGGTACGATATACCAAGGTAAGAAAGAACTCAGATGGAAGAATATGAGATGATGAAGGTTCTTGGGAAGCACCATGGAAAGGGTGAAGCCACATGAGAGCCCTGATGGACATAAGAAAGGATTATCCTAATTTGTTTGTTTGCTTGATGGATTTTTAAGGACAAAATTCTTATAAGAGGGGATGGTTGTTACAACCCCAATTTTTTGGGTTCATTTGGTGAGAAATGTAATTTCTCATAGTAAAGATAAATGAACAAATAATGATTGAATGCATGGATTTCGTGTACAATAGCCTTGATAATAGTTTTGTGGGCTTTTTTGGCTATTGGGCCCAATAACAAAGAAAAGATCAATTAAATATTTCTTTGTGAAGAAAGAAATTGAAAATATGATAAAATGTGGAAAATAAGTGGAAAGAGGTATAATTGAGTTATCCTTGGTGGATTTTCATATCCAAAGGATTCCTAATGTTAAATGGAATACCAATGAGGAAAAAAATAGAAAGATAAGGAGAAATCCTAAAAAAGGGATATTTTAATAAAGAATAAACAAGATAATGAGAAATAATGAATATAGATGCATCTAGATGGATAATGAGTATCCAATAAAAAGGATTTCAAAATAATAGAGTTCCTTGGGTTCCAAGGAGTCCAAATTGCAAAGATAATGCAAAAAGAAAGAGAAAGGATTAATTAAATATTGCTTTAATTAGAAGAGATGTGAGGTAATGATGATATTACAAGAAATATGTGAAAATATGGATAATGAATCCATCTTGGATGAGATTTAGTGTCCACATAGTTTCTAATGGAAAAAGGAATCAAAATCAAAGAAAATAAAAGATTAAGAGAGAGAAAATATGCTTAAAATAAGTTTTATTGAAAGATAACTTGCATGTGAAGATAATGCCTTTTACTTTTGAGTTTGGAACTCAAATTTAGTTTATGAGAAGATAAAGCCAAGAAAAAGGTTTCCCTAAAATTTGAGATTTAAATGATAAACGGTTTGAGAGATATGAATTTTGTAAATTTTTATATAGTGGACGTATTGACATTGAATGTCACGATTTAGAATTTCTTTAAGGGGCGCGTGCAATAAGGGCCATTGGATCTGGGATTCAATGGAGCGGGGTCATCCCCTACCTTGCGCCAGGAAAGGAAATAGGAGAATAGGAAGGATGTTTTTTGAGAGAGTCTTTCTGGCAATCCAATGTGCGAGAAGTTTTGGAAACTGTCCCTACAAGATCAGGGTGTGAAGGCAAATCCGACCGACTCTGGTTTTGCTCACTTTGGAAGACTACCGAAGATTTCCCCAATTGAACAGCAGGTCGGCACCCCAGACTCGTTGGACCCATCCTATAAAAGGTAGGGTAACAACTTCCTTTGAGATCAGAATCTCCTCCCTAGTGCTATGCGAGACTCCCAGAATGTCTGCTTGTCTTCAATTCTGTAGATCGGCCACTGCTCGTCCCTCTTTTCCTCCCTCTATTCAGCCACAGACCAGCGACCACGACCCAGGGGTTCCCTCTTCCTTCGGATGATTCAAGGATGCCAATGAGTCCGTCTTGGCACGACGGAGGTGACAACCCTCCTCCCTGGAGCAACGACGCCCCCCATCACAAGGTCAACCCGGTGGTTGAGTGGCCCTTACTGCTGTTCACGTGAGTCAGTCAAAGCAGGAGGTTGAAGATGTGAGTAAGTGAAAACCCACTGGTGCCCTCGCTCGCGCAATAGGAAAGGGAGGGCAAAATCGTCTTTAGCCCTGTTCATCCGCCCCCACCTCATGAAACGAGAGATAAGATGCATATGGCTGATAAAAGGTAAAAAGGCCCCCTTTTTCCAACATGGCATGTTCTGATAGGCCCAAAATGATTTATCTTGTAGAAACTGTAAGAAATCATAGGTTTGTCCAATGGATACAAGTAATACATGGTTTTTGCTCAGAAAAATACAAGGAATCCCATAAAAATACTAGTACAGACTAGTTTTTCTTCTAGTCTGCAAGGTACACAAAGATAGTTACTTTAATGCTTTAAGAGTAATCAAAACCCTCGATGTTGATTAGAAATGAGTTCAATTACTTAAGTTAGTATTATGAATCAACATTTATCCTTTTGGCATAAAATGGATAATATGAATCTCATTTGAGTTTAAAAACCCACGATTTGCTTAATTAGGGTGCTATGACTAAGACAGTGCAATAATGGACCTAAAAGCCCTAATGTTGAGTAATATGTCTTTTATTTCGAGAATATGAATATCTTAAATAGAGATACATTGATATGAAGTTTAATTATGAAGCCTTGAAATAGATAAATTAAAGAGATAAAGTTTTAATATGTAAAAAGGAAGTTTAAAGTCTCATATGAGTGAAGATATACTTGAAAACCTAGAAACCCTAATCTAGGTGTTTATGACTTCAATAAGCTATGTTTTGAAATCTCATGTATAAGATGAAGTTAGAACTAATCGTAAGCCAGATTGGTAATAAAGAGGCTTAGATATGAATAACTAAGTGATTAGGGTTTTTGAACATGGAAACAATGTTTTAGGGTTTAGTTTACCTAAATAGTAAAGGTTAAGAGATGAATATAAAGAACGTTAAGGAAAACACTAATTCAATTTAGGCACACCCTAGGAGGGAATTCTAATTCAATAAAGTAGGTGCATGATGAACATATGAGTAATTAGATTGCACATGTTTTCCAGGTTGCTTGTTGTGCCTGATTGATTGGGGTGATTGGTTTCCTGGCTTGGTTGGCTGTTTGATTAATTGAATATTCTACTTACAATCCTTGAGACTTCCAAATCAGGTATGTGGTTAATTATGATTAATCACATTAGTTTCCCGAGGGTTTTCTGAATGTTTCCTCGCATTGAATGTAATCTAAATAGTTTGGATGTTCCTACTACAATTATAAAGTCACTATGGGTATCACAATTATAATTACATGTGTATTCTCACACCTACATGCCACCCTGATGGATGATGCCATAAAGGTCAGGCCCAGGAGGGTAGACCAATGGGCACCATGAGAGGTGACCCCAGACACCTAGCTCGGGAATGAGAAGGTGGTCTACGATGCATGACTATGGAGAACTATGAGAGGTGACTCCCAAGCACCAAGCCCGGGATTGAGAAGGTGGCCTTAAGTCAATGGCAAAAGAGAAACCCTAGAGGGGTATGCCAGGGTTAGGGCAAAAGCGGTGGAGAATGACACATTGAAAATGTAAATTGGCTTGTTAAATAATTTGATTGTGATTATTAAATTTTTAGCCATATCTGTGAAATTTTGGATGTCCCCACATACCCGTATATTCCCATATACTGATCAATGTTTTGTTTGTCGGCATTTTAGGTACAACCCTGAAATGAACAAATAGTAAAGTGAAACATTGTGGAAATAAGAAATAAAGTGCTAGGAGGATTAAATAGAATAATTCAAGCTCTGGATAGATAGATTTCCAAAAATTTTAAAGGTAAGCAAAGTTTTACTTTTATACCAAATTTCAGTTTAGTTTGTAGAATTTCATAATTATTATTGATTATTTGTCGAACCTTTGATCCTGTTTATTGGGATAACGACTCTGATCTCTTGGTATCCCTTAAGTGGGGGTTACCGGGAGATGGTGTCATTACACTTTCCCTCGCTGTGACTCCCTAGTCGGGTAGCACTTGCCCGGGCTCTCTCGGTTACCAAAACCAAAGAGGACAACAATTTTGCAGAGCAACTGATGTTCTGAGTTGTGTGTACTGAGAAGCCTCTAGTTCCACTCTATTTATAGTAGAGGGCAAGGTCATGGTTCCTATTATGTTTGGGAGTAGAAGGATCCAAAAATTCTATGAATAGTTTGTACTGCGATAGGCGAACCGACCGTTTCACAACTGAAATGGTCATTTGGCAAGGTGACATGATCGGTTCACTAGTGAACTGGTCAGTTGAGAGTGTGAACCAGTCATTTCACTTCCCAAACTTACCCACAATTGACTTTCCTTAATCATTTTCAATTAATTCCAAGATTAATCCTTATTCCAATCAAATTGAACGAGTGAAACGTGAAAGTATTCCTCCAACCAGGCAAATCCCAATTTCCTCAGTTGGAAGGACTATGAGCTGCCTATTTCAGCAAGTGAACTGGTCAGTTGGCTCACACTTGTTGATCGGTTCACCTGGATGAACCGACCGGTTGGCACACACCAGCCGATTAGCTCACCTGGGTGAACCAGTCAGTTGGCAGTCCTGACATTGCCAATACATTGTCCAATCGACCTGACACTCTAACCAGCTAGTTCAACACTTGAACTTGATAGTTCTAAGTCCACTCAGTCAATTGTATGTTTTATTGAGTACCTAAACACTTTTAGTCTCAATCTAAACATCATTCATGGACAATATCCTCTTCTAGGGGTATCATATGTCTGTGACCCTACAAGTTCCAATTTATGTTGGTAGTGAATGTTCATAACAACTTATGACGTCACAAGCAATGAGCGGAATCTAGTAACTCATCATTGCTACCCAAGTAACCCAGAAAGTTGGAGAACAACTTCATCCTACAATCTTCGATTAGTGTTGCCATGATGGTATAGTTCCTTTGTCTCTAACATCTGGATTGAACTCGAGGCATGGAACATCATCCTCTTCAACATTCAATCCATGTTCCTTGACCTAGAGCAAACTATCTGAGATGAATGTGAGTTCACATATCATATATTAAATCACATGAGTATGGCCATATAATTCTCAGTCTCTCTTATCAAGGGGTCCTGGATATCATACTCCTTGTAGGAGGGACAAATCCCATCTCTATCACTAAAAGTCTATACCCATGTGTTAAAGTCACCCAATCATCATCGATATAACAACCCATGTTTCAAGACTACATTTGATGATGTCAAAGTGTACCCAATGACATGTGATGAGTGCAGTGATTTCAGGTCTAAGAACTACAATCACCACCATCACTATGAGATATGATTGTGACTACCATTCCATGGTATCCATTTATCACTCTCACAGTGGGTCTGTCTGATTTACTGTAACATATATCTATGTGCTTGACTTGATATCATATATCATGACTAATGAGACTTTGTCATCAGTCAACACACACTCTAGTCTTATGTAGTACTATTGTCTATTTTGCTTCCATAGTAATAAATGACTAGGGACATAACAAGAATGTATGTACTCTTATCATACATATGGTCTCATTGTTCAGATCCTCAACCTGAAGACATATGTCATCGAGTCACATCATTCTTTAGACATCTATCATGTATGTGTCATCATCTCATGAGTGAGACAAACATAATAGATAGAATTACCTTTATCATTATCAAATCAAGTATCATATGCCTCATTGCAATAATCATATGATTGTCTCTCTGGGCATACCATACCAATAGACTCCTACGTGCACTTAGAGCCAATCACCCACGAATCATATTCCAAGTGATCTCAACATGCCCATCATGTTTCTACTACACAATTGCTTTTATAGAGGGCAAACAACATTTACTTCAAGTCGATATATTACATGTTTCACATCCCCCTCTATATGACAACTTGTATGAGATGGAAGTGTTGTAGTATGCTATCTGCGATTCCTTTTCCTAACCATTAGCTCCATTGTTGTTACAATATTACTACTGAGTCATTAATGGTCGGAACCTCCCACAAGTTCATCCATATGAACTTCTAGATACTTATTGTATCCTTTACAGTGTTCGTAACACTAAGGTATTCAGGTTCTTATTGTAGAATTAATCAATTGTTTTATGTTGGAACATTTTCAACTAACAATTCTTATTCCAAGGTCAAACACAATTTTGTTATTTCGGAAGCTTGCATTGGTGTAACTCTTTACACCCAACTCTTCCTTATTACCATAACTAAAGAACTAACCCTTTTAGTACTTCACAAGTACATAAATATGTCTTTCATGGTATTCCAGTAACTCTTACTGGAGATTGATAGATATCCATTCATCATGTCTAATACATAGGAGATAACTGGATATTTATATCATCTAGTCATACAAGGTGATGATTTCATATCTTCTTGTCATGTCTAATACATATAAGATGATTAGTTCATATTTTCTTGTCATGTCCAATACATACAAGATAACGAGATGAGTTCATACATTATATATCCAATTGTGAATGTTTATGTCATCTATCCATGTGTTCCTTATTCTTCATAAGAATTGGGACACACAGCTCTTGAGAGACTAACTCCATGGAACATGGACACGTTTTTTCTCATCATGCTGAACTCATTCAACATCTAGCTAAGATATGCTCTCTTTCCTAGGTCAAGAAGCCCTCTTGATCTATTTCTATAGATCTTGATTCCTATCACATAGGATGCTTCTCTAAAAACCTTTTAGAATGCACTTCATTTCCATGTTTTGTAGTATAAGGATGATATTCCCCATCAATATGTGGAATATACACATGCTCCCACTAAATTCTTGTAATCACACATTACATCTTCATTTTGACTCAAGTCAAACTCTTTTACTATCTTGTCAAATTGAAGATCCTGTTCTGAGGTGCTTGCTTCAATCCAAAGATTGATCTATGCAGCTTTATAGACTTTATTTGCATTATTGGATTTATAAAACCTTTAGGCTGTGTTACATACACATCTTGCACAATATTCCATTAAAGGAATGCAGTTTTAACATCCATATGCCAAATCTCATAGTCATATTAAGCTACAACGACAAGCATTATACAGATGAATTTATCCATGGTAACTTTTGAAAAGATTTCACCATGTTCAACACCTTGAACTTGTTATAAACTCTTTTCAACCAACTTACCCTCCATGTCAGTCTTCTTCTAGAAGATCCAACAATACCCTATGGGTTTTACCTCTTTAGGTGGATCAACCAAGGTCATACTTTGTTGATGTACATGGAGTCCATCTTGGATTTCATGGCTTCAGGCCATATCTCAGTTTCTGGTTCTTATTAGCTTGTAGGTAGACTGGTGACTCATTATAAGATCAACTCACTGCCTTCTTGTCCATAAGATATCATATATCATTCAAGCTCTAGACGTGTTCTACCAGAACCATGAGTTCTGTGTGTTACTTAAGGAACTTTGAGATTCCACAACATTGTGATTCTCTTTATTCCCAGTGTAAAGCATGTGCCCAAACAAAAATTTGAAGTTTTAGCTAGTAATCACACTCTGACTTATCAAGGTGTGATTCCTTCTTTCTGATACACTTCTCATGATACACTATCATTGTGTTTTAGATGGAGTTCATCATGATACATTATCATGATCTTCCAGAAGGTTCTCAAACTGTTGGTTCAAAGTATCTCCAAATCGATCATATAAAAATTTAATACTTATACCAAGATAATTATGTACTTCATTATGATCTTCTTGTACACTTCAAGAGATTCATGTTTGTATTTCACTAAATACAAACTATCATATCTACTGAGGTCATTAGTAAATACATTGAAGTACTAGTGATTACCTTTAGCATTTATTCTAAAAGACCTATATACATCAATATGTATAATCCTTAATAGAATAATTGTCCTATCACTACATCTAGTGAAGAACCTTTGTCATATTTCTCAATGAATGAGATTAGCATGTCTCTATTGGTTCAGCAACCAAAAGAGTCTAGATATCCATCATATGGATTCCAGAAATGCAATTCCCATTTATGCGCTCTAGATGACATCACTATAGGCATTCAACTTTGAGTTATCATGTCATTCATTACATGTGTCACACACATTTTTCTCTTTAACTATCAAGTATAGTTAGTGAGACAGGCATTGCCATCAAAGATCATATTTTTAAAATGAAACATCAATTCATTATTCTTGCCCATACAAGATGTATGATGTTTTCATTGATGGCAGATATATAACATTAATTCACTAATTCTATTACATGCCCATGAATGTCATAATGTAACTATAATGATAAAAACTCTTTCTCCGCATAGTTTCTATCTTGCTTCCTCTTAGGTCCTGAAGTAGAGTTCTCTACATCTTTCATCTTCCCAAGATCATCTATAAAGAGGTTATTTCCCTTTCCAATGTCAAACAGGTGACAATGGTGGCACTTTCTTTCCTTATCTTTATAAGTGAAAAAGACATAATCCCTTTTATACTTACCCCTTCTCCATATCTTGAGTTATGAAGATTTGGACTTTAGCTTGGCTTTAGAACATTTCTTGACCTTGCTTTAGTCTATGGACTTCACTCTACTGATCATTATCACAAGTTTTGTCCTTTCTTCATTCATGCTTTGGCATCAACATGCCAAGCACTTCAGATAGTGTTTGGCCAAGTTTCTCAACATTTGATAAATTGGCTATGTGATTCACACAATGATTTGTAGAATCATATGTTTGGTCAACTCTTGACCTTTAAGAAATCACAATCAATCTATATGCACAATCATATTGAGCATATGAGATTATACTTGATCTCTATCTGTCTGATTATACTCAAACATCACTTTGAAGACATTATACCTTTCATGCTTTACATAATGTCCATGATTCAAGATATTTATGCAAATCATAGTTCATATAGCTCAACATAAGGTTCTTGATGTCTTAGGCATCATTGGCATACTTCAAGTAAGCATACATATTTGGAGTGGTTCAACTGGCTTTGGTCTTTCAAGGACTTTAGAGTTTACACTCATCATTGAGAACACTTCTCAAAGGTCCCAAACCAGTTTGAAGTTTATCCCATTTATGATCTGATTGCAATGATATTGTATTTGTGTTTGGCATTTGGATTCTACAAAAGAATTTTGCAACTTTTCAAAACATTTTTGATTTGTTTGATTTGATAAAGTTGATGATATTAATAAGGTCTTTAATTAATTATCTCTCCCAATATTTTTGTACAAATTGATAGCCCTCGTCTATCAATTTGGAAGATTGCAGCGTACAATCTTCTAGTGGCCAAGATCCATATTTCATCAAATTATGAGTCAACTTTGGATGATCGCTCACAACTTGATTATTTAGGTAGTCCATCATGCCAATTGCATTATATGCAACTCTTGGATAGATGATATGTGCAACTCTTTGCCATAATCATCTGCATACCTCTGGGCTTGGGCTCTCCAAGTCACCAGTTAAGTTTGACCCAAAAGATGACATGATAGATATGCACCATGCTTTGTGCAAATCTACATATCTACCATCACACTTCCACGAGATGGACATCGTACTATGCTTTGTGCAAATCTACGCTTGGTCGATCAATCTTTTCACATGTTCCACTTATGCAAGGAATCTAAAATTTTAATATTGTATTTGAGGGATTTTATATAAGTACATATACATATCTAATCACCACATTATTATAGTACATATCATATACATGCTATAACCACAATGAAAAATATGCAATATCGATAAAAGTGATGATTATGGCCATCCTATTGTAAGTCCTTGGAGCCACAAGAAATTATGGTCATCTAAGGTCTACATTACATGCAACATATTGTTGATGAAGATCTTTATGCTTGAACCATTCCAGGTTGATCGAATCATCCTATGACTCGATCA
Source organism: Alisma plantago-aquatica (assembly GCA_963693085.1). Classification (NCBI taxonomy): domain Eukaryota; kingdom Viridiplantae; phylum Streptophyta; class Magnoliopsida; order Alismatales; family Alismataceae; genus Alisma; species Alisma plantago-aquatica. The sequence goes on from OY856412.1 coordinate 1,173,633,514, forward strand.
GCTCACCTCCTGGTCGGTTGGTTGGTCGGTTTGGCCTCCGATGTCTGGACACCTCCAACATGCATTTGGGCCATCAGTCGGTCGATCCGGCTCCTTCAAAATCCTCCTTGGTCCTCCAGGTGGTTGGCTCGTCTAGCACAGAGCATCTTCTTCATCGATGTAATAGAAAATAAACTATCCTAATTTTACATAATCTTTGGGAAACCTCGAGTTACATTCAAAGGGAGCAAAGGTAGAAGAGAAAGGATCTTGAGTTATCTTGAGTTACATGTGGAATAGAAGGTAGAGGCTCAGTATGCAAACCAAGATGCAAACAACCATAACCAACCAAGCACACATAGGGTTTATAGGCCATAACCATGCTACACATCCACCATCAAAATCATTTTAGGGCAAAGCGTATCAATTGCACATATACCATATCATATATGTATATTAGTTTGTGGTCACATGTGGTATTTAATCAGATACACACATTAGTCATTTTAAATATTTACATCGTATGTAATAAATAAATGACGATAAAACCAAAATCCGATCACATCGATTTATCCCAAAACACAGTACGTTGACATGCCTGTGATACCACTGTTGGGTTTTATGGCCTCAGAGTAGGCAACATAAACAAAATTTTTACTATCCATTAACCCATAATAGGAGATCACATCAATTACTATGCAATGGAAATGATGGTTTTACCAAGATATACCTGGTCCTGGGGCTTTCCCAGTGACAACATCTCTCAACCATGTGCGGTCTTCAATGCCATATCTTGGATGGTGTTTGTGCAGCTCCTAGTCTTCACCATGGACTCTGGCCTCCACCACGGACTATGAATGACATGTCCTCTTGAGCGACAGACATATCCCACCTCTACAGATAGTCTACATGGACCACCTGGAACTCTTGCCATTCTAGAAGAACTGGAAAGAAGGGTACGATCCTCCTATTGGTGTACCAGCACCAACCCTCTCTCTCAAACTCAGACTACTTTTCTGCAGTTGTCTTTCCCTCGTTGTGCCTCCCTAGTCGGGTAGCACTTGCTCGGGCTCTCTCGGTTACCAAAACTAGAGAGGACAACAAATTTGTAGAGCAACTGATGTTCTGAGTTGTGTGTTCTGAGAAGCCCCCAATACCCCTCTATTTATAGTAGAGGCCAGGGTCAGGGTTCCCAATATGTTCAGGAATAGATAGATCCAAAAATTCCATGAATAGTTTATACTGCGGTAGGCGAACTGATCATTTCACAACTGAAATGGTCATTTGGCAAGGTGAGCCGATCAGTTCACTAGTAAACCGGTTGGTTGGGAGTGTGAACCGGTCGTTTCAGTAAGTCAACCCGTCGTTTCACTTCCCCAACTTGCCCACAATTGACTTTCCTTAATCGTTTCCAATTAATTCCAAGATTAATCTTTATTCCAATCAAATTGAATAAGTGAAACGTGAAAGTTTTCCTCCAACCGAGCAAATCCTAATTTCCTCAGTTGGTAGTACTGTGATCTGCCCATTTCACTAAGTGAACCGGTTAGTTGGCTCACACCATCCGATTGGTTCAAAGAATGAACTGGTTAGTTGGCACACACCAGCCAATCGACTCACCTGGGTGAACCGATCGGTTGACAATCCTGACGTTACCAATGCAGTCTCCAGTTGACCTGACACACTAACCAGCTAGTTCAACACTTGAACTTGATAGTTCTGAGTCTAGTCAGTCAATTGTGTGTTTAATTGAGTACCTAAACACTTTTAGTCTCAATCTAAACATCATTCATGGACAATCATGTCTTCCAGGGGTATCCTATGTGTGTGACCCTACATGTTCCAATTTACGTTGGTAGTGAATGTTCATAACAACTTATGACATCACAAGCAATGAGCAGAATCTAGTAACTCATCATTTCTACCCAAGTAACTCAAAAAGTTGGAGAACAACATCAACCTACAACGTGTGATTAGTATTTCCATGATTGTATAGTTCCTTTGTCTCTAACATCTGGATTGAACTCGAGGCATGGAACATCATTCTCTTCAACATTCAATCCATGTTCCTTGACCTGGAGCAGACTGTCTAATATGCATGTGAGTTCACATATCATATATTAAATCACATGAGTATGGCCATACAATTCTCAATCTCACGTATCAAGGGGCCCTGGATATCATACTCCTTGTAGGAGGGACAAATCCCATCTCTATCAAAGTCACCCAATTATCATCACTATAACAACCCATGTTTTAGGACTACGTTTGATGATGTCAAAGTGTACCCAACTAAAAGTGATGAGTGCAGTGATTTCAGGTCTAAGAACCACAATCACCACCATCACTATGAGATATGATTGTGACTACCATTCCATGGTATCTATGTAGTCCGATATACTATTCTCTAACATATATCTGTGTTTTGACTTGATATCATATATGATAACTAATGAGACTCCATCATCAGTCAACACACACTCTAGTCTTATGTATTATTATTGTCTATTTTTCTTCCACAATAATATCCTACTAGGGACATATCAAGAATGTATGTACTCTTATCATACATATAGTCTCATTGTTTAGGTCCTCAACCTTGAGACATATGTCATCGAGTCACATCATTCTTTATACATCTATCATGTATGTGTCATCATCTCATGAGCGAGACAAACATAATAGAAAAAATTACCTTTATTATTATCAAATCAAGTGTCATATTCCTCATTGCAATCATCATATGATTGGCTCTCTGGGCATACCATACCAACAACACATCCTCTGCCTATAAATCCTCATTTTGAGTCATTTTCATATTTTCTTGGCCCTACTCAAACCCTATCTCCCCTAACCACCTTCTCCCTCTTTCTTCACTTGTGGTGGCGCCGCCCCCTAAGCTAGTTTGGGCGTCCACCCTAGGGCCTACTCTAGGTCCACCCTACCTCAACGAGGTAGGATGGCATACTCCCAGGGCATTTCAAGCCCTTCTACTCCATAGGTGCTCATTTGAGAGTGGCATGACAAAAACACTGACGAGCTGCTTGTGCAACTGATCGGGTTGCTCCACAGAGACTTTAGGCAGCCAGCGACCGGGGGTTGTGGTGGATAGCTCGGGCGGCGATTGATAGTGATAGCCGATCGCGGGCTATTAACCAGTGGAGCCAGATTCCATGGACTCCAGCCATGAGCCCAACTAGTTTAACAGCAGCCCAATTCACCAGCCAAAGTCTACCTCCCCCTTTCTACCTTTTGCATTAGGATCCAAGGCTCCAGAAGTCCTTTTTTTGAGGTGAATTTTCAAGAATTTGTATCTCACAACTATCTAGCCCAAATGCAACATATAATATATGCTTTTTGATTAGAAAAATGATATCTAGCCACTAAAAATGGTTCCACAACCTAATTCTACACTTGGTTCTCCTGTTTTTCTAAAATCAATACCTTTATGTTTATTCAATGGTTTATATGCCCTTTTATGACTTCATTATATCAGTAATGGCCTCATGTTGTTCTTAATAATTTCAATCAGTAATCCTAACTCACTGTAGACTTGATGATATAAGCCATATATGTGAACCCCTAATGTTCATCTTGACTAAAAAATGACTCTCTTTTGCACTTTCATGATGTAACTTGACCTAGTATGAAGTGATGACCTAATTTATAATCATGCAACCTCATAGTCTAAAAAATCACTAATCGTTGCTATGATTTATGACACTGTTGACTTAGATCATGTGCCTTTTTGTCGTGAATGTCTCATGAGACATAAGACTTATCTTTGTCCACTATTACTCCCTTATGTGTGATGTCTAAGTGCTTATATGATGGTACCTTTGAACTATTATGTCGAAGTGATCCTAAATGTTCAACCATGTATGTTAGCGTTCACATCAAGTTCTATTATGACTTGTAAGACGAATTTCCTTGTAGCATACTCCTATACTTTCATGACTTACATATGCCAACTAATGTGATATGAATACACATGTTGATTATTTGACTCTAATCTTGCATATGATCATCTAATGCTATCCATGACATCTTAATGACTTCAAATAAGTAGAATTATCATGTTATAGCTATAAAAAATTAGCTTGATCTATCCTATGTGCTTAAGCTTCTATGACTTAGAAATATGACCCTATTACATGGAATTGATGTTATATGACTTAATCATGATCATGCATGTTGGTAATACTAAAAATCACATGCTTCCACTATTTCCAAAATAGAGTTTATTTTCTTTTAGTATTAAGCTCAATGTGGATGTACCCCCTAAATCTAAGGTATTGGTATGGCCTTTTAACAATGTTGAATAATTGCATGCATGTGTGGAACCATAGAACTAAGGTTGAGCTACTTGAACCTAGGTATAAGGGGGAGGGGGCATTGACATGAATAATATGATACTTACCTTACCATAAACCAAACGACCTAAAACCCCATTTATGTTTTTTTTAATCTTTGGTCCCCTTGGGATTGGACCACCCCTAGAATCTACTCATGGTTCATAACTTGTAGGTATATTTTCCTCTTGACCCTACTATGATATTGGCTTGCTTGTACATATGCTCGTATGAATGCTTGGCTAGTTAATTAATTATTTGAGCTACATGTTCCCGATGATTACTACATTCGTTTGCTTGAGATATGTTGAACAAACCTTGAATATAATATATAGAAATCCATGATGCAACCTAATGTTGACATAATGGATAAAGGAACTTAAAAACACTTTGTATAAAATGATATCGTTAAGTGATCTCACTTTGTTTTTTCTTCTAGATTATGATCACGTTTCTAGACAAGCATATGTTGTATTACTCTTAAATTGTTCAAATGCCTTTTCATAACATACTTAATGCTTTAGCATTAATATGTTTTGTTTATCAAAATTTTAGTTGCTAAATGAAGATCCAATGCACTAAAGACTCTAAGATCTGAAATGAAATGTCCTAGAATACTAGAATTAGATTTTGTTACATGATTATATATCCCCTTTTAGTATCTTGTTACATCTTATTATTGCTGCTTTTACATATATATTTCCTGTGTGAACTACTTTTTTCAATCTAGGGACAAGTGCCCAAGTTCACTCGGATTTGGCTTGGTAGCCATTAGTTGTGGTGGACTTAGGGTAACAAATAGTTCCGTGACATATGGTATCAGAGCCAAACACAAAGGCTTCTATATATATTTAAGAAATAACACATTTTAAGAGCTTAAGAAGGACTAAAATCCTATCCTTCAAGTTTAGAGAGTCTTCTAGCATCTCACCTCTTCTCTAAGGACCACCTAAGCCAACCAAGTAGAAGATGATTAGTTATTCTTCTCATGTCCTCGTGTGATTCTTCTCTCTTGACTATTAATCACATGACATCTTGATTATGGGTAGCTTATTCATAGGAAAAGTAAGACTCTTTTGAAATCATGAGAGTTGATTAACATGATGGTTCCATGATCTGACCTCAATTGGAAAACTCGATTATGACTAATGAAAGAAATCTTGTAGTTTAGTACTCATGTTTGATTCTCTTAGATAATGCAACCTCAAATTCACCAAATCTAGACTACACATTTTCTATGTTTGAGGTAAACTGACAATGATCTTAATATGATAAGATAAGGAGGATCTATACATTATACCTCATTTTTATGAGGCCCCCATTTGATTGAATCCATGATGCTCTATTAGTGACCAAACCTAAAAAATGTTAAACAAAATGTTTCCCTATTTTGATATATACAATAATTGTGCCTTGAAATGACTATGCTCTTAGACACTCAAACTCATGATAAAAAACTTTGATACAAGTGACTTTTTCCTATTAAATTGTATGTCTCTTTGTAATCTCAATTAAGAATGATATGATGGATTCAGATCTCAATTTTGCACTATTGTGCTCAAACTCTTGATTCCCTGATTTGACTTCTTGATTTCCAAAAAATACCCTTACCTTAATCGTGAAAGGAAGGGAATGCGATTATGACCTTGATCTTGCAAAATCTTTAAATTTGGTTTCCCTATTATGATCTAGATCTCTGATATTGTGACCCTATGAAGAACAATTTGATAATTGAAACTCTCCCTATTTTGATATGAATGATGACTCGTGATTAATATGGACTAATGTGTTATATTAGGGTGGTAGTTGACTTATGGATCCCCTAACCTAGGTCACATCTCTATTTTGACTACCTCTAAAATCCCATCTAATGGATTATTTATAGCTTGGAAAGCTGACTCTTTCATTCTATTCTGATTTCTTAACCTAAGTCCCTAATAAGTTATGCCTATGATGATGTTGATGCTCGATGTCAAAATCTTGATTTAATGACGATCTTGGAGTATGATGACTTTGATTATAGCTAGTGGTCAAGTTCCTAGAAAGACCTAGACCTAGATCAGTCATCAACCATGAATACCATGAAAATAAACTCAATATTGATGCCATGAAATTTTGAATAATGCTCAAAATGTTGCTTGATTATTGTATATGGATGAATGATCACCCATAAACGGGTGAGTCAATCAATTGGTTTAAGAATCAAGAAAACATCAAATGTCACCTAGTGTTTGAAGGGTTAAGTATACAAGCATGGAAGAACATATATTGAGTATAATTCAATAAACCAATATGCCATCTCTAAGGGACGTAAGGAAAAGTCACTGAGGAAATGACTGACAGTAGGTGACCAAGCCTAGGAGGGAAGGTCACCAAGAGGCCAAGCCCATGAGGGAGGACAAAAATGAAGACCAAGCCTAGGAGGGAAGGTCACCAACAGGCCAAGCCCAAGAGTGAGGCCCAAAAATGAAGACCAAGCCCAGGAGGGAAGGCCGCCAAGAGGTCAAGACCAGGAGGGAAGACCAAAATGAAGACTCGGCCTAGGAGGGGAGGTCACCAAGAAGACCAAGCCCTGGAGGGAAGGTCACCATGAGCCCAATGCTAGGACATAAATTAAATGAAGTACACCCTAAGAGATGGAGGAAATATGGGTTAAAGAATTACACAAAAAATGATTCACTCAAATGTTGCTGGAGAAACCTCAAGAAAAATGAGAATAACATCTAAATAAAAAAAGAAAACCTTGATAAGAGTAGAGCAAAGATCACCCTAAGATCTAAGACAAGAATCCAAACCCTACATTCAAAATATTTGGGCATATGGATTTGATGTCCAAACTTGACTCTCGACATTGATTTATGAAATCTCGACTCATGATTATTGATCTTGGTTTGACTTGATCCCCCATGATCATCATATTTGGATCTTGAGATCACCCTCAATATATGAAAAATGCATCATGAAATTGAAATGATGACTATGATGAATTGCTCCATTTATGACTTAAGGGTCAACTCCACACAGACTAGGGTGGGACCTTCCATCGATTTTGAGCACAAAATCATGATTGTTGAAAATATGATGCTGGTGTTGAATTGTTGAAATATGAAATATTGATCATGGAGGTATAATCACACCTAGGCTAGTGTAGAATCTATAACCCTAAATGGTGGGAATGAAAGTCATGCCTTACTCTTGAATTCAAGAGATTTATTTGTTTGACCTAGAAGTGATATCTCCAAATTGGTGAATCTATGGGATGAGCTCTCTGAATTTGTGAATCATGTGATGATACTTCGAATTTGATAATCTATGTGACTAAATGTTGACCATGTTGCTAAATTGTAGAATGAGATGGAAATTGTAAATGGCGATGATACCTTATGAGAATACTATGAAGATCTTGATGTTGAATGGGAAAACTCAATCTCAATTGGATGGCTTGATCTAAATTTGGGAATGAAATTTCCTTTTAAGGTGACGAGGATGTGATAACCTGGAAATTAACACTCTAAATATGACTTCTATTGTTGTCCTAGATCTTGTTCTCGAAGTCAATTTCATTTTTTCATGCGTATTGATGCACAATTGGTCCATATATCTTATGTGTATCACCTTGATGATACTCGAATTGATAAAAATCAAGTCTACTTTCATATCACACGTCGTCACCTTTGCCTTGATTTTGATCATATTATTGTAAAGTTTTGTATTATATTCTTATTCTTTTGTTGTATAGGTCTCTCGCATGGTTTCAAAACATCTTATTTTGCCCAAATCAGAGCTAGGATGAAGGAGATATGTCCATTTGAAAGTTCTTTGATTTAACTTTGTTTTTAGCTCATTTTGAATCTTTTTAGCCTTTTTGGGCCCAACAGTGGGTGCGGCCCAGTTGCCTTGCCATGCACCCGGATCCCTTGGGTGATCTAGACCCCAAGTCACAGATCAATCATATGGCTTGTTTTTTTGCTCCAAGAATCTTGATTGTTGGATCCTTCCAGTGTGGATTTTGCCCTAATTCAACGACCTAGCTCCTTTCCCCTACCGCCATACACTCTACCAATGGCCATGACACTGACCTTACCTAACCATCCCTCCATGGTGCCAAATTGAGGCCCTTTTCCTGCCTTATTCCTCCAAATTGATGCATCCTGTAGCTATAAATCCTCATTTTGAGTCGTTTGCCTCTTTTCTTGGCCCTTCTCAAACCTTAGCTCCCCTAACCACCTTCTCCCTATTTCTTCAATTGTGGCTGAGCCGCCCCCTAGCCCACTTTGGGCATTCCTCATTCATGGACCATCAGACAACCCTAGGGCCTTCTGTGGGTCTGCCCAACCTCAACGAGGTAGGAAGGCATACTCCCATGGCATTTCCAGCCCTCCTTCTCTACGAGTGCTTGTTCTAGGGAGGCATGACAACAACACTGACAAGCTGCTCGTGTAGATGATAACATTATGCCACAGTGACTTTAGGCAGCCAGCAACCAGGAGTCGTGATGGACAACTCGGGCAAAGATAAAAAATGATGACCGATTGTGGGCCATTTCCCAGCTGAGCCAGATTTCAAGGACTCCAACTACAAGCACAACTAGTTCATAGCGGCCCAACTCGCCAGTCAAACTCTACCTCCCCCTTTCTAGCCTTCAGATCAAGATCCAAGGCTCCAAAAGTCCTATTTTTGAGGTGAAGTTTCAAAAATTGGTATCTCACAACTCTCTAGGCCCAATGCAACATATAATATATGCTTTTTGATAAAAAAATGAAATCTAGCCACTAAAAATGGTTTCAAAACCTAACTCTACTCTTGGTTCTCTTGTTTTGCTAAAATTGATACCTTTATGCTTATTCAATGGTTTATATGCCCTTTTATGGCTTCCTTGTATCAATAATGGCATCATGTTGTTCTTAATCATTTCAATCAGTAATCCTAACTCACTTTAGATTTGATTGATGATATAAGTCATATATGTGCACCCCTAATGTTCATCTTGACTCAAAATGACTCTCTTTCGGACTTTAATGATGTAACTTGACCTAGTATGAAGTGATGGTCTAATTTATAATCATGCAACCTGCTAGTCTTGAAAATCACTAATCTATAGGATGCTTTATGACACAATTGACTTAGATTATGTGCCTTTTTGTCATGAATGACTCATGAGACATAAAGACTTATCTTTTTACACTATTGTGCCCTTATATGTGATGTCTAAGTGCTTATATGATGGTATCTTTGAACTCTTATGTCAAAGTGATCCTAAATGTTCAACCATATATGTTATCTTTCACATCAGGTTCTATTATGACTTGTAAGATGAAGTTCCTTGTAACATACTCCTATGCTCTCATGACTTACATATGAAAACTAATGTGATGTGAATACACATTTTGATTGTTTGACTCTAATCTTGCATATGATCATATAATGTATCCATGACATATTAATGACTTCAAATCAATATAATTATCATGTTATGTCTATACAACTTTAGCTTGATCTATCCTAGGTCCTTAATGCTTCTATGACTTGGAAATATGACCGCTTTACATGGAATTGATCTAATAGGACTTAATCATGATCATGAATGTTGGTAATACTACAAATCTCATGCTTCCACTATTTCCAAGATATAGTTTATCTTCATTTAGTATCACTCTTAATGTGTATGTACCACCTAGATCTAAGGTGTGAGTATGACCTTTGAACAATGTTGAATAATTGCATGCATATGTGAAACTTCAGAACTAAGTTTGAGCTATTTGAAACCTAGGTATAAGGGACGAGGCATCCACATGAATTATATGATGCTTACCTTACCATAACCCAACTGATCTAAGACTCCATTTATGTATTTTGTGTCTTAGGTTCCCTTGGGATTGGAACACCCCTAGAATCTACTCAAGGGTCATAACTTGTACTCTACTCCCAAGGTACATTGTCCTCTTTACCCTACTATGATATTGGCTTGGTTGTACATATGCTCATATGAATGCTTGGCTAGTTAATTACTTGTTTGAGCGACTTGTTCCCTACAATTACTACATTCGTTTGCTTGAGATATGTTGAACAAACCTTGAATATTATATATAGAAATCCATGATGCAACCTAATGTTGAAATAATGGATAAAGGAACTTAAAACACACTTTGTATAAAATGATATCGTTAAGTGCTCTTGCTTTGTTTTGTATTCTAGATTATGAACATGTTTCTAGCCAAGCAAGTGTTGTATTACTCTTAAACTATTTAAATGACTTTTCATAATGTACTTAATGCTTTCGCGTTATATATTTTTAATCAAATTTTTAGTTGCGAAACAAAGATCCACTACATTAAAGACTCTAAGATCTGAAATGAAACATCCTAGATGCTAGAAGAAGATTTCGGTACATTCTTATCTATCCCCTTTTAGGATCTTATTATATCTTGTTATTACTACTTTTGCATATATTGTATGTGTGAACTACTTGTGCCATTCTGGGGACGGGCGCTCAAGTTCACTTGCTTTTGGCTTTGTAGCCATTAGCAATGTGGACTTAGGGTAAAAAATAGTTCCGTAACAGAAACCCCCAATACACCTCTATTTATAGGTGAGGTTCAGGCCAGTGTTCTTAGTCTATTCGAGATTTGTGTGGGAGTGGAAGGAACAGGAAGATCTTGAATTTTCTCAACCTACGAGACACAAAATAGTTGTCTGGCAGTCCATACGACCATTTGGAACTGAGAGATGGCTATCTCATACTGCAAGATGGTCATTTTCATTTTCCCAATCACATATGAAATTGGCAATTCGATTCCCATTAATAATATACATTAATTCCTTGCACCACAACTATTGTGCAATAGAAACAATATAGGAAAGTATCTAGAACCCTCCTCCAGCCTAACTGAGTGATCTCACACATGCAAGATGGTTGTCTCACTGACACAGATAGTCATCTGGTGACCCAAGCCGAGCTGATCGGTTCAATGGAATGAACCGAATGGTTCACACCTTAGTTTGGGAAGATCATAAACAATTCAATTTCTAATTTGCCTGACAATCCAACTGGTTTTCTCAGCATTTCATGCACACATCTGGAAGTCCAAACGGTTGCCTCATCATATGAGATGGTTGTTTGGCAGTGCAGCCAGCCAATCTGTTGTGTGAATTGAGTACCTAAACACTTTAGTAATCAATCCAATCATCATTCAAGATCAAACTCCTCTTCTAGATGAGTTCCTATGTGTGTGACCCTATAGGTCCCATATCACGTTGGCAGTGAGTGTCCACAACTAACTCATGACATCACAAGCAAGGAGTTGTGCCTAGTCACACATCAATGCTACCCAAGTGAATGGAAAGTTGGAGAACACCTTCAACCTACAATCTATGTAAGGTGTTGTAGTTATTGTATAAATCATTTTTCTATGACATTCATGATGAACTCGAGTCATGGAATTGTCATCCTCTTAACCTTCAATCCATGTTCCTTGATCCAAGAGAAGACTGTATGTGATAATGTGACCTCACTATTATATCTTGATTCACATGTGAATGCGCATGCTTTTCTCAATATCACTTATCAAGTGGCCAGGATGTCAATCTCCAGTAGGAGGGACAAATCCAATATCTATCACTCACAGTCAGTCCCCATGTGTCAGAGTCACCCAATCATCACTGTTATAACAACCCATGTTTTAGGACTGTGTTTGATTATTTTAAAGCATACCCAACGACATGTGATGAGTGCAGTGATTCCAAGTCTAAGAATCACAATCACCACCTACCTCTTAGAGATGACTATGACCACCAATGATGGTTTCCATGTGTCACTCTTAAGGTGGGTCTGTTTGATACACTATTTTATAACATATATATGTGTTCTTGGTTTGATATTGCCATATCATGACTGATGAGATTCTGTCATCAACAAACTCACACTCTAGTCTTATGTGTTACTGGTGCCTATCTACCTTCCACAGCAACAACTGACTAGGGAATATTAAGAATGTACACAACATTCATATGATCTCATCCTCCAAGTCACGTACTTGAAGACATACATCATTGAGAATTGTCATTCTTTAGACATTCATATTGTTTCCTCATTATCTCATAGCTGAATGAGAAAAAAATGAATTGGAAGCTTGCCTTTATGAGTATTAATCAAGTCCTCTATGGTTTATGCCATGTCAATCATCATGTGATTATCTCTACGGGCATACCTTACCAACATACTACCACTTGCACTTAGAGACAATCACCCATGAATCTCATTCTTAGTGATCTAAACATGTCCATCATGTTTCTACTGTGCAAGTGCTAATCTAGTGGGTTAGCAACATTTTGCTATTAGTTAGTATATTGCATGTTTCTTATCTCTTTCCTCTAAGGTGAAACCATCAAAATATGGTAAATGATATTCCTATCCTAACACGTATCTCCATTCTTGTCACAGTATCACTACTAATTTATCAATGGTTGGAACATCTATAAGTTCATCATATGAACTTCTAGATCCATATAGCATGACTCTGTGTTCATAACACAAGTATACACAACTTCTATTATAGAATATAATTTATGGCAATTAGTTCAGAACCCTTACAACTAACAACATTTATCCTTTTAAATCAAAAATATTTTAATTCGATCACTTTGTCAATATATAAGCTTACATCGATGTAACCCTTTACATCCAACTCTTCCTTTCATTTCTATCCTTATTGACTAGCAATCTATCCTTAAGTGCTTCTCAAGTTCTAGTGGATATCTTTAATGAAATTCCAATAACCCTTATTGGATTTTAGTATCATCGTGTCATGTCCAATACATACAAGATTATATGGGATAAGTAAATCTATAACATTCATGATAGATCCAATATTACAACCTATGTCATCTTAATCATGTCATTTCCATTCTTCACAAGAATTGGAACATCTGGTTCATGAGAGACTAATCCATATTCTCTCTCACTGAATCCTTCTGTGTTGAACTCTTTCAACACATTGCTATTGTTTGTGCTCAAACTTATATTGTGAAACATTCAAGAACTATCTCTATTGATCTTGATCCTTATCTCATAAGATGTTTCACTTAATCCTTCTTTGCATAAGGGGTTTTCCATGCAGATCTCAATATTCACAATATTGAGATGTAATTGCTCAGCATATGTGGAATATTCATATATTCTCCCACTAAATCTTTTATAATCACATATTTCATCTTTTATCTTGATTCAAGTCAAAGTCTTTGACTATCTTGTCAATCAAAAGATCCCATCTCTGAGATTCTTGTTTCAATCCTAGATTGAACTTTATAGTTTATGGACTTTATTTGCATTCATGAAGTTATAAAACCCTTTAGTTTGTGTCACATACGCATCCTATGATGTATTCCCTTTAAGGAATCCAATTTTTACCTTCATATGCTAAATGTTTTAGTCAATTTTAACTACAATAACAAGCTTGACAATTGGTAAACGAATTTCTAATATGTTCAACAACTTGAACTGATTTGTAAACCTATTCAACCAATTTGTCCTTTTATATTGTCCATGTAGATCTTTCCCACAAGACCTTATTGCACCATTTAGGTATTACCCCTTTAGATGGTTCTATCAAGGTCCCACCTTGTTAGCTTACATGGACACCATAATGGCCTTGAGACATTCTCATATTATGGTACTTAATAGCTTCTAGTCGATTAGTTGGCTCATCATGTCATGACCAACCTATGTGAGTTGTTGGATTCATAATCCTCCAATCTTAGACATGTTCTGCAAGAAATATTTTGTTCCGTGTTATATGATAAAATTGAGATTCCACAACAACTTGTGATTTTCATAGTTCTCATTGTACTTCTTTACTGACCTCGAACATTTTGAGTTCTACTTTTACTCACACTGATTCTTTAGGAACTCAACTATCTTTTTTTTTGGGTGCAAATAGGATGGGGTTCCTCTTTACTAAAACTTAAAAGTAGGGGTAGTTACACGGAAAAAGCACTTGACAAAGTAAGAAAAGGAAAAAATATACATACTATTAAGGAAATACTACGAAAGAGCAAAATCAATATTGCATATACTCCAAAACGCTTCAGCTTCCATTCTCAATCCAGCAAATATTCTTATGTTTCTTTACCTCCATAGCATATACACGATCCATATAACTAATATCTTCTTCTCGCTTCTCAAACAGTGTAAATCATCCAACTTTCTCGGAAAAACCTGGTGCCTTCTAAATAAAAAATACAAAATGTGTGCAACATAGAAATAGTCAAAGAAAACATGATTCATATCCTCCTCATTCTCCTCACAAATACAACATCTAGAGGCCATCTGATAACCAATCTTCTAAATGTAAATAGTTGTAGGTAACTTTCCAAGAAAGCCCTTTTAAAGGAGAAGAGAACACCTTCTCGAAATATTGTCTGCCCAAATCCATCTTCCCCATGGAACAATCGACCATTTTCTTTCTATAAATGTTCCAAAAATCCTTCATATTGAAGGAAGTATTCCCTCTGAAGAGTATACAATCATCTTCATTAGATGGATTTGTCTGATTGTCCAAAATTCCTTTAAGTTTTTCATAGCCCCTAAAATTAGGAATATGCCACTCGCCATCTTCAACACAACTGCTTACGTTGCAATGGATTCCTTTACCCAACCTGAATACAAATTGAGGGCTGACCAATAAGTAATCTACCCCCTTCTTTGGTCTAGGGGTCTTGCCATAACAAAAGACTATTCCCATTACCCAAGAAAATGTCAACATGCTTCAATAACAAGCTTCTTTGGTCAAGTAGTCTTCTCCAAAGCCAAGAGTAATTGGCTTTGGCTTCAACTGACCATATAGATTATTCTTTAACATACCTTTCATGGACCCATTTTGTCCAAAGTCCATCCTTTTTAGTAGCAAGGCAGCAGATATTCTTTAGTAACCCACCTGTTATCCAATAAGAAATAGACCTGAATATGAGACCTCTGTCCTCCTTTGGTCTGCAAATGAGCTCCCAAGAGACCACATGGAGATGCTTTTTATCAACTGATTCATTCCACAAGAAGTCTCTCATCAACTTTTCAATAGAAATGAAAACTTGATTATGACTAATGAATGTACTCTTGGAGTTAAGCACTCATGTATGACCTCTTAGATCATGTTAACTCAACTTTAACAAATCTAGACTACATGCTTTCTATGTTTGAGTTAAACTGATAATAATCATGATACAATGAGATAAGGAAGATTTGTACATTATACCTCATGGTTGATGAGGTCCCTATTTGTTTGAATCCATGGTGCCCTATTCTTGACCAATCTTGAAACATGATTAAGAAAATTTCACCTATTTGATAAGTACGATGATTATTCCTTGGAATGACTATACCCTTGGACTATTAAAATCATGATGAAAGACTCTTATAATAGAGGCATTTCCCTATTGACCTCTATGCCTCTTTGCAAGCTCAATTTTGAATAAACATGATGGACATGGATATTAATCTATCCTTATCATGCTTAAACTCTAGAGTTTTCAATTTGACATCTAGATTTCCAAGATATACCCCTAACTTGATCCTAAAAGGAAGGAAATGAAAAATGACCTTGATCTTGCAACTCTTGAAATATGATTGCCCTATTATGATCTTTTCCTTCCATATTTTGACTCTATGATGGACGATTTGATAATTGATACTCTTTCTATTAGGATATACTTGATGGTTTCTAACAAATGTAGATTGTTGTGCCAGATTGGTGTGGTGATTGACTCATGAATCCCCTAACATAGGTCACATCTTCATTATGACTGCCTCTAAATGTTTGTCGTGTTGATTATTTAGAGTTTGGAAAGGTAACCCCTTCCACCCGATTGTGATTTCTTAACCTAAGTCCCTTATAGGTCAGACCTATGATGATATTGATACTCAATGTTGAATCTCAATTTAATGATGATCCTGAAATATGATGATGATTGGCAATAGTTAACGATTGGTTTCCTAAAAAGACCTAGGTCTAGATCATTCACCAACCCTGAATACCATGAAAATGAAGTTGATATTGATACCATGAGATGTTGAAAAATGCATGAA
This sequence comes from Alisma plantago-aquatica, assembly GCA_963693085.1. Classification (NCBI taxonomy): domain Eukaryota; kingdom Viridiplantae; phylum Streptophyta; class Magnoliopsida; order Alismatales; family Alismataceae; genus Alisma; species Alisma plantago-aquatica. The sequence goes on from OY856412.1 coordinate 1,173,649,921, forward strand.
TTGTTGTCCAACTGTTGCTAAATTATTGTGTATAGATGAATGATCACCCCAAATGTCTAATTAGGCATGTAAAACCTAGCTTCACAAAGTTTATAACCATGACTTGGGTATCCAAACCTTGACTCTTGATATTGAATAATGAAATCATAACTCATGATTAATGATAGTGATATTGACTTGGAACCTACAATCACTCTATTTGGATCTTGAGATCACCCTCGATATATGACTGATCACTTTCATGTTCCCAAATCTCAAAAAATTTGTAACAATGATTATGTTAACTCGCTCATTTTATGACTTAGGGTTAATCTCCATGTGCACAAGGGTGGGACCATCCATCGATTTTGAGCACAAAAGCATGATGTTGAATATGATGGTTGTCTCAAAATTTTGAAATATGAACCCCACCTAGGACAATGTGTAAGCTAGAACCCTAAATGTTAGGAAAGAAAGCCATGCCTTACTCTTGAACTCTATCCAATTGACTTGAAATCTAGAACCCCACCTGGGATCAGACCCACCATCTGACGACCGAAAGGCCATCTCCTTTCTTCAATCCTCCCTTGGACCAAACCACACTGGAACCACCTATCCCCCAACCTTAGTGCCGCGATCCACCTCCATTCCCTCCCTTTTTTTCCATCAATTAACCACCTCATTCTTCCCATTTTCCTTTCCTCTTTATTTCCCCTATGTTTTCTACCTATTTCACTTACCCTAGCTTCCTACGTTCCTCTTTCCTCCTTTGGCTACCCATGGTGGTGCCAACGCCACCCATTGGGTGTTTCTCATCCATGCCACCTCGCCACAATCTGAGGACGACAAGTGTGTGGCATCATTGTGAGGGTTGGCAACACCCTTTTGTGTCACAACCACCTCCTTTTGGCTGGTTGCCACCCCATTTGCCATGGTCACAGCTTGACATGGGTGTGCGTGCAAGAAGGGCTAGACACAGGAGTGTAGGCATTTGGTGGAGATACGAAGTGTGGGCCAGTGATGGCAAGTTGCTTGGGAATTAGAGGCAAGTTATTGAGCATTGCAAACGGCGATCGATGGAGGTCAGTGATTCTGGGCGGACTGGATCCAGCATCACTACGCCACATCACAGTTAGCACAGGGTTTCGAGCTCAATGAGATGAAGGCCCACCATGGCCCCTTTTCTTCCCCTCCAAATAAACCGCTAGATTCAAACCCAATGATCTAGAAGGACCTAATTCAGACATCTTCTTAGTAAAATCATAACATTATGATGCTAGCTCCAAATATAGACATATTACATGTCATTTTGATCGAAAAACATGAATTTGCAATAAACATACTTCCAAACTCTAGATATTCTTTCTATTCTACTAAATTATTCTAAAGCATGTTTTTGATGTCTCTTTTTTATGTGTATCCAATGTGAATGCATGATCTTTATGTCTTATGTCCCAAATCTTAATGTTAGCCTAAAATCCATATGCTGAATGCCTTTATGTATCATGATTCAAACTTGATCCATCTTTGTACCCTAGAATGATCTAATGTTACTTGTATGGTTTAAAAAATACTTTTATGCTAAAGGTCACTTCTTTAATGCTTAACCTTGTTGAATGTTCCTCAAATTCTCATGCTTGACCTAAATAATAAATTCTTGATGTATGATAGACTATGGTTCAAACTTGTTCATGCTAGCATCCTATCTCAATTTTATTATGTTACTTGAATCTTGAAACTTGCCTTATGTGGATACATTGATGTTGAATCTTAACCCTTGCTCCTATGTGGGTCTTTGATTTCCAAGATGTTTCTATTGCCCTAAAATCAATAATCTTACATGCCTTGTATCCCTATATGCGTTATGGAACATTCTTGTAAACTTATGTGATTAATTTTTCTAATCTTAACTTGAAATGTAATCTAGCATGCACGTTGATAACTAGTCTCTAATCTTATGAAAATATTTCCCTAATGATCATCCATATTATTTAATTTTCTAAGTCAGTAGTTTGATGGTTTTTGCAAAACCTAAGTCATATAGACCACATATATATTCTAGGGGTGACAATTTGCATGTTTATGACCCAAGATGTCTAGTTTGACTATGTAATCACTTATGTTGTTTGAATCATATGATCACTCCATCTAAGATCATGAAACCCTAATATGATGATCCCTGTCTTAGTTGTGATGTGTCACCCTAGATTCTAGATGAACTCATCACATACTATGATGCTTGATAATTCCTATGCATGACCTAATTGAGATGTTGAAATCAGTGATGAAGGATATGATACCTAGATCTAGGTGACACATCCAACCACCATGATAATGATTGATGATATTTAATCTTATTGATATTAATCCAATTGAACTTATTTGAAATGACATGATCTCTATCTTTACTCAATTGCCAAGATCTAGTCAAGCTTGACATATATGGTTTTTGTTAATCAAATTGGTTGATCATGTACTCTACTTGCAAGGTACGTTGTCTTCTTGATCCTGCTACATTATTGGTTTGTTTATATGTATGCTAGTATGAATGCTTGTCTAGTAATTACTTTTTTGAGCTACTTGTTCCCTATGATTAGTACATTCATTTTTCTTAGAATATGATGAACAAACCTTGAACATAATTGAACTTGTCCATTATACAAACCTTGTATACCTGCCTGTATTCTCGGGATAAGGGCACGAAGTTGAACGCCTTGCTTGAGATGTCAAGATAATGTATACCATGTCGATAAAAGGGTTAGCTAATCTTGAGCACCCTTACTGACCTTTCCGATGGGAGGTTGGTCAATGACCATAATATGTTGTTTAGTATAATGGAAATACACTTAAAATACACTTTGTGTAAAAGAATTCCATTAAGGATTTCACGTCGTGTTTCTACTTCTTTCTTATATTAATTTTCTATCCAAGTAACTTTTATATTACTCTTAAAATCACGCCATGTTTCTACTTCTTTCTTATATTAATTTTCTAGCCAAGTAACTATTATATTACTCTTAAACTGATTACATGCCCTTTTCATAGCGTACTTAATACTTTAGCATTAATATATTGTGTTTATCGAATTTTTAGTTTCCAAATGAAGATTTGCTGCACTCAAGACTATTGAATCTGAAATGAATCACCAATGGGTATACTTGAATATAGAAATGGATACATGTCTCTTATCTCCATGTTTAATATCTTGTTATCTCTTACCGTGTCCTTGTTTGTGGTTTTATTTGTGCATATGTTATGTGATCCATTTTAGGGACGGACACCCATGTCCACTCGACTTTGGATGTATATCCATTAGGAATGTAAACATAGGGTAACAAATAGTTTTGTGACATTATACTAATGTAACTCCCTATACTTCAGTTTGAATTCCCACATTCATCCTCAACAACTATGCAATCTTTCCAAGTATCTATAATCCACTGGGTACTACGCAGAAAATTTAAACTTTTGTCTTGCATTGGCTACGTCATTGGTCCTACAAGGATTGACTCACAAAGTGGTAACTAGACTAGTTATTAAATTGGGTACCATAAATTATCTTTTATTATTGTTTGAATATGATTGTATTAAGAATTATACTCTCTAGACTACCCTCCTACCATCCGCCAGTACACTCCATCTATGTCATTCCAAACTCTACCAGTTAGTATGCACATTCTCTCATTATGTTGCAAACATTGTGATGGATTATATAGTGTTTAGTACATCTATATTCTAATTGATTGTTTCACTTTACTGATCAATCATACACTCTAACATAATGATATATATAATTCATCAATTTCTGGTTATGAAATTTTCACTGTATAGTAAGTAGTTAGGGTTTCATACAAATTTCCATTTCCACTGAATACATGAGTATGCAATGCATAAATGGTTAATACTATATTACAAGTAGATTACACAACCAATCCAACCATACTTTTATAAGTAAATTTTGTTATTGTCAAATCATGAAACACCCCAAGCATATCATTAATTTGTATTCAAATGTCTTAGATAATGCATGAAATCCACACAAAATCATTCTTAAGTTATATTAAGTAATAATCTGTGATATTTAGATCATTCTATTCATTAAAACAAAATGAAATATAAATTTAGGTTTGTAGGATCAAGAACATTTTACTATTCTAGCTAGTGCATTTCACATACATCTTGAATTTCAATAAAATCTCGGTGATGTAAGAATTTCAATTCATCGGTGTTATATTACTACTATTGGATGTAAATTAAAGCTCATCAAACTCAAATTCGGGGAGAAAATAAAAAAATTGCTTCTAGGGGATACATGCTTGTTCTTCTAGTACATAGGTTGGTGATTAGGATTTAATAATTACATATTTGACCTAAGATCTTGTACTTATTATCTTATTTCCTATGTTTAGATGTGTATTAGATTGTAATTCATTTATATATCACCAAGATTATTCTTGCATTTACTTACAAAGATCGTGCAAAAAGGATCATATATATATATATATATCAAATATTGTAATTTATGCAAAGATGGAATTGAATTTATAAATGAAATGAGTAACACAATGAATCTATGTGAAAACATGTCATGTACAAGGTTAAAGAAGTAGAATGCATCAAACAAACCTTGTCATGGTGTACTTATTCAATGCAATCCATGTCCATCCTTATTAATTCACCAAGAAAAACTCAACAAGTGACATGGCATGCCACCATTGGGACACATCATGTTCCATCTTTTAACAACTACATCAACTTATGAGAAAATACTTTATCAATCTTGGCCATGTCGTGTCACCCCAAATAAATACCATTTTGAACTACAACATGATGTTTTTATCCCTTGAAATGATGTGTCAACTAGTTATGTTTCAAAAAGATAGTCTTGGTAAAAAGTAACATGAAAATTCACCCTCGAGTCACATTGTATTGTACTAGTTTTGTAAAATAATATAAATAAATAACAAGGGTATTTTGAGGGATCACTCTCCTTTATTCTAAAACACTCTTGGTGACTTTTGAGCCCTAGAGTGTGACCTTCCCCTACCATATACTAAGAAGGAAATGGAGAAGAAGGAAAAGAAGGGGACATGATTAAGAGTAAGGAGGAACAAACCAAGAACAATATGAGGAGTTCTTCACAAAGTGATGAACTGACAACGTGATTCTATCTAAAATCTAGTTTTCTTCTTATAAACTTCTCCAGTATCAAGTTTATCTTGTATTCCATGTGTTTCGTATAAGAAACATCATATCCATCATAAAATTCTTCCTTGATCTTAATATGTTTAAGATAAATAATATATTTGCTTCTACAAGTTACTTTAAACATCATTCATTATTAGTGTATCTAATTTTAGGGTTCCATAATTGCTATTCATTTTAATTCATCTTCAATACCTTTTGTTGGAATTTTCATCCTTATATATTTTGTTTTGAATTTGAAATTGGTTCAAATGAATTAGGCTACGAGAAAATTATTTATTTCCCCTATTTCTTACTCAATTTAAATGTAATAAAAATGGATATTTCCTTGACTCCTTATAGTTTTGATGTAAATATAAACTACATGTAATTTAGACGATTGTAGGTGATTTTGTGTTTATATTGTTTATTTAATTGTATGCTCACTTTGTATGCATCTACTTTTGGCATTGTAGATGTGGAGTCCATTCCTATTAAGAGATTTTGGAGTTTTATGAATCATATTGAATATGTTATTCTATCAATTTTTTATGTTTACTTTTTTGTTAATTTATGATGTATACTTTATTTTTTATAAATATTTTTGGTGTATTTCCAGTAATAGTCAATGGTTGGCACAAGTCCACTCATTGAAGACTTGTTTCAAATCTAGGAGAAGATGATGAGATCCTTTAATGGAGGTGCAATTACTCAACTTTCCAAAAAGTAGTAGATATGAATACATAACTTTAGTGTTTGTGAGGTCAAAAATAGAAGTGGGTTACTTCTATTTAGACCCCAACTGAACTTTTATGGTGAAACAAAATAAATTGCCATGCCTTTCTTATGATGATCTTCATGTCCAGGTCACCAACATCTTAGAGCTCTATGCCATCATGAAAATAAATAGGATTTCATATGTTGGGTTGAGGGTTCAACTATTTACATCATCACTCTAAGAAAGCGTGAATAAATGGATCCAAGGCCATGAGAAAGGGCTTGTCAAAATGTGGTCCATTTAGAAAAATGGAGAGTAATTTCAAAGAAATCAGAAGATCAAATAATCTGAGTGAGAATGATTTGTAGATACTAGTAACATCTTATATAGTGGTCAACAATGTTCACACCACAACCTATCAAGTGGTGTGAAGTCTACATATTGTATAGTTGGTTGGGTAATAATGTTAGTATCTTAGAAAATGATTCATTTATTGTATGATGCTTAGGTAAATCTTCTACATACACTAGTGACCTCACTAAAACCATGTAACTCAACCAAACTTAGCAAATGTAATTAGAAGAGTAGTGTGACTTTTATATATGTATTGGATTCCATTTAAGAATTGAATGCTAAGAATCATAGGCTTGCTAAGAAACTAAAAGAAACAAGTTTGAAAAAAATCAACCACGTGATGAGATTTGAAATATGTGCAACTCTAAATCAAGTGCATGAGTGTGACTTTGCAACTCCAATAGGTACACAATGATATAATGTCACTTCTGTTGAATATCATGATAAATGTCATTATACCATGCTTTATCCTAAACATTACTACCTTTTTCCCATTACGATATCTTGTTTGTGTCTACATTCTAGTCTTATAAATGTAGCACTTTTTGTTTTTATCTCTTTAGATATCATCTTGAATGAATGAATGCATTTTTATGGAAGGTTCAAAAAGTCTAATTCATTTTGACTTCTTAATTGCTTTCATTTTGAGTTAGAGATGTTGAAACCAAGACATCACACAAAATTAGGTTATTCCCTCTGATATAGTGTGCCAATAATCAAATCTTCAATGTGACAAATCATGTAACTCACTTCCTACATGTTAAGTCTCCCATACGGTTCTAAACTTCATACCCAATCAAGTAACACAACATGCTTCATCCCTTGCACATTATTTCCTCGATCAAGATATTGAACGACATGAAAATGAATTGATGCAAAACTTCCTAACAACAACACACTATGTTTTACCCGATAACAACCTAGTCAACAATTACTTTGTGAAGTCACATGGTGTGCTCATCCTAAGACAAGGCATGTCTTCACCAATTTCTACAAATATATAAATATAGATAGAGAGGTTATTGAAATATATCTTCAATTTTATGACTTTAATATTCAGTAAAGGAGCCAAAGACAACCCTAGAGTTGATTTCACACTTAAGAGCTTATAAGAAATACAAAAGAAGAAGAAGAAGTGTAATATCCTCCTCCTAGAAGAGAGGACTTATCTTTTAAACTGCATTGCAGATGATCTCTTTTAAAAAGTAAATTATTAGTTTGTTCTCTCTTATACTTGTGTTTCTTCCTATGTTTCCATGTACTAGATGATGAATATGATATTCATGTGCATATAAATCTGTGTGGGGTAGGTTTCTTTGCAACTGGTTACTAGGTGGAATGCTATTATTCATGTGAAAAAAAATGCTTTGATATATATTCAAATTTATTCTTTATCTCTCTACTTGGCATAGGTCTTCTACTTCCCATGCCTCATATGTTGAGAAGAATGCAAGTTTAGATAACAACATTATAGAGCTTAACTGTTTCATTTTAGTGAGTAATTGTTAATGTATTTATATCATTCCTTTGGCATATTGCAATTGTGTTTGCTTGAATATATCTCAAAAATTTCTTAATATATATGGGGCTAAAGTTTGAGAAACAATAATCATATCCTATGGAGAATAGACAACGAGGAAGTTTTGGTATTTTGAATGGGTTTATCATATGCTTTGTGGATGATAAGTCATCAAGTACTTATTATAAGAATAAAGTGATCTAATAGTTAGTTTAGTTAAGTTAAAAAAGAATTCAAACATAATTTAATATTTGAATAATTAGATAATTGAATAGTTTAAAGTATATGCATTGTTGCGTTGTGGACATGACATGTAGCTCACACTTGTCATAACTTGTCCTATTATGGGTGACTGATTCTGTTTCTATAGGTTTTATTACGGATCATACATTTTGTAAACTTAAATTTTTTGTGTTCTTGTCAAGGAACTAATCTCCATAAAATTTATTTCTAGAAAGGAGAGGATCCAATATAATTTAACACCCAATACTTAGAAACCTACAACAATAATAAGGGGGGCTTGTGTAGCAAACGGGGTCGAGCTCAGGGACAAGGGTGGCAAGTGTCAGGAATCTAGACCCATGGGTTATTTACACCTAACCAAAAGAAAGATATTAGTTCCTTATTGGAAGGTGGTATCCAAACAACAAAGTAACAAACATAGAAAAGCAAGAATTATAATCCAATATGAAATGAATAAAAATATTTAAGTGTGTTTTTATATAAAATGATGGATGGAAAGTTGGATTGGGTTTCACCAGCTAAGATCTCTAACCAACATGTGAATCCCAAACCCATTTTACACCCTTAGAAAGATCATAAGCAATCATCATAAGTGTATATTCCTTCCTTTCTCGAGCTTAGGATAGATCTAGGTCATAAGATTGTGTCTCGCTTGAGATGGAAAGCAAACAATAAACACAAAACCATATGATGATTATCTTTAGCAATACATCATTCTCATGGATTCATACTACACCAAAACTCTTAGATATATGTTTATACTACCGTCTCAAGGCATTGACAATCAAACAATACAAGATGGTAACTAATCGATCAAGTTAAGCATTAAAAACAAGAGTATGGAGACAAATATTGCCAAGAGTATATACATTAATGGATATCGATATCTACATGTTGAAGGAGCCTTAGTGGATACTCCCAACACAGTGGATTCGCCACTCATTGTAGTTGTCAACATTTCATATTTATAAGTGGACAAATTCATGAATGACACTAAAGTGGAATGGAGGTGTACATTATGAAGTTTGAGTGAGTAGAATGATGAAGACTCAAATACAGTAACCATAAGAAGGATACTCAATCATGGGGAATACCTCCTTCTCAACTCCAACATCAGAGATGGTGAGATGGTTGGTGGACGTTGGCTCCTTCATCCTTCTTCTCTGAAAGAGGTGCTTCAAGAACTGCACTGGAAAGGTGAAGGTATCTTCGAGCCTTGGACTCTCATCCTTTGTTTCTACAAACCGATGGAGCTTCATACTCTTCTTCAAAGGTCGATGGAGAGTGTAGTTGGTGGAATAACTTCATACTCAGGGTGAGCAATGAGAGATGATGAGTATATTTATATCCATTTTTACATGCTATTTTACTCACTTTTTAGGGGTTCTTGTATTTTCATTTTCAAGTTTTAGCTTTATATTTACTGAAATGAAATTATTTTCCCTTGTCTAAACTTTAATAGATTTTAAAAAATATTTTGTGTAGAATCATCCAAGTTGTGTAACGATGCCTAGATAGACAATTTAGCCCTCATGATGCTATGCCTCAAGGGAAGGGAGGCATGAAATATTTTCTTTTAGTCACCTTCCAACCACCTAGTCAAGTGAGCGACTCTACTGTTCTCTTGACTCGAGTCACTCTCCACTTGGAGACTTCTAGATTCTTACATCTTGACATGTTCTATTAGCATCCAGTCCATTCCGATTCACCCCATGTTGGTCCTCTAGAGAACCGAATGTGAGCTATAAATTGAGTAACCCATACAAGTCGTCTGTTGGACCGAGTACGGGTCATGCAATTAGATGCCTTCGACAAAAAACATTCAACTTTATGATTTTAGAAGTGAGGAATGCATCTATAAAAGGGAAACCTTATCATCCATCAAGAGGGGTCTTTGATAAGTGATTAGAAGTCACTTTTAGCACAACACAAACTCTAGCAAGGAGAGAAGAGGAGGAGGCCACAACAGAGAGATCAATCTTCCTGCACTAGGTGTAATGCCTTCTCCATCATTCCTATTATCCCTTTGATGTTGTCCCTCAACATGAGCGAGTAGACACCTTATGCTAGGGAATGGGGACTAGCCCCGATAACCCATATTTTATCTTAGCTTGTATCTAAACTCAATAATAGAGTTTCTAAATAAAGTATTATTCTTCTCAATGCCTTTCTTTTTAAATTGGTGACTTGTTTTGCATATATGTTATAATCATGGATATGCTGGTTATTGTGAGTGTGTAGAACACTAGAATGATCTTATTGTCCCCTTGACATTTTAGCAAGGAATAGTGAGGTGATTGAACTTCAATCTGCTATTTATTGAGGATGGTCGATAGTAAGTAAGGGAGTTTGGTTTGTATAAATAAGGAACTTGGGTGTCAAGGATGGTTGGTTCCATGAGAGTTTATACTAGGTTACGACATGTATCCCATGAGGATGCAACATCTAAGCCTTTATTTACAAATTATTATTGGAGAATTAGATCTTGTTATGATAATTATGTAGGCCCAGGTAGTAAAACCCCATGCCCTAGTTCTCTTTATTATCTGTTATATACTTAATCTCTATTGCTTTTGGCAACAATTGAATTTAACCAATCTTTCAACTACTCGGTGATAAATATTACTCTTAATACTTTTGAATTTATATAACTACTTCAAAAGTTAGTTTGATCCTTAAGTATATTGCAATAAGGTTCCATTCATGTGGAGTGGGGAATTAGTGCGTTGCTTTTGGTTAAACCTAAAAGTTATTATTGTAGGGTTTATCTTGGTGTGACATTGGGAGCCCCATCAAAAAGTCAGCACCATTTCTAGGGACAATGGTAGTTAAATATTTTTGAAATAATAAGCATAATTAGGGTTTTTCCTTATTTTATATATTTGTTTTTCTTGATAATATTGAAAATCCTCTAGAATCAAATGCATCACTCATGACCATTTCTATCTCTTTCCAGGTACATTTAGCCTATGTGAAGATCCAGAAGTCTTGACTCAGGATTATTATTTGACCCTAAAATCATGAAAACCCTCAAGAAACTTTGCAAGGAAAGAGCCATGGCGGATGTGGCAGCTGCAGAAGTAGATATCCAAGCGCACATCAATGCAGCTATCATAGCCCAGTGAGAAGTACTTGTCGTAGAAGTCAGAGAACAGGAAAAGGATGAATTTAACACCAGTCTAGAAGCCGTAGCCACAGAGTGTGTGAAAGAATTACAAGATTTCTCCATCCCTAAAGGAACTGACTTGCGTCATCCAATCCAACCTCCAGGCGACCCGATCTAGATCAGATACCAATGGGTCAGCCTATTACACAAATCCCCCTTTGTAGGAAGGATCAGAGATGAATGTCAGGAACACCTTCTCAAATTCATCAACCTTTTCTTGATGATGAAGTCATTCAGTGCCACTAATGACACCATGCACCTACAACTCTTTAAATAATCTCTTATAGTCAAAGCTAGAGCATGGTACAACACTCTTTGAGGGGATTCGATCAACACATGGGAGGCCCTGGAGAACAAATTCTTTGAAAAAATTTATCCTCCTTTGATGACATACTTGATTCGGGGATAGATTATAAGATTAAATCAAGTGCCTAAGGAATCCATGTATCAAGCATGGGAGCAATTCAATGAACTTTTATGCAAGTGCCCACACCATGACATCCCCAAAATTCATATTATCAAATTCTTTTATCGAGGTATCAATGTCGAGATGAAGAAGTTCCTTGATTCCCCCTCTAAGGGAAATTTCTTGTGATAGAGTTTTGATAGTGCAATTAAGATCATTAACTTTGCAGTAGAAATTAGACCCACTAGACCAAACGCTCAGGCAAGGGCATTCTTAAAGTTTCCATGATTGAAGATTGATCAGAACTCAAATCTATCTCTGAAGCATTGAAATCTCTCTCCCTCTAGAAAGATAATCTCGAGAAGTGCTTCAGTCCATCCTAGAGAAAGATGCAGACTCCCCAAGAATACCATTTATTGACAATAGCTATATGCTTCATTCCACGAGCATCAAGCCAATCAACATTACACAGTTACTCAAGCCGAAGACATGAAGCCAATCCACAACATTCCAGGGCAAGGGTACTACAATCCAAATCAAGCTCAAAGTCATCATGGTTTCCAATATGGGAATCCCATTGGAGATGAAGGTCCAAATTAGACCTCAAAGAAACCCACCTAGGTAAGAGCACCAATAAGCTATAATGGACCACACAACCAGGGAAATTTCATGTTCAATTTTCCCAGCTAGAATTACCAGGTGCGGTAGCAATTCCATAATACAAATCAAGACTCACCATTACAGATCGAAGCTTCCCCAACACAAGAGCCAATGAAGATGCTTCAGTAGGTTATGACATCATACCAGACTCAACTTGCTAACGCCATGGTGAATCAAAAGGCATTGGAATCTCAAATCACCCGATTGGAGGCTAGTCGGCAACCCCCATCATTGACAATTGTTGGCCAGCTAGAAAAAACTCAAAGCATCTAGAACAACCAAAACATTTTAACGTTGTAATGACCAAATCAAGGAATGTGTACACCATACTTCCCACATATACTCTTGCCAAAAAAACTGGGAGCACCCCAATCGATGTTGCAAATTGCCTGATCAACCATCTAGAGAATTAGACGATAGAAACTCCTATGACACTAGTACAATCCAACACTAGCAAAGATACAACAAAAGCAACTCTAACAGTCAACTTTGAAGCTCCCACAATTCCTATATACATACCACATATACCACATGCAGGATGTCTCAAACAGACAAATCTCAACGATTGACTTAAGAAATTCAAGGATACCATGAAGAAAATCAATGGTAATATATTGTTTCTAAATCTGAGGTTGAAACACCAGCTTGTTGTAGGTACCTCAAGATGATTTTGTGAGAAAAGCATTTGGCTCAGGAAACCAGGACAGAGAGATTATAACCATTATACAAGATTGACAAACTAAAAAAACAAGTGATCCAGGATCCTTGTGGATAAACTATTTCTTGGGAGATGATACATGCCTCAAGGGTCTCGCTGACTTAGGCTCTAGCATATCCATTATGTCCTACACTCTATACCAGTGCCTAGGGTTCATAGATCTCTTTCTCACAATAATGACAATTTAGTTGGTCTATGCATCCATCACTAAACCCCTAGAAATTACTAAACACTTCCTGGATAGGTCATGACACCTACATCCAATTTGATTTCATGGGCATGCATATCAAAGAAGATAATTGGTTCCCCCTCATTTTGGGAAGAGCATTCCAAGCTAATGCACGAGTTGTAGTGGATGTTGAGGCCAAAAATATCATTCTATGACCAGGGAAGAAGACTATTGAATACTGAGTTCTTAAAGACTTGAAGAGGGTGCACAATCTAACCAAAACATTTAAGGCAACACTAGTACAGAAATGATGTATAACATCACATTTGATGTCCTCTATTGGTGCACAAAATCTGACGCCAATAGTCTAAGATGTCAGCTTATAAAGACAACTGACACCTATATGT